>CAJINU010000065.1:0-155299 GCA_905178165.1 Amoebophrya sp. A25
TGACAGTGGACAGTTGACGGCGCAGAAAGCAGGCGCCTGCCTTCTGAGCTCTCAGATACCTGCCTTCTGCGCCGTCGAGGGCCTTTGGGTCTGGGTCTGGCTGCCTTCTGTGACCTTAGCCTCAGCCCTCACGTACTTGTCGTTGTCGTTGTCTTCTGCACCCTTCAGGTACTTGCCTTCTGCGCCTTCAAGTGCATGCTTTCTGCGCCCTCAGGTATTTTGTTGTTGTTCTGCGCCTCCCTTGCAGTTTCAGATCCCTGCCTTCTGTGCCCTTGAGTACTTGCCTTCTGCGTCCTTCAGATACCTGCCTTCTGCGCCGTCAAGTGCCTGCCTTTTGTGCCCTCAAGTACTTTTAGACTTAGTTGCCTCCTGCGCCCTTCAGATACCTGCCTTCTGCGCCGTCAAGTGCCTGCCTTTTGTTCCCTCAGGTACCTGCCTTCTGCACCCTGGACGCATTTGCCTTGAATCGCCTTGACTCCGTGGCAGCCGGCGACGCTGACACCGTGTGAATGTGACAGACCTGGTCTCCTCTGCGCTTGCTTCCTTCACTTCTCTGCACTCTCTCACCTTTTGTATGACGTCACCTTAGAGATCCTGGACGTAAGTCCGCTTTTCGTGGCTTTCCACGAAAACCGGACAAAGGAGAATACGAACAAACCTCTAGGAGTTCTATCCATATGGTACGCACCGAAGGGCCTGCGTGTGGTGGGGCTTTTCGGTCTCTTAAGTAGTGCTCTAATTTCTGCAGAAACACTACAAGCAGGGCTCCTCGAGGTTTCGGCCTCTCCGAAGTTCGACGGCAGGCGCTGCCTCCAGCTCCAAGGCGGTGCGGAAGAAGTGAGGGCGTTGCTGTTTTTACTGTAGAAAATTGTGTGGATTTTTAGGCTCGTCGTTCATGGCTCTGCCATGTTTGTAATAGTTTTCGTAAATCTCTCAGCGTGCTCAGCTTGTGAAGCAGAACTCTCTTCGCGTTCTCGCATTCAAATTGTGGACAAAAATCAAAGTAGACAGCCCCTTGGATATATTTTTCTCATAGGTTTCCTCTGTGGTTTTGGTGATGTTGATGCTTTTCATTTCTGGGCGCCTTCGTGAGAGCTCTCCATGGATGGACTCGGTTCTCGATTCAGAGCGCAGAAGTATAGGGCTGCACTCTATGAGAGCTCTCCATGGGTGGGCTCGGTTCTCGATTCAGAGCGCAGAAGTATAGGGCTGTACTCTATGAGAGCTCTCCACGGATGGACTCGGTTCTCGATTCAGAGCGCAGAAGTAGAGGGCTGTACTCTATGAGAGCTCTCCACGGATGGACTCGGTTCTCGATTCAGAGCGCAGAAGTATCGGGCTGCACTCTATGAGAGCTCTCCACGGATGGACTCGGTTCTCGATTCAATGGCTTCGGTTCTCGGTGGAATCTGCCCGGCCTTCCCTCGCTTTTGTGTCCTTCTTGGCCTCCTTTTTTGCTGGATGCTCGTCCTCTTTCTAGATTGTTGCTGTGGATTTTTGTGCTTTTTTTTAGGACCTTAACACGACTAGAAAACGCTGCAAAAATCCTTATTCATGTGGGTGCCAACTACAACTACAACTACAACTACAACTACAACTACAACTACAGCCACTAGCTGCCTTTGCTTCGTCAATCTTTTGAAATTGGCAATGATTAGCTTCGTTTCCTTTATGGCTTTTAGCGATCCGAAGAATCGCGCCAAGCCAAACTTAGTGCGGCCGTTGTGAATGATATCGGTGGATAATATCGCTTCGCGCTCATTCGTGGGGGCCGCGCATCCTACACGCGGGCGCTGGTTACCGCGTATTTTCGTATACTCGTCTCAATGCGTTTGCTCGTTCCCGTCCCGCCCACCCTGGGTCTTACGTTGGGGCATCTAATTCGACTTGCAGCCTTCATTCGCCATCTTGCGCACGCAATCCGAGCCATTCGCACATTTCATACGGCCTTCCGTTCGTCATTGCGCCTTACTCATTCGCCACCCAATTCGCCATGCGTTCACTCCGTTACCATTCACTACTTGCATATGCTTACTTGGCTTCACTTTCGCTCTTTCATCATATTCAAGTATGGCTGGCGGTGTGGCCTTTACTCACGGGGCACTTGCGTACGTCCACCCACAGCTTCCCGCCGCTTGACATCGTCATGCCTCCACGTTGGCACCTTTCGCGACCACTTCGCATCATACTCATGCTCACGCAAGTCCTTGGTGGCACGCATTAAGGAGAGTTTCTTGCTCCCACCCTCCCACACCTACGGTTTCAAGCTTCTCGTCTCCTCGCTCGCGCACAGTTCGGCTGTCTGCAAGTTCAAAGCTGGCAACAGCATTTCATTCGCAGGCGTGCGCGAGCGAGACTGACGAGCTGGCTTTGGGGCAGAGTAAAAACCAAGTGACTCGTGAACGTTGTTGCAGTCAGTTGTAGTTCCGTACGCTGGGGTATTTCTATTTTGTAGTTACCGATGATCCATCCTTTTTATCCACCTCGACCCTTTCACTTTCTTGTTTTGCAGAAATCTTCCTTGGTTGGTGATCGATTTTGCGATTTTTCACGACCGCAAACTGCCAAATCGAGGAGGCAAACCGAGGATTCCTGAGGGCAAGGATATTCAGCCTGAAGAGAACTATTTCTATGGGTGTAGGGAATTCATCTCCCAAGTCATCTGGAAGAAGAAAACAAGTAGAAGAAAAGGAGAGCTAGACGATTCCTGAGATGAATTCTCTATACCTCTAATGTTTCCGCGTGATTCAAACGCCAGACCAGTGGTTTGTGGGTGGTGGAGTCGCAGGAACCAACTGTAAACCGGGACTCATGTCCATTGACGTTCCCTCACCGTACCAAAGATACTTACACAGTTAGATGAGGCTACCAAATTGAATTTTTTCGTATCTACTCAAATATATTACACAATTACTTAGACGAGGCAGTTGAATTAGATTTTTTTTTTTCGTCACTCGATGTCGATCGCGTACTAAATGATCTGCATCAATGAATTATTCTGAATTAGAACGAAGATCATTCACAGCTGATGCCCAATAATCGAAAATTTTTAATTAGTACTCAGTACTTCTAACATGCCAACTCGTCGACCTCAACATCATTCTACATACAACAGGTATGGCCCGAACCTGTTCATCGTTGGGGAGATTTTTATGCGCCATTTCTTGGTAACTTTTGATCGCGGAGGCGGCACTGACGAAGGAAGGGTTTGCCTGGCGCCAGTGAATGAGCGACCGCAACTCGATCTGGCTCCGGAACTAGATTCACCGGAAATCCTCAATCTCGCTTTCCAAACCAAAGGCTCCGAATCGTCGTCGTCGAGCTCATCTTCCTCGTCGAGCTCGTCGTCGTCTTCGGTGCAGCTCACGAAGGGGGGGAAGTAGAAATGATTTAGATACAAAAATATACTATGTAGTTGTAATTAGAAGGTACAACAGTACTGATGGTGTCTGATCTATTTGCATGATGCCTTTTCTTGGACCTGGACTATTAATTTTTCGTACAAACCGTCTCATTGCCGTATTAATCACTACAACCTCGCTAAACGAGCATAGCACGGGATTTTTCACTCAAACGATAAAGCATTACTCCTACCGAAGCGGATTGATTAGAGGTCAATGAACTAAATGTATATGATTCTAGTTGTCATGTTCACGTTGATGTTTACTAAGTAGGTATGAAGATGTTTTTCTGAAATGAATAGAAGATTAGCTGCACTGGTCAACCCTGTAGATGTTGATGTTGTCTGCACAGAAAGCGAACTACACGTTACTAGGACTCTTTTTGATGTGCATACGCTCGCGTACTATTTGCATCACTTCTTCTGTTGACGTGTGTCGGCAACAGACGAACTTTATTTTTGAACAGTTGTGCATATTACTCGTCAAAGATGAAGAGAGTAAGAGAAGCACGTGTAGTTTGTGGGTTTCGCTATTTGCAATGAGGAACGATATTTATCTGTGGTTGAAGCCGACGAGATCGCAAAAGACCACTAAATGTAACTATTATATTTATGGTGTGTTTCAAGAATGTGAAAGAAGTTTTCGTTGTGATATGCCTGTTTCGAATTTCAGCGATGTCAACAGCTTGGGTCGAAATTAAAAGCATGGAAAAGAACGGTTTCGAAAAGAATTTCAAAGAAAGAAGTGAAGCAATGCGATGCGGCCCACACAGGCCTAGTTGTAATTACGCTTTCTCGAAATTAATTTCAGTCGGCAGGCTAGTTGTACTCTGATGTACCTTGTGCACCAGACCTATTAGAGTCCAAATTCATTCTCCACGACAGAAACCACTTGGAATGTACCTACTTATATACACCCTTGTCTTTTTCTAGTGCTGATTATGTATGATGAAGTCTTGATGCTGATCCGTCTTTGATGCGAAGACTTCCGCGACAATTTCGAACTCATCTGATTTCTCAAGTTGTCAATAATACTAGACTTCAGCGCCCGATAGCTTTCCCTCCACTAGAATCCTCCACCTCCTTCAGGCATTTCCTCCCTCAAGACGTGCGCCCCCGCTCCTCTTTCGGCAGACCTCGGCGCTTTCTTGGCGGAGTTGGTCCGCGGAAGAGGAGCCGAAGCAGAGGCGTCGCGGAAATTGACAGAGGAGCTTGCTTCTCTGAGGTTTTTGAGATGTTTCAGAGTTTGCGGGCTTTTGAATATAGTGCAAGTTCTTGGATTGGAGTCCTTGACCCGGGTGCAAAGCTTTACGCTTAACAAGCCTTTTGGGGTGGGCCGTGGGGGCGTCACTTCCTGGGGTGAGCTTGAAGCTTTTAGCTTGCAGCTTGAAGCGAAGCGGGTGGCTTCCAGTTTGAAGCTTTGAGCTACAGCGAAGCTCTAGGCGTGAAGCTTCGGGCTTGGGGCTTGGAATTTGAGGCTTTGGCTTTGCAAGATGAAGCTTTGGGCCCGCCCTGAAGGGTTTTGTCTGAAGTTTTGGGCTTGAAGGCTTGGGCTTCACATCTTGGACGTTATGCTTTGGGCTTGAAGCCTTCGGCGTGACGGCTTGAAGCTGAAGGTGAAGCGCCAGGCTTGAAGTGTTGGACTTGGGGCCTTGGCTTTGAAGGTTTGGACATGAAGCCCTGGACACGAAGTATTAGACTTAGAGCCTTGCGCCTGGGGCCTTGGGTTTGTTGTTTTGGCGTCGGGTCCTCGAATTTGAAAAGTATGGAAAGCTGCGGCTGATGAAAGAAAAAAGCTCGGCACGCTAGCCCAGAGTAGTAGACTGCTTAACTTTATCGCTTAGAATTTCAATTGGGTCGCCTGTGGTCGCGATTGGCTACACCACATCACGGGCCGCGTGTTGGCTGAAGTCGTGACCGTAGGCGAATGGCATGCCACGCTTGTGGCTTTGGAGTTGAGTGCCCGAATTTGAAAAGTAACGCTTAGCCCTGGCCGATAAAGTCAAAAATTTTGCTACTTTAATTAGCCCGAAGTAGCAGAGTTTTTGACCTTATCGCTTAGAATTTGACTTGAATCGCCTTGGGCCGTGATTGGCTACGCGTACGCGTAGGCTGAGCCTCGTTTCTGGCTGATAGATAAAGTCGAAAGCTTCGCTTTTTGCGCCGAAAGTCGCAAAGTTGGCGACTGCGTCGCTTAGAAGTTAAATCGAATCGCCTGCGGCTGTGATTGGCTACGCGTAGGCCGGGCTTCGTTCTTGGTTGATAAAGTCAAGGACTTCGTACTTTACCCCAAAAGAGCAAAGTTCTTGATTATATCGCTTAGAATTTAGATGGAATCGCTTGCGGTCGTGATTGGCTACGCGTAGGCCGGACCTCGTTTCTGGCTGATAAAGTCAACAACTTCGCTACTTTAGTCTAAAATAGCAAAGCTCTACATAAGTTCCTCTTCTTAAGTTCCTGGGTTCATGCGTTAGGGGCTCGGGTGTCGGGGGTTTGGGAGTGGAGGAGTGAGAGTTCGGAAGGGTCGTTGTTCATTTTTTATTTCGCTCTTTAATATTCTGCTGATAAAGAAGCCTACGCCGGTGTCTTACATGAAATGCGCTGCATATGTTTCCATTCTTATTTTCTTGTCGGACAAACCTTCGCTCGTTCTCTTCTGTTTCGTCTTCACGATCATTGGGCTTTTTCTTCATCATCATGCTCTGTGGTGGAGAGAACAACTCGCCAGGATAGATACCTACAAAAGTAGTGGAAAAGAAGCCATGTATGGCAATGTGCCTGCCTCAACGCATGAGAAAATTTGTCTGTTGAATGATGAGCGCGCGCTTGAGTACAGACATCTTGTCGATTGGATACATGAATGAAGTGTCTAAAATACGCATAGAATTCTCTATTCAGTATGAGTAATGATTCTGATATTACAGCTACAGGGAGTGAGACATGTGGATGTGCTGCGACGAAGTGCTCTGTCTACTCCATTCGGATAGCAAAGCGTCCCTTCGCCTGCTAATGATATAGGTCCTGGACTGGGGTTGTTCACATTCAAATTGAGAACCGAAAAAGCTCCTAAATTTGACACAACGAAATTTAGGCTCCTCCTGGATTTTGGAGACCAAAAAGGCCCCTTCATTTGATTGCTTCATACTTGTTCAAGACGTACTTGTTTTGGGTTAGTCGTCTATCGATATCGAATACAGGTAACTAAAACTACAATGATCATGGATGAACGATAAGCACTCAGTGGCAATTTCGTAGACTGCCTATTCTTGTTCTTAATGTATTCTCACGTATTTTCGAGAAGAACAAGGATTCATTCTCACGTATTTTTGGAGCAAGTGCGAGCTTCATCCGAAAAAAATTTTGGTGCAGGTTTTTTTTTTCAGGGATTCTTTGTCTTTCAGCTTTACCTTGATTGCTATCGCTTTTGAAAAAATTCAAGATGTCATTGAAACTCAAACTTCTAGCGCTAACGCATGCCATGGGCATCGTATCTATTAGAATGAATTTGCCTCCATCTTAGGATTGTTTTGAGCACTTCTTTCAAATAGATACAGAAAACATACTACCTGGTCCTTTTTGCCTGTGCCTAGTCCATCGATATTTTCGCTGGACGGTAGAAGACTCGAGTTTATTCTGGAGCCGATCATAAACATGACTGCCCGGTGGCGCAACATTAACAATCGATGAGTCTCGACAGCACGACAACGTTGGTGACGCAGGTCGTCCGCGAGGTCCTGCAGAAGTACCGGGTCATCCATCCGGCCTGGCAAAGCGAAACGTCTGGTGTCGAAAGGCAGGAGGCCAAGGTGCAGGAGGAGAGAGCCGCGTATGTGAAGGCATCAGACGCAACCAAAGTGAAACGGGAGTTCAAGAAACTGGAGGATGCGGGGGACGAGTGGACACGTTCGTACGTGGAGTTCTACTGGCGACGACTCACGGGAGAAGGACTAGAAACTCTGCGAGTGTCTGAGCTCTTGAAAAAAGTCACCTTTGTGCCAGATATCCAGGTGGCGGAGGAATCTCCGAGAAGGGTATGCTTGTCTTCAACGCCGCAACCTGAGGACCCAAAGCTGCATCCAGATTTTGATCATGGTTTGGAGTTGCCTCTTCTCGATGGAAAGAAAGTCGTACTGACCTTCCGCATCACCTCCAGTTCATCTGCCAATATTCAAGATGCGAGCGTCCCTGATAGAGGTGATGTCGAACTAGAACTGGCGAATACACTCTTGAAACAGCTGTATGGCATGGAGACACAAACAGAGCGGCGTGGCGGGGATTTTTTGTACAATCGTGGCAATCATCTTGCACTCATCGACTCGCTCGAAAGGATGGGCTCAGACAACTGTTGGGTGTCCATCCGCACGATGCCACTTCCATTCTACCAGAGGCTACGACGAGATTACCGGACTATGAACGCTGCCGACTCTAGTGTTGTACCAGGGAGCAGTCCATTTTCATCCTTGGTTTCGCCACGCTCTGCGCCAGCTTCAGAGGCTGCGCGAGTGAAATTCGTGGAGCTGGGGCCGGCCGTAGCTGAGTTTGGACAATGGATGCTGCCAATATCGTATGTCGGCGTGCGGCTCTTCTACGATAAGCATGGCGAGGACCCCCACGAGCCTTGTTTAGCAGGCAAGGACACCCGACCACTACCTGTGACGTTTGCATCGCGCTCAGAGCGGAAAAACGCCGAAAAGAAATACTGCAATGTCCTCGAGGCCCTTGTCGGAACGCTGAGCGTGGACGAGGTAGAGAAGTGGCCCCCAACACTGCGAAGTCCTGCCGATAAGAATAGAGTAAGCGAGAAGGGGGTAGAAGCGGAGGCCGACGAAGACGACGACAGCTCCTCACAACAAGATGAAGACGAGGAACAGGAACTCGATGCATCACCAGTCGCGGGTAAGACGAACAGGCCAATTTCTAGAACACCTACTTCAACGTCTACTCCGTCTAGTAGGACTTTATTGTCGGTGGAGGAGAAAGTGAAGTTGTTGAAGAGGCTGTGCGGCCTGGCAGTGAGTGTTTTAGCTGTGGATGTTGCTATCACTGGACTGCTAGATCGAGAGCCTCCTGGGAGGGGGTTTACCTCCATAGACAGAATCTGGGAGACTCGTAAGGATGAAAACTCGGGTGGCCGTTATGACAGCGATCTTGTTGCCTTTTTGCAGACTCTCAGGGTGGATCACGAGGCAGCTCTGCGCGAAATAGAACGCGAAATACGAGTGCTAGCTGCAGACTTCACAAATGACCTGGGAAATTTCGACGATGACCATTTTTCCGATGTAGAAGATGAGAAACGTCGTGGTGAGAAAAATGCATTAACCTCTTCGAGTTCTGAAGTCAGGCCGATGAAGTCAGGCGAAACTAACCGAAGTTTGCGGGACGACGTTCTTTCAGCTTTCGTACTTTCCTCGTCGATCATGTCCTCGCAGCATAGCAACTCAAACACAGTGAACAGTAAAAACAAAAGTTTGAGGCGGGAGGTGGATGACGTAGGAGCGATCACAAAACTCGTAGGATGGTTGCACGATGAGTTGAAGTACATGCAGGGAGACACGCGCGCTCAGCTGCGCGAATGCGTCGGCTGGACGGAAGATGGTCGCGAGTTCTGTTTCCTTTGTAACAAGTACATGGACGAATCGCACACCAGCAGCCATATGCACAAAGCCCGATGCCAAGACTACCTCTCCTACCGCCTCATCGTGCTGACCAACAAGTCGTGGCAAAAGGAAAGGATAAAAGACGACGAAATTAATAGACTTCGAATACACCCTCTCCCTCGCGTTAATCTTAATACTGCTGTAGCGTCCTCGCCGCCGTCCTTACCATCTAGTGGAAGCAGTAGCGATATGAAGAGACGAGGGAGGAACGCTTCTGGAATAAAAGCTGCGAAACTAGAAGAGCTGCGCTCCAATCAGAAAGTAGAACAAGTTGTAGCCCCTTCTACAGGCAAATCTCGGGCGAAAAAGAATAGAAAAGAGCAGGAGCAGTCGCAGGACCACGATGAAGTTATTGTCACACCTTTCGACACCGCGACTGCAAAGTCTTCTGCTTCGGCTTCTTCGACAAGCGTGCCGCTAAGCGCCACAAATGCAGAAATCAAGCAAGGGACTGTAAATGAAAGAGCGAAAGTCGAGCGAAAGCCACATCCTCAGCCAAAGCAGCTGGCGCCATCTTTTTCCCCCCGCACCAGAGCAGACCCAGACCCAGTACTGCATACCCCGCACGCTCCTTCGCCAAAGCAAAAACTAGATCACACGAAGCCTGCAGCGTCCGACGCAGTCGTTCGAAGCTTGGTTTTGCAGTACAGCAAAGGCGGTCAGGGCTGGTACTGTCTCCTCTGCAAGAAGCCGCCGAAAGGTGTTGCAAAATGGGCAGGGGAAACCGAGAAGGATGTGACGGAGCACTGCGCAACGGAGGACCATACAGCGAGAGTCCTTGAATTTCGCAAATATTCAATTGCAGAGTCACTCGAGCATTACGCCATCGAAGAGAAACGAGAAAGTCTCCGGTTGAAATTTCCCTAAACACGATCTTCCTCTCCATCTTCCTTATCAAAGCGTCTACTCATATATGAAAAATTCTGCTTCAGCTGCAAATTAGAAGATGACTCTACTTCAGATGAATCATGAGAGGACTACGCGCTTGCAGTTGCACACGCGAGCACTCATGCCGGCGTCATGATGAGAGTCAGCATATGAGCATGAAAGAGTGAATCGTGACCCTATGAGGGTAATATAGAAAATCATGACCTCCACTCGATCTAGAAAGGGAGAGGCCTTCAGTTGTCTACTCCTCGCTGAGTCTGTAAGAGTGCGTCGTTGGCTGTGCGATTTCTCTTGGTCTGACTGGGTGTACAACAACAACATCACACATCCTACAACTCCTGAGTGAGGGAGCAGCTCCTCAGCTGGACTCTGTTTCTCATTTGAGATTGAGTAGTTCTTGTTGAAGATTACAAGAATGGCAAGAAGATAAGTCGGTGCAAGCGTAATTGAGCTTGATTAGTATTTCAAGCATTATGATCTACCGATTGGCAGGTGTGAGCATTTCTTATCTTCTGTTTTAATTTTTCTCCGCCTCCCTCTGATTTTCAATTCCCAGATTTCTGAGTGTCTTTCCCAGGAACACTCATCCCTGAGCAGATCTATATTTATTATAGAACATTTCTAATGCTATACTTTTACTTTTTTGTCCAAAGAAATTGAAAGATCTTGGTCTTCTTCGGTTCAAAACATTACTTATAGTAGAGTAAGGTAAATAACGGGTTTCGGGTTGCTCGAGTTGCAACGGGTTGCTCGGGTTGCCGAAGCGCAGGGGTTCCAAATCTGGAACGGGTTGCCACGGGTTGCCAGGAGAATCCTGACCCAGCAAAATGGGGCGAAGCCGGGCGGTATGGAGGTGCATTCGTACGCTCGCAGTGAAAAAATGGAGAAGGGCGCAGATTCCTTTTTTTGTTGTTGCTCATGAAAGGGGCAGCCACGTGTGAAGAAGGGCTCTGCAGGCTTTCGGGCTCTTCTTTTGTAGCGTGCGGGCGCGTGTTTGAAGCGAAAACAAGGAGCGCAGGCCCCTGCTCTCTGTTGTTTTTTTTTTGAGGTGAGTGGCGCTGTGGTGTGTCGTCTTCGAGTCGTTGGCGATCTCTCCCTTTTTTCTTCGGGTGCGAGCGTGGCCAATCTACTTGGGGGCTGAGAGCGAGTGCCCGTCTGCTGGCTTCAGCGGGCGACGTGTCCAGTCTTGGGTATAGCAGTAAGCATACTGGAGGAGGTTGCTAAATTGGAATGGATTGACGCGCTCGCTATTTATATTTATACGAGCGCGCCGCCATCAGTGTGCAACTACGGCGCGGCGCGTGGTCGTGTCGTGCGCTCCTGTTAAGGTCTCTCGTAGGGTCATAAATCTGCGCCCGAAGGGCGCCGCGCAAAAAATTTGGGTTGGCAACTCGAGCAACCCGAGCAACCCGACCCGATATGGGTCAAAAAAAGCCTAACTCTATTATAGAACATTTCGTAAGAAGGATGTTGGATGGCATGGCATGCATTGCGTTGCATGAGCTGAGGGGGTCAGAATACGACCTCCCTAAGGGAGCGACACGGGGGCGAAGACTCAGGGCGCGACATACATAGGGGGGCCACCGCGTTGCTATCTGTTTTGCTTATTGCGTTTGTCTTTGCGCAGCCCGCCTCCCTCATCTTCAGCCACCCCCTCCTCAGCGCGGCTGGAGCATGCAGAGCGCCTGGCGCCTGTCCGCGCTCGTTGTAGGAGTACCGGAAGAGTGCCCCTGGCAGGTGCTAGCTATTGTAAGTAGCTCGACTAGCACTAGGCTAGCTTGCCTGGGGTCTCGACCGTCTTGCTCCCTGTTCTCTGGCGCACACAGGCCACGGCGTTTGCGCTGCTCCCTGCTTGTGTCTGGGGCCGTGGGCTGTGTTCGTGTATCGTAAAGTAATTACTCGGCCGAGCAGCCTGGAACTGCGGAGGAAGTATGGCGCCCGAAGCGCGCCGCGAAAAACTTATTGTTTTTGGGGTGGTCCATCCATGCAATGCAATCCAGAAGTTCCGAAGTTGCTTTCTATTCTATTATAGACATATAATCCTCAACACCTGTCTTCCGTAAATGGGTAAGGGGAGGCAGAGCACTGCCAAACAACCACACGAAGCCACTGCGTGGCGCGAGAAAGGTGAAGGCGTCCCCCCCGTCTGTTGAGTGATAAGCCCATCCCTCCCCTCTGTTGAGTGTGGCGCGAGAAGGATGGGGACGCCCTTCCCTTCTGTTGAGGGTGGCGCGAGATAGACGACTAGACTGGGCTCGCCCCTCCCTTCTGTTGCGAGTGGCGCGAGAAAGATGAGCGCATCCTTCCCCTCTTTTGAGGGTGGCGCGAGGTAGATGAGTCCATCCCTCCCTTCTGTTGCGAGTGGCGCGAGAAAGATGAGCGCATCCTTCCCCGCCTCTTTTGAGGGTGGCGCGAGAAAGATGAGCTCATCCCTCCCTTCTGTTGCGAGTGGCGCGAGTAAGATGAGCGCGTCCTTCCGCTCTTTTGAGGGTGGCGTGAGGTAGATGAGTTCATCCCTCCCTTCTGTTGCGACTGGCGCGAGAGAGATGATGGGCCCATCTTTCCTTTCTGTTGAGGGTGGCGCAACACCGCCGCCATGCTGTCCCCGACTTGGTTGCCTTCGAACAACCTGCCTTCTGCGAGACCCGCAGACTTTCCCGCAGTAGCAGTGGCGCTGCAACCTTAAACCGGCCCTCTGCGTGGGACGTAGTTCGCCGTCTTGGCCCGGATGCCGCGCCCTTTTGGTCCCCCTGGGACGCGACTGCTCTGGGCGAGCTCGCCTCCGCCTCGCGCTTCCCTGTGTTAGAATGGCGAGGCATATCGCGACCATAGCCATACTAACACCAGCGGACTAATAGGGCCCCGCATACGCCTCTCGGGTTGCATGATGTTGGAGAACCGCCAGGCTTCCTATTAATAGTAACTAACTAACATATAGTCATCATCTTCGATTTGTTTTCCAGCTTTATATCGACGGGCGTGTATAGATGACAGTTATTTGGCGAGTTTTAATTAAGTTATGCAAAGGTGGAAAGAAAAAATGGAAAGAAAAATAGAAGGGGAAAAGGAACGAAAGAAAGTCAAAAAACAGAAGAGGCACCAAGTAAAAATATAACTAGAGACCTTTAATGGAAGGCATTGCAAACACCTCCTGCTTCTAGGCTCTTTCATTCACTCACTCACTCATTCACTCACTCACTCCTGTAAATGTAATTGGGAACATCAAATAAACAAATCTATTAAGTGTGCCCGTTTATTTGCTGAGAAGAGCTTGATGTGCCGATCGAAGACGAAGTCCACAGTTAAATCGCTGGAATTCATTGGAACATAGACATCATGATACTGACTATGCTTCTTGTTCGTCCTCTTCGTAGGCTTATCTGTTATTGTGAATGTTCGGTGAAGTTCCAATCATCTAGCTCGTGAGGGAGCGCGACGAGAACATGCCTGTTAGCTAGCTGGAAATGAGTGAGATGGCACTTTGATACAAAGTTTTGGATATCTGTGCGATTTAGAGACGATGACTATGGCGTGCTCTGTTCCAAGAAGGAGAGGTGCTGTAGGAATAAAGATTGAAAGTCATTTTCGGAGGCTACTATGATGTAATTGACCCAACGAGATCATGAGAACTCTGTTGACCAATCACTGTGTTGAGACCTGAAGTCTGTTGCATTGAGAAGTTAGTAACGCTAATCTTGTGTGATGTTGATTCTCCGTGGTCTCCGAGATCTGTGAAGAGTTGTTGAGCGTCTCGCGACAATCAGACTTGTGTATTATAATATTACTTTGTACTTTCTTTTGGTGATGTAGTTCATTCCAGGAACCATATTTTTTATCTGCTATGTTCCCCGTCACTTTTTCGCTAATAAAACATCCATCTCCATGGCCCCTAGTGCCCTTTTGGAATTTCCATTTGTTCTCTCTTCCTTCGTCCACCACTTCTATCGTCTCTGCGAAGTCTCTTTATCTTTTTTCCATTTGTTAAAGCATTAAAGAAAAATACATTTTTCGCCGTCTTAATTTCCCTCGTCCTGCTTTTTTCAGCAAGACGTTCTTATTCAGTATAATTTGTTTTTAGTTTTGTTGACCAACATGTCGTCTCCCATTCGCAATGGCAATAGAAAGGAGCAACAGGAGGATGATGCGGTTCCTGCAAATGCATCGATAAATCGACGGCCATCGCGGATCTCCCGAAACAGTGGTGAGTTCAACGTCCAAAACGTAATGTTGTCGAATGCCGGCATTCCGGTCCCAGGCTCCACGGAAGATGAACCACCTGCGGATGTTGCGGCGGGCGCAGCCAGCAAGGAAGCTGCGGGAGGACCAGCGCCACGCCGAAGCAACGTTACGTCTGAAGTAACTGGTGGGAGTGCAGACGGTGGAGACAGTGCCCGGAATACGTACGCCGCAGTCGCGAGACCCACTACTGGTGCTGCAGGAGCACCTGTGCGGAAGAGCGCGGTTGCCGATGGCGCGCAAGTCGGTGTTGCTGCGACAGGGGCGGCGAAATCGACTCGCGTTGCGTCGAATGAAAACGAAGTGACCGGCGAGCGCAAGAGTAAGATACTCACGTCCCAGGGCATACCGCTGTATGCTATGAACCGCGCGTCCTCGCCTCTCGGAGCCGCCGGGGGCAACAGATCAACATGTGCTGGGGGGGGAGACATTCGGGAAAGAACGAAGAGTGGCAATCATTTTACTATGAACGGCATGCTGCACTCTTTTGTCCAAGCTTACGCGGAGGAGGAGGCAACAAATGCGCAAGCGGACCCAGACAGCCTTCTGTCGTTGTACCAGCTTGGCGGGGGCGCGACTACGGGGAGCACGTCGGCCAAAGCTGCAATGAAGGCGATAACGTCCTCTGGCTCTGGGAAGCTTGCCACCGCGCTCATGGGGGAGAAAGCAGGAGCGCAAGGCGCAGAGGGCTCCGGGACTGCAATTGCTCCTCTGGGCAGCGGGGAAGATCGTGCAGGAGCAGCAGGTGCGCCGCAGGCACAGGAGGACCCCGAAGACCAGCTGAACGCGGAGATCGCCGCAGCCCAGGCGGATGCGGATCGCTTCACTGGCAAGAGGAGCTACAGGGACGACGAGAATTACACTGACAAGTGGGGAATGACGGACCTGGAACGTAAAGCCGTGGGCCTGCCCTCGCGTCAAGAAGCTCGCTACCAAACGCAGAAAGCCAGAGAAATGCGCAAGACGCTCCATGCTTTGGACGCTATCATGGCAAAAATGCGATGGGACGTGCTCCGCAAAAACGCGAAAGTGGACGGCGGTGGCGAAGAAAAACTCGCAGAACACATGGATGTACTTCTTATCTTCTTGTACAATAACCAGAACCAGACCTCCTCCTACTTCTAGCACCACTTCTCATCTCGCAAACGGCATTGATTTTTATTTTAGTTCTTTAATATTGGTCGACATGACAGCAGATGAACAAGTTTGTTGGAAGAAAATAAACTCGAAGAACTACAACTTGTATTTCGACGCCTATAATCATAGAAGTGCGCCTGTGGATGAATCTTTATAGTTCACAGCAGCTATCCCTATCTATTGTACTTGAGAGTGGAAGATTCTGCCTTTGAGAAATAGAGCACAAAGCAGCACACCGTAAGTAAGAACTTTGAGTAAAAACTTTGAAAACAGACTGGTAAATGAAAAATAAACTACACATCGACCACTGATGAACCTGGCAGGTTGTCGCTTTGATGGATAAGCTCGAGGACTTGACGAAGAATCTGAATGGGCGGCCTGAGTGGGAGAAGCGTTTTCACCTGCGAAACGAGGTCTTCATGCAGGCGAAGAAGCTGAAAATGGAACATAATAAAGCATGGGGGTCGAAATTTATCCTGCATACAATGAGCGCGAAGCCCGCATTGGACAAACGCGGACTTGCGCAATGGTTGCGAAGCGAAGACGAGGCTCTGGAATGGCCGTCCCGCGGTCACTACCTCTACGCCCGTGCATGCCAATTGCTCAACGACAGACTGAGCAGGGAAGAGAAGCGAGCCAAAGAAATCCTGGATAAGGATGCGGCCGATTGTAAGCTATCTTGAATATTGACGCAGATGTTGATTTTGCATCGTCCTTGGTCGTAGAGGGCCGCGGACGTGGCAGCTTGCTCTTCACATCGTAGTTATGTTCTTCCTCCTAAATGGAAGCAGTAAGTTGACAACCACAACGTCGAGCCTGAGGAATAGCAAGAAGAGGAAACCCAAATAAATTTCAATTTTTGTTTATCACAAATAGGTCCCTTCAAACCGGAGCATAACCCTCGAAAAGTGGACAAATATTACCAAAACTGGAGTGATGTTGGTAAAACGACCACGCGAGGTTGGCGAGTGACGCCGTCATTCGAACCGCACGCACGCACTCATGTCCACACAGGACCAACTGACGTTTACGATGGGTTCTTGAAGATTTGTAACGATGCCATCGACTGGGAGGAGGATCCGAAAACAGGAAAAGTTCGCCTGAAAAAGCAGGCCAATCTAAAGGGGCTACTGTACTCATTTGCATTCTTTGACTACTTAAAAGATAGAACAACGAGGCTAAGATTAAGATAGGACTATTTTCTCAAGTTGATCTCTTCGTCCATCATGATCAACCTCAATCATTTTATGCGACTTGAGAATTCTTCTACCACTACTCCTACAACACCACAGCGAGCGGCACAAACAGCTGACGCAGAGAGTACCTACCGCGGAAACCGAACATGACACAGCCCTGAAGCTCGATAAGCAGGGGGTCTATGCGATGTTGATTCGTGACAACATCAAGCACCATTAGGGGTAGTTTTTCACTATCCCATGTGGACTATGCTGGGTGGCGCTTCGCATGATCATTTAAAGGGATGAAAATAAGGGGGGCGCAGGGCACTCCGCTCGACTCGGTATAGTGAAAAACTACCGCTTCTAACACCAGGAATCAGTGGAGCAAGCGCGCTACGCGGTAGAATGTGTGCAACCGGATCCACTGACAGGCCGCCGCGTGGTTCCTCAACTGGACCACCCGGTTGTAAAACTCCTACAATACCTTGACAAGACTGCTGCAAAGGAAGCGGATAAGGAGAAGCGACTAAAAAGGCTAGAAGAAGAGAGGCTTGCAGCCGAAACAGCAGCAAAAGAACAGGAGGAAGGACCCCGCGGCCAGCGAGTGGCTGGTAAAGACCTAATCAAGATGAGCATTGAAAATGAAGCCCGCTATCGCTGATTATTTCGTTCGGGATATGATAACTTTCTCTTTTAGCGACCAAATAGTGCCTTCGTTTTTCTCTTTGCGCGGTATTAGTCGTGTACGTTGGCCTTGGCGTTGGCCTGCCTCTTCTAAATGTTCCTTCGTTCTTGTTGAGATGTTCTGATCCATGCGTCTTTTCTATCATGTGACAACAGATGAAGCAGGTCGCGAACTGGAGAAGTTCATGTTTGATGTACTGGTAGAAATAGTACGTAGTACTGCTACTGATTAGGTCCTACATTAGGATTATAATGTTCATCAATTCATCGCAATTGCAACTTTGATCAGGTGCTACAAGGGGTTCCGCCAGTCGAGATGGCAGTCCATCGAGGAGCCATCATGTCACACGCAAAGGGCTTGATACTGGGTTGCCAACAAATGTGCAGACGGCGCTGAGAAAGCGACACGAGGAGCGGCGCAGTCAAATGCTGAAAAAATTGGAGGTGAAGGAGGAAAAGAGCTGGCGTGTGGCGGTGCACCGCATGCAAAAGATGGACAAGCCCCCGCGTTCCTTGGTCGATTTGAAAAAAGCGGAGAAACCCGGAGCGGACATGGCCGAGATTGAGGGCGCTTTGTCAGTGGCCGCGACTCGCGAAAATAAGGAGTCGAATCGCGCCGCTGCGCGCGCCGGAAATAAAGGCCGTGGCGGAGGTGCGGCTAGCGGTGGGGAGAGCAGCTCGCCGGACCCAATGAGCACGGCTGGCGGCACTACGTCTGGAACCGAGAGTTCCTTCAAAGCAGGAATGCAGCGTCCACCGCCTCGTGATGTGGACCGAACGTCCGCCGCGCTTCCCATGACCAAGAAGAGTATGATGACCGGGGCGATGACCGCAAGTACGCAGCAGCTGACCGCAGAACATTTTGCCGAGAAGGCTCGCGCCACGCAGCTCCAGACGGCTCGCCAGAGTCTCCTTCGCGGTGCCTCACCCGGCCGCTCCGGAAAGAAGACAAAGAAGTCAGTGATCGCGAGCCCGCGCAGTTCGGTGTCTCAAGCGTTGACGAGCCGTCAGACCCGCGCTTTGCGAGAGAAGCAAAGCACGCCGTGGGAGCGCCAGCTTCACGCAGAACTTATTCATGAGAAAGTGATTCCCGCTTCGCCACGTCCGTCGATGTCACGAATCCAACGCGGAGGTTCTCCGGCTCCGTCTGAAACCGGAAACCAATCGTTAAGGAATCCTTCGAGTGCCACGATCCGCGGAATGGATGATGGAGATCTCGAAGACGAGATGATGAACAAGGCTCTGCAGGAGACCAAGCTGCGTCGGGTGCTCGGAGCTGCTTACGACAAGATGACACCTGAAGAGCTGGAGAGAGTACGCGCAACCTTGCCTAAAAAGAGCGGACTTCTCAATGATCCGGCCGCGTATCAAGCTGCAAAGTACTCATTCCACTATATTCTCGATTTGGTTTTTTCTCAGTACCTGGTTACATTTGATCGTTACAAGTAATAATACATCTAAATGATCCTGATCTGATCTTGGTGATGAACAAATTTCTTGACCCTTAGAAGTTCTGCTGCGCGTGTACGAAAAACATGGGGGGCAACATGAGGGTTTGCGTCGACTCAGAGATTGACCGGTGAGAGCGATTCCCTGAAAATCTTAGAAAATTAGGAATATTTGATTTTCACAACGAGGACGCCGTGGCTTGATGCGTCTCAACACCAATCTAAAAGTCAAAAGGTCCATTGCATTGGCGGTCAAGATGTCTCTCAACGATGTCTTGAGCTCTGTGTCCTTGCATAGCGAACCTTGCTCGTGGTCCCCGAGGTGACGACAGGAGTGATCTTGCTATCGTAAATTGTTTGATGTCCTCTTAATTGCTCGTGAGAATTCTAAATTTTTTTGTTCATCGATCAGGCGGCAGTCCCAAGAGATCCATGCTGAAAACGAAGCCCAGAAGAGCGTGGCGCTGCACAATCAATTCAAAGGGCTCTTTGACGCATCTCGCACAGACAACAATGCGGTGACGGACACGCTTGCCGAAGCACTGAATATTGTTGGTGATGGACTTGGCGTTTCCTCAGAGCACGTTGCGCAAGCCTTAAAATCTGGAGTCGAGAATCAGGGACTAAACAAGGATGAGCACTTTTCGAAAGCTATGGGTGCGGTATCTCGTGCGAATGAGCATCCGGATTTACAACCAAGGCGATCAAGCCGAGCCGGCTCACCAGAGCCTTGATGAACAAAAAATTCGTTCAAGTTGTGGAACAAGAGTTGGATATTTATAAGAAAGCCTGCAGATAAAACGAATATGATTATACTCTCCCTCGGCAAAATTAGAGCCCCAAGAAGTAGTAGTTGCTCACGCAAATTCCCCGACGGCCGCGATTTAGAGACCTAAAATTTCCAGTTCCAGGGCTACAGAAATAATTATACCGTTTTACTTGTGTGGACGACGGGAGCTGGAGAAGATTCGGTGGGACCCGATGAAAACTTCTGCTAGTCGGTGGTACTAAGGGAGCCAGAAAAATCATATCCAGTGCGCGTCAACAAATAAGAAGCGAGCAGACGAATTGTGTGCACTTTTATGATCATATCAAAGACACAACAAAGCGAAACATCAAAATAATTCGTGATGGAATTTCCGAGACAATTAAAGATATCGCGTTCAATCTAAACTGTAAGCAGTACTTCTATGATAGAGGTATCGTAAAAAACTGATGCATAATTAGTGATAGCTTGCAAGCTTTACGAAAGTGGAGTTTTCAAATTTGTTTTGCGGTGCCAAGAAGCCACTATTCAGGTACTCGGGCATCAACACCACGACTCTTCGCAGGGGAAGAATTTAGAAGAGAAAAGATCATTGAACATTACGGAAAGCAAAAGGAATAATGCCGATGAGAAGCAACAGCGCAACTCTTGTTTTTATTGAAAAAAGCCAAAAGAATTGAATGTCACAAGCAATAGGCGATTTATTTACTAGTAGAGCGAATTTTTTCGATTTAGATTACCTAAGTACCATGTACTGTAAACTTCGAGTTCTATGGGATTGACACTTTCTCGGATTGCAAATAGAGAGCTATATGTGAGTTTAGAAATGAAAGAAATGAGTTCAGAGAACTTGCGAACAGATGCAAAGATCAACAAATAGTGGTGACATGTTGTCACATCGAGTTTTTTCATAATACCCGCATGGTGTTCTATTCTCTTATATTCTACTCTGATCTGTCTCCATCCGTGGAAGTAAGAAGTACATTATGAGAGGGGAATGTGAGATTTCGCAAAGACATCCGAACTCGCAGCACCATAGATCTGGATCACAGAAATTACAAATGATCTAAATTATTGTGTGTTTCAAAATTCCTAAATACGCGAGAGGGAGGCTTTCCCATTACTCTCCAAGGTTTTTTAGGTCCTTCTGCTCAATGAAGGCTACTTCTAAAAAGTTTATTGTGTTGCCGACGCCTACAAAGATCTATGTACTAGATGCTTGAAAATCGTCCTCGTAGATCTGAGTCTTTGAGGAGCCCATCAGCACAGAGCAAATAAAATGAAAAGATCACATCTTGACGCAGGGGCATCCATTTGGCGATCGTTCTAAATGTCCTTTGAGTTTGATCCACTATAAAAACCCTTCTTACTATTTTTACATGGCGTGGACCCGCTGTTTATGTAACCTTTCATCTTCATGTCTTTTTCACAATCTCGTCACAGGGAACATAAAAAGGAGTCTCCTAGTCGAGGACTCAGACTTCTTCTTCTACAAAAACGTAGTCTAAAGTCTCGAAAAAATGCACGTACGCGCTTTTGAATTCCGTAACAAGACGAGCAAGGAGATGCTCAAGGAGCTCGAGGAGTCCCGTGCGGAGCTCTCTCAGCTCAAGGTGGCCAAGGCCACCGGTGCCGCGGCGTCCAAGCTCGCGAAGATCCGCGTCGTGCGGAACAATATTGCGCGCCTTCTCACCGTCTACAATCAGAAGATCCGTGCTGAGGCCCGCACCAAGTACGAGGGAAAGAAGTAAGCAGGCTTAGTTTAGTATGATTTTTGAATTTTATTGTTTCTTCGTCCACTAGTAGATATCTCGAAGAGATGTCGTAGATTTAGAAGATGTTAGGGCACACAATGACCGCAGCATTTAGAAACGAGTAAAGACAGTCGCCTGTAAAAATCTGCTCGGACTATGACTATCGGACACTTGGAGGGGCGCGGAAACCGCCTTCAGATCCACGTTTAGAATACTCTCCATTTTGCATGTCAACATCGGGATTCTTGCCACAGGGTGAGTCCTTCTTTACATGAAGCTTAGTTCTGCCAAAGATTCCCTAGAGCATAGTCAAACCTCTTTCTACCACACACTTCGGTAGTGACCTAAGTGTCTCTTTCTCCTTGGGTCCTCGTTGTTGGTATGGTTTACAATCCTTTAGGCATCGTGCCCGTCACCTTCTTTCGAAAATGACGCCTCTACTTGCGCTCTGGTCGACCTTCCAGAGCGCTTCATCGGGATTCTTACAGCCACAGAGTCTTTGTTTCTTTTCATACGAAAGAGCTCTGCCAAAGATTCCCCAAACCATACAAGTCGCCCTTTTTCAAGCTCCCGCTGTTGTCCAGTACAGTGTGGCAGTTTGCAAAGGTTGGACAGGACGAAAACCCTCGTCTTTTTGAAGATCATCAGACTATCTTCACCAGCCTCTTTTAGAAAAAAGAGGCCATGATCCGGGATTCTTGCCACAGAGTGCTCTGATCGCCCTTTTGAGCGGTGCCGCTCTGCCAAAGATTCCCTAAAACACAGGCGCAGTCCCGGACCTCACCTACGCTTCCGACAGTTCTATGCGTCTGGAGATGACGGTCGTAAGATTGCACAGTAAGAAGCTTAGATTTAGATTTCCTTGTCCAGTCTTCAACACGGTCACTGTCATCATCAAAGATCATCGTCGGGATTCTTGCCACAGGGTAGATGCTTTCCTTTAGCGCCTTGCTCTGCCAAAGATTCCCTAGAGTGAAGTCCTGCTCGATCATGCTACTTTTGCGGTGCTCGCAATGTGGCAGTTTCTAAAAGTCGTACAAATCTTAGTGCAGGAGGGACCTGCTCATTCATGTTTGATGTTGCATTAACGTGGAGAACCTAAACCGCATGTTCCTACTTTGTGTCCGGTGGTCATATTGTAGACGCATTCGTTGTGAAAGATTTCGAATGATGTTCATGTTTCGTCCTCGTCATCTAAATGCAAATCTAAAACTTTCAATAGGTACGTGCCCCTGGACTTGCGCCCGAAGAAGACCCGCGCTATCCGTCGTGCGCTCACTTCCGCCCAGAAGAAGCTTGTTACTGTGAAGGAGAAGACTCGTAAGAACAACTTCCCGCAGCGCAACTATGCCCTCAAGGCATAAGTTGTAGGCAACTACAAAACTGGAGTCAAAGTGGTTCAGACGAGGAGGCTGCAGCAGGGTGGCGATGCTACTCCAGGCGGATAACGGATATGTCTCGGATAGGTCTACTCTCCGATGCGGATATGTCTCGCACTCGAGGTTGACAAGAGTTCATAACGCGGCGAAGAAGTCAGAATCACTCTTGTCTCGTCCTGTTGAAAGTGATGCCGATTCCTTTTCTTGCCAACCAACCTTCACGAAATCGTGAAGCTGTGTTCTGGGTGGTGTCGCAGACTCTGCTTGTTAGAGACTAATGTAGAAGATCCAACCGTAGTAGGTCACGCATTTCGCGTCGGCTACTGGCCTGCAACATGGTGGGAGTCTATTTTTCTATATGAACGAACAGTGTTCAACGCATATCTGCTCTATGCATACTCACACGTGACTCCGGGTCGGTCGTTGGCCGCGACTTCTGACGCGAATTTCAGTCCTGTTTGTCAACCATCGGTCGTGCTGTTGTTACTGATCAAATGCTATGATGTTGCATCAAGCTGAGGATACAAGTGTCACATAGACCACGTTCATTTATTTTCTGGTCTGATCAGGAGACTCGTCCTTGATGGTTTCGTGGATTTCGCTGCACTGTGTTTTATCGCACGCCTAAATTCTCTAAACATTGCTGCAACACAGAGTGCCAGACCAGGTGTTGCCACTCAGGACTTCTCTTACTTGTTAGTAGTTGTTATCGCGCGCTCGAAAAATATATAGAAAGAAGCATAATACGACAGATTGGGAATCATTGATTAACATTTCAGTAGCCTGTTGTTGTTCACAGTTGCCTAGCCATAGATCTTTGCTCCTAGATAGAACATACTCCTAGATGAGGAACTGGCTTTGTTGACAACTTGGCATTCTTGCGGTCTCAGCAGTGTTTCTTGTTGCCATAAAATTTCACGCATAAACGCTAAATTGTATCCACCTGTGGAACGTTCTGAAAAAGCATGACTCGCGCATCGTTCCTCGGATACTGCTAATTAGTCACGCAGGTTGCAAATGTTGTTGTTGACCCGGCGAGGTCTGTGACCTACTCTAGAAGAACGTAGCGGTTTCCGCAGAGCGTTATCATCATGTCCCATCGCCCTCCTGGCGGCGGAGGGCAACCGCCGGGTCGGCCTGCCACTGGTAGCGGGTTCGGCTTCGGAATTCCCGCAGGGGTTCCCAGCGCTAGTCAAGGTTTCAACATGATGAGGACGCAGCTGATGATTTCGACGCAAAACACAGGTATGGAAATACCCACTAACGGCTTCGGAGGGGGAGTACCGCAGAGCTCGATAGCGAATGCCCAAGTGAATGCTCAACTTGTTGGAGGTGGACAGCACCAGCAAACGAACAACAGGTATAATAATCAGCAGCAAGAGCCACGCCCTGGCCAATTCTACAACCCGCAAGCCACGGTAAGTCAACATCAACCACAAGACCTTATGAATCATCAGCAGCAAAATCGGATCCCAGCAATACCGCAGCGCGATGTGCTGAATCAGCAGCCCAGACAACATCAGTCTCATCAGTCGTCAATGATACAGCAGCAACAACAACACGCGCTACCGCAAGGATTCACGCCAGCATCGGCGCAACAATCCGCAGTGCTTGGCCAAGGTTTTGCGCACCCTCAATCAGTAGCCATAAGTGCCTCCAGCTCTGCAAGCGCTCACGCATACCAGCGGCAGCCTAATTTTATGGCATCTCAATTTGGTTCAAGTTCGAACGTGGTCCCATGCGGGTTTGGGAATCATACGATGGGAGTTCAGCAAGCGGGTAGTGTCAAACAGGACATCGCAGCAAGCAATATTCCAGCTGGTGCTGACTCTCAACATAGCGGTATGCATTTGAGTACTAGCGTTTCACACCCGCACGGCGCGCATCAGTCTCATCAAGCCCAGCTGCAAAGATCGAGCACAGGAGGCCACCAGCAGCAACATGATCAGCAAAACGTAGCACTGCCGAGCGCTTCTGGTTTAGGGATGAATCCATCACAGCAGCACATGGGCGGATTTCCAGCGGTGGAGCCAGGAATAGGAGCGCCAGGCGTGCCAGGATCCCAGGGGCAGGCCTCCAGTGGACCACCTGTTGGTGAGCGCAGCCTGCTTGATTCCGCGGAGATCGCGCAAGATCCTTTGTTCTTAGAGCAGCAGAGAACATTTGGAGGTGTCGACATCCGACTTGGCGACAACAGTAATTAAGGCTTACCCTTATCCATCTTCTGGCTCGGACTCAGGCATCCCTCCGAAGAGGCTTTTCAAGGCAAGAAAGCATCCAGGATGCATATCGAGATGGATCAGGGTGAGCTCTAAAGTAATCCCAACTTCCGCGAGACCGAGAGACATAAGCAACAACACGAACAGTCTGCTCGCTTGCCTGATGGAGTCACGGAGATTCGCTTGGACTCTGGCGTGTTGCGGCGCTGCCTGCAGCAGCTCCGCATGCTGCAGCAAGCAGCGGAGCCCGTATTAAAGGTTTTCCGCGTGCATCCCCGTATCTCGGCAATTTCGCGTCGCCGCCTAGAGAAGGAGTGCAAAACGCTGGCTGGTCAGCGCTTCGAGTTCGAGCGGGACATTATCCGTGCAGTGGCGGCTGGTTACCTCGGTCGTAGTGCGCTCTTGGATATTCCAGGTTATGGAGATGCGAGCTTTTTTGCCGAATTATATGATGACGCGTCGGATCCTCATCCTGCTTTGAATGATTCAAGAGGGCACTCTTGCAGCAGGGCAGGACAATTTTTCAACGATACAACTTCGGGGATGGTTGGTGGTGAACGGGATCAACCTCGACAGGAAGATCAAGGAAAAAATGTAGCCGGGTCTACACCGAGTAGCGATCGCGGTGGTGTAGATTACAACTTGGCATTCGCTGATCTAGATCCACAATTCGTGTCACTTAGTGCTCGCTCTGCAGTTGTAGCACAGGCAGATCCGAGTTTCTTGGCCGACACGAGCTCCAGAAGTCTTGGACTCGGTCTCGAACATCGAAGGTCTTCATCATTGGCGTTCGGCGAAGATGGGCCTCTTCGTCAAGCAGGCCAAGAGCAGTCTGCATCGACTTCGATACTACATAATTAAGGGTTGAAACATTTCATTTTTACAAGCCTTCTCCACTTGAGATGGCTACTAAAAAACGAAATGTTTCAACCTTTAACATAAGTTGCATTCCCTGCCGCATCCGGTCGACATCGCGTTGCCATGTATGACCGCTGTTTTCAGCCTGATTCCCGAGCTGTCTTTGTCAGAATTGTTTCAAGATTACGTGCCACTGTTGAAGCCCTTGCTGCGGACAGGTCTGGTTGCGCCCAGTGTAAGGTCGTGGCTACTGTGGACAATCACGGAGAGAATTCACGAACTGCTCTTGATCGACTTGCTGATGCCCATCGGTAACAGTGCAGCGCTAGAGCGGTCAGCAGTGCTGTTCTTGACAGAGTTGCTACACGCGCAAGACCTAAAAGACGTGCCAGAACATCCTTCGTCTCGTGGAGCTCTGTGTGGGCGTTACACGGAAGAAAACATGTTTTCGAGACACTGGATGGATTGCAAGAAAGATTCAGCATCAGACCCTGTTCTATCAGGGCCGCACCAGCAGCAGCAACATGAAAACACAAGCGCTGGTAGTGTTTCCAGGGACAGAAAGCCAGTACCCGAAGAGAAATCACAACTTCCATCGGGCGTGTTTTCTCTCCACATCCGGAATTCGAATTCACCGCTAACGTCGGAAAATGCCAGTGACGCAGACGTTTTATTGGAGAAGGCTTTTTTGCGACTCATTGACGGCGACGTTGACGAATTGCATCCGCATCTCGTTGATTTTGAAGACGAGATTGCCGCAACAGTATATGGAAATATCGACGCAGTGAAAAGAGCAGCAAGAGGAGGCACGCTGCGTAGTACAGGTTTTCCGTTCAAATCTCAATACGAAAACCATTTTGATGAAGCGCCTGAACTAGAGATGAGCGGTGACGACGAGCAGCCGGAAGAATCAAAAGAAGAATTTATGGTAATGTCCAGAAGTACTTATCTATCAGATTCAGATCATACAGAACCTTTTTTGTGATGGAGCAAGATGAAGATATAGCTGGCATAGTAGTTACAAAAATGCGTCAACGCAACATCTTCTCGTGCGAGAATACTTGGAAAGATTGTAGTGCGCTCTGTTATAGTTGACTTGATGTTGCCGACGCTGGAGATTTGCGTGATTCGTGATGCATCTACAAGAAGTTCAAGTTCGTTGAGCAGGCCTCGGCTCTTTTGTTCTAACGGTGACTCGTCCAGTGAGAGCGAAGCAGAAGAAACAGCAAGGCAGCGGAAGCGCACGGCGAAACACGGCACGTGGAAAGAGCGTTCCTTTCTGAGGTCCATACGGCGACAGCGTCCCTGTAAAACGCGCATGAAGCTGCTAGAAGTCGGGCAGATGTGGCTACGGAAAGGCGACTGGGCAGACCAGACACCAGCAAACTCCTGGATGAGTGAAACTACCCTAGGGATCGGTGATCTCGGTATCGCCGAGGGCAAGCAGCGCATGCGATATCGGATGCTCGCGCGGTCACGTAGCAATCACTTACCGCAGCGGCAACTGGTCGATAATCCATCCGGGGACGACGAGTCGGGTAGCTCGTCGGATAGTGAAGCTGGCTATGACAGCACAAAGGGTGTGAATTTGCGTAAAGGCAAGGCGGAGGGAAAAATCAACGATCTCTTTCAGCTGGCTGCGACGTCAAGGCACGCGTCGTCTTTGCGGAGTGTAGTGCATAGAGGAGCTGCCTGTGGGGACAAGGAAGATTTCATGCACCTGCACTGCGATGCAGCGTGCGGCGGAGGTACTGGGTTCGTCACACGTCGTGGCAATCCAGATTCAGACGAAGCATGTTCGTCCGACAATTTCAGTGATTCGATCTACAACTCAAGCGAGCTCGACCAGGATAACGCTTGCGACATCGCGGTGGTGCGCGGCAGACACGGACGCAGCAATGCTCACAAGAATCGAAGGAACAAGCAAAAGAATGACTTAAGACAAATTGTCTCACGTCGAGCAGCGGGAAAGAATAAAAATCAAGCGGCCGAGTCAGGTGCTGGGCCAACAAATGCGGAACCAGAGGACGAGCGGCCGCAGCGCGCTCGTTATGCTTGTGTAACGAGTTGTAACAAAGAGTTACTCGGTGCCATGCGGAAGGCTGGGCGGCTGGCTTTGGATGAGTTCGAGGACCCGGATGACGACGGTAACAAGAAATTAGACGAAGTAGACGTTGTGGAGCGGTTGTTTCCTGCGGGAACCGCGGAAAGCGAGGCCTTCCTAGACCCACACGACCCCAACGTGTTCAATCGCATTCAGCTTTTTCTAGAACTCGACCGGCGGGACCTCGTAGAGAGTTCCTTGTTGGGAGATGAGCAAGACCAGCAAGAGCCTGCACCATCCAATTCGAATTCTACGGCTGAAAAAGCCGGCACTAGTACTGCTTCTGATCGTCCGCTACTAGGACAAATACCACGAAGACAACACTCGACCTCTTCAGCTTCATCCAGTCATCCATGCGATCCCTCTGCCCTCGCAGCTATGTGCAATTACCCAAGGCGAAGCTCCCTCTTTCATGCTGATCAGGATACTGTTCTGGCAGGTGTAAACCAAGTGCATCCAAATCAGGGCTGGCGCTTTTTGCGGTCACCTCTGGTGTTGCTGTGTCGCGATATATGCGATGAGTGGGACTACCCAGGCGTGTTTGATAACGTCATGGAGGTTGAAATCGCAAAACTGCGCATCTTCGCGTTTCTTCTCGACAAAGTGCCGCACTTGTTACCAGTCTTGTACACGACCTTCCCAGTTCTCTTCTTGAATTTGAGCAACCTTTTCGTACGGAAAGGCAACAAGCTGCGCGTCGACGGTCCTCTCTGCCTGCAGCTCAGGGAAACTGCCTGTGGGCTTTTACTGTACTGACTACGACAGAGTCGAGACAGCACGCATTGAATTTGAATTAGAAGCCGCTCTGCGCTAGTTTTTAAATTCGCGATTGATTTGTATTTTTCGTGTCATGTTCATGATGTTGATAATTCATTCTTGCACTTGTAATTCTTAGAAGGCTTTAGTTTGTATTCAGGCAATTTTTGGCGCTTTTTGTTCAATGAATGACTTCAAACATCAGTCAACTCTTTATCAGGCGCATGATGCAATTGTGCAAGTGCCATCCTTCGACAAGCGCTTTTTTTGGAGGAGACGGAAACTATCTGCTGAACTTTCGTCAAGATGCGGAGTCGGTGGCGCAGCGAGTGTTGGTATTTTTCACGGCCGAAGTATCACGTGGTGGCGCCTTCGGGCGTTCAGCCGCTCTCATATCCGACATGGCCACATTGATAGCGTACTATCTCCGACCCGTTGCGCGCGGAGTGGAAACTCTGGGACCCCGGTTTCAGCAGCTGCTTCCACCATTGTTGCTCTTACTGAGGGACACCTTCGGGCTGCCACATGAGCCGCTCTTCTTAAGGCCGAGACTTGTTTTTCTGGTTGAGTTTGAACCTCTGGCGTCCGAGGTTTCTTTTCATCTCGAGTTTCCATGATTGACATTGGTCGTACTACTTGGTATAGAATAGTTTATAGAAAGGATAGAACGGATCTGATGGACCCCCCTGATTCTTCCGCTCCTACTTGAAATGGTGGGAAGTCCATCCGTTCCATCCGATCCATCCCATCCCGAATCTGGCACCCCTATAAGTTATTCTATCGGGCTCGCGCTATAGTATGTCTAGTCGGGCGAACGCTGACCAAAGTGGACGCCCCTTGATTAAGGTGTACCATTATCGCGCATCTAAGTACAACAGATATTTTATATATATGTTCCAGGGCGCGGGGCGACGGTACCCCCCCTAGCGGGAGGGGTACCGTGAGCCCTGGACCCCTTTTTAAGGCGTCTGCCGGGGGTGGAAGGCCTCAAAAGGGGGCCAGGTGACCTCCCTCCCCCGCTCTCTTCCACCTGCCTGGCTGTTGCCTACAGGCCTCAAGAGGAGCCCAAGGGACCGCCCCCGCGTCCTTCCAGGTGCTTGGCGGTCCCCTAGAGGCCTCCGACGCAGGTGGAGGGCCTCAAGAGGGGCCCGACGGGCCGCATCTGCTTCCTTTCCAGGTGCTTGGCTGTCCCCAAGGCGGCAAAAGGCGAGACCCTCTGAGCCGTGCAGCCTGTACCCTTCGGGCCCTTGGTCATCGGCTTGCTTGCGACCGTGGCCGCCTTCGGCGGCCTTTTACCCCGGAGGCCTCCCGCCGGCGAGGGTCAGCAGAGGCCAGAAGGTCCCATAGGAGCACGCTGAGAGGCCCAAGGGGAGGCCCGCGCCAAGTTTTGACGCCTTCCACTACTAGAATCCGCGAAAAATCGGCGCGGAAAAGCGCGCGCGCGCGCCACCACAGACCAGACCGCAGGGGGGGCACTGTCCGGCCCCGCGCCATATGTGAGCGCATGCATTTTATTTTAGAAAAGAATCTGAGTAGATTTACTTTTATCGCGACGCCAAACCTGTTCTAATCTTTTGGACAGTCCCGGGAGGTCCGGAAGAAGAGCGCTGGGAATGGGAACTGCTCGACGAGCAGGGGATCATTGAGGAAGAAGATGAGCGGAGGCTCGCCGAAGAGCTGGCTGCCGATGTCGAACGGGAAAGACTTAGATTAAGGCACCACAGTCACAGTCGGGAGTTCTGTGCCGAAGATGAAGCATAGCTGTGCCTGCAGGAAATCGAGATGAGAAATCTACACGACCTCGTATCAACGACTTACTACTAGGTCTTAGCTTTACTAGCGCTCTCTCAAACTCACTCTTTATGAGAGATAAGATGAAATCGAAGACAAAGTTAAAGACTTCAAATAAACCTCGTACACGACCTTTGGACTTGAATTCCTTCTAATGAGTGCTGAAGGACTCTTGCCGGCTGAGGACGAGGAAGAAGTAGGACCGCCAGACAACATGCACGCTGATGAGCAGTTAAGTCATCTACAGACACAATGATTGTTGTGCACTAGAAGTATCTTCTCTAACAGTTGCTGTTACTGTTTGTCACCATCAAAGCGGGAACGTTTGATTAAAACACGATGAAGTTCTAGTTCAAGAATTTTTGATCTCTAAATTTAGACGAGGAATCCAATATCCGACCTATGTCGTTGGAAGAAAGCAGGAGTGCATCTGCGGCGGATCAGTCGCCGCAAGGCGGCGCGAAACACGAGGCTAAGGATTCCGAGGAACCCGGTGACGAGGACGATGATGACGACGACGAAGATAGCGAGGACGATGAGGAGGAAGAGGAAGAGGACGAAAACGCTCTGCTAGCTCACCCCGGTGTATTCTCGGGTCCACGCTGGGTCTTTCCCTTCACGCGGCTGATCTACTTTATCCTCAAGCCCAAACAGGCAGGAAGACCACTGACTCGTCACCAGTCTGATCCAAAAAAATAGGAAGGAGGCTCGTGGATTTTTTTGTGCTGTGAATAGAAAATCCACATGATTGGTCATGCCCATCTAGCACTCGTAATCGGGTTTGTTCTAATGATGATGTTGATGCTCACCCTCTTTTTCGTCGCTAACAAATTGATGTTATGCGCCTGCCGCCCAATACCCGAGATAGTAGCATTAGTATTTTTTTCCTCCTTCTCGCTGCACCTAACGCGCTATACTAGTAGAGTTTTACGCAACGAACAGTCAATATTCTCCTTAAATGATAATGTTAATGATGAAGATATCTAGCGAAGATGTACTTGTACCCGTTTTTTTAGTTTTTTTATCATGATGTTCTTGATGAAGACAGTGACATGACTACTTGCAGGCGTTAGAGTCGACGCTCACGACCACCTCATCAACAACAAAATGGTTGATCATTGAATTGCGCCCAACCCCCGATTCCCATTCTGATTCGCACGGAACTCGAGAATGAGTCACGCAGTATATTAGGTGGAACAACAGCTGGTTTCAGTGGCGATCAGCGTGTTCCCAAGAGCTCCCTGAAATCAACACAGTTAGACCGGGAATGATCCGGCGATCACTCTGCGTCACGCTAAAACGAAAACACAAAAATGGCACTACCTGTAGCAAAAAGGCCCGACAATCACAATTGTTAGCCCACGAGGCCTTCCGGTTAACTTGGGAGCTACGTACTGCAAGAAGGTGCTCCCAAGAAGGCCTTTAGGGGAGTTTTCGTAATCAGGATCACATCGAAAAACAAAGAAACATCACCGGTTTGCTGTCTGCAGTTGAGTTTACTTAGTACGTAAGAAGATTTTGATAGATCTTCCTGGTACTAGCTGACTGAAAAATTGTTCTTGTAGGACATCCTAATAAATACAGTTATACAGAAATCAACATCATCATGTTCGACATCATCTAGAATGCTGTCGTAAAATTGGTTGTCCTCGATACTATGCATGGGGGCATGTGATCGTAGGGCGTCTCAGGTCTAACTGTTCATATCTGCAGATCTGCCTTCTTGATAACTTTTTGTATTCCACACTTGGGTCCAGATGAACATGTCCTAGATCATTTCGACCTGGATACTAGGATTATACGAAATAGCAAGACGGATACGGATACGGAACGAATGTGACATCTGGTTGACACTAAGGCATAACTTGAAAGTGCTCGGCATGTATTAGTTCTGGTTACGTCTAAGCACTCTCAGTTCGCTTGTTTTGAATAATAAGTAGCAGTGTATTTGTACCTCCTTAATCTTTTTGCATAGGTAGCTGCGCTTCACTCCTCCTCGGTTCTACCCACGCGCCAATTTCGTTACAAGGATATTGAGTTATTTTCAGTTGGCTTGCTGTGCTTGTAGGTAGGCTGCATAGGAGGCGTGGCGTTAGGATCGTACATCACTTTTTAGAGTGAAAATCTAAATTATCTTGGCCAGTGCAACCCTGACCATGCTTAGGTCTCCTATTAGTATTTTTACCATCAGGATAGGTGTCGCAGTTGGGCAGAGCGAGTAGCGATCAGCAAAGCACCGTGGCCAGATTTTGTCTATGCCGCTTTACTTTAGCTATTTCTACTTTATCTATGGATCTGCGCGTTGCCCATCTGTGTCGAGACTCACTTCTTACTCTTACGGCTCTCCTGTCGATCATTTGCGTCTTAATACACATCCGACGTCAAGTGAATTAAATATGTTGTAGTAATGAATTCTTAACATACTGATCTTAGTCCTTTACGTGTACCACGTCTTAACAATGAAATGTCCGATCAAGTGAATCGGTGAGAGACAAGTGCGGGTGCCGGAGAAGACGAGGCGAGGTACTGAGAGACCAGGATCATCTTTGTCACAGCTGGATCTGTTATGCGACTGGTGGGTTCTTGACGTCTAATTTCAATCTTTAGAAGTACCATCATGGTTCACGTTCACAGTAGATTTGAGACTGTATTTCAATTAACTTCTACATGACCCGCCTCGCTCCGCGATTACCCCGACAAGAAGACCGCGAAGTCCTTTCAATTTCGTTTGGTTTCTTCAACGACTGCAACATTCTTTTTCACTAGGTTGTTCTTCGCGTCGATTGTTTCATCTTCTCTCGCAGGTCCTCCTCTCATAGTGGTAGTTATCAGGATGCATGTTGATGTTGATGGCCTTGCAATTTTTTTTGATAAAAATTTTGTTTCTTTATGAACCCAGACTGAAGAACCTTGAAGTCAAAAACGGAATACTCACCCGAATTGTCGCAATGATGAATAGTTTTTTCGTAGCTCCTGTGTAAGAAAGTAGTTGTTTTGCCGTACGTCGTTGTTCTTGCTTCCTTGTCGTCGTGTCAGATACTTGCAAGTACATCGAGTAGTTGGTGCCGACAGTGTAGAAATATTGGAGTTTTTGGTTTCACCTCAACATGAGTATGGCAACACAACTGTGAAGGCTGGTCTTCACAAAGAAGAAATAGCGAATATGCAACGCTTTTCGTAAGGAGCTCCACACAATCTTCGGGTTCGTGCGCTGCCCTAAACAACAAGACGTGGCAGCGGATGCAAAGACCCGTGCTGGTTTTACATGAGGTGGCTATGGCTATGAACGAATGTTGAGGTTTTCAATAACGATATCGAACTGGGGGGCATTCCGGTTCTTGCGGTTGAACGGTTACCAGTACCTGCGACATCATCTATAGTTGCGGGCGTGCGTTGGTTTGTACATCTATTCTTGGCCTATTGTCTTCTATATCGTCTGCGCTCGCGCATCAATTTCTGCTAAACACTCGCAGTTCGTTGCAGTAAGCGTAACTGAGTCTTCCAGACTCAGCTACTTTAACGGGCGTTCTCGCCAGACAAAACGTGCACAGCATGGACGACGAGGATATCTATGGTGATCTAGATGGCATACAGCATGTGCGACCTAAAGCCCCGGATCCGAACTCGAGTTCTCCTCCACGCGATCCACGTGGGGGTCGACGGCCTCGTCCTGGGCAGCAACCTGGTGATGCATTGCAACATGATGAGATCGGTGCAACTGTCCTCGTGGGAGTCGCGCAACATGAAGAGATTTCAGGAGGTGATGCCGGACGAGCATGTGCAAAAGTAGACGCGACGCTGGGGTTCGAAAACACCTCTGGAGGAGGAGGAGGAGCTCCGCGTCAAATGAAGCAGACATCAAGGAATGCTCCAGACGGAGCCGCTATCGGCGATTCGGTGGAAGATTATCAGCAAAACGGAACTGCGGGGGGCGCCGGAAAACCTCAACAACAGGCTGAGGCTTCTTCGACGGGGTTTGCAGCTGGCACAGCAGTTGCTGGCTCGGCGTCGAGATCGTCACAACCTGCAACAAGCGGAACAACATACAATGCTCAGCAGTTGCAGCAAGCGTCCTCTTCGACTGCGATTGGAATATCGGCATCGCTTAGTCCTGGTGCGCCAATGTCTCCGAGTCACCAGGCAGTGAGCAAAGCGACCGCCTCCGCTGTTTCGTCACCCAGCAGACTCGTGACACGGAGTCCTCCGATTAAGCCGCGCGCGTCTTCGTCGAGCATGTTTCGCGTCATCAACTCGGGAAATGATGAGGAAATCGTCGCAAAAATGCGAAAATACGAAAAAATGCTGAAGAGGAGGCGGGCAGAAGCTGACGAAAAAGACCAGAAGAAGCCTGACTCGCCTGCATTGAAACGGCCAAAACTAGACGAAAGTGAACACGATCTCGCTACTAAGACGTTTTCGGACGGCACCACGGCGGCGACATCTTCAGCGAACGTAATAATAAATGGTCAAGAAGATGCCGGCACGAAAGAGCTTCCAGCCGGTGACGAAGAGGCCCGTGATAACGCTAATGAAGGGGATCATGTGGTAGAAAAAAAAGTGTCTAGGACGTTCAGCAACACCGAAGAAGAGCCAGAGGAACCAGAAAGCGACGATTATGGAGCAGAAACAAGTGAGTGGTCAGACTTCGAAGACATAGCCCGCAACGACCGAAAATATGCCGATGACGTGAAAACCATGCTGCCGAAACAGCTTGACAAAGCCATCAAGCTGAGCGACTACTACTCCCGAGCGCAAGTGCGAAAACCGGCGTACCGTAAAGGCGGAGCCTACAATGGTATATCACTTTTTATTTGCGACAGTGCTACATTGAAATTAACCACCTGTTCTACGATTTATTTCAACATTTCGTTTACCTTTAGGAGGTACTAGAGTTATTGTGAAGATCCTTTCCAAAAACATCACTCAGGTACAGGTTTTCGTACTGAGAACTATAGAATGCATAGATACAGTTACAGATACAGCTGGTTGTTCTTGTTCACTGCATTGCCATTGCTCCCTTTGAATGCGACTCTCCAGCGCCAGCAGTCTACAAGGAGCGTGTGCAGGACGTACGGGTTGCAGCACCACCAGCCGTGCCTGACGGCGGAGGCAGCGCGAAGCATTGCATTCTTGTCGCGAATTTGCTGTCCACAACAGGCATTGGAACCATAAGAAAAAAGGCGGGCGAGCTAGGGACAGTGCGGCATGTAAGGTGTCTCGAGCAGCCGCGCACGGGAATCAGTTTCGGAGTGGTATAATAGTTTTCTGATGAACTTGAATAACCTAAAAAATCTATAGTGGCATCAATCTGTTGGAAAATTTGTGAAAATTTTCCAATGTGGATGCGACGACAGAGGCGTTAGGACTAGGGCACCAACATACTGCTACTTCTTGAAAATGGATGTCTTTGTCCTCTTTACCCACTCTGTTATCAATTATGTTTTGAATTGCAATCAAAATAATTCAAGGTTGTGATCGAGTACGCTTCACAAGACAGCGCAGAGAAGGCTTTAGATGCACCTGCAGCGCATTTCCGGCTCGGAAAAGAGCAGCCTATGGTTAAAGCAGTATCCGGCAAGGAATACGACTTAATGGTACGGCTGGAACAATTGAGTTCTGTGCTATCATTTTTTTGCAACAGACATGCACATGGACTTAGTACTAAAACTTCTTTGATCCTCGTTTATTTGACTAATTATGGGTCAAACGACGGCGTGGATGTTTTTTCCGGTATCTAATGACAAGAATATTCATCATCAACTTCTTCTTCTTCAACGATCATTATGCATGGTCATTAACTTTCCACGTCCGCGGCTGCAGGTGAATCCGCCGCAAGGATCTGTGCCGTGGCTCGTCGGAGGCCCATGCGAGATTGAGCTGCGACAGTTGCTTGAAAACAGGCTTTTTGGTCGTGAGATAACTGTTCACTTGCAACGAGAGCAAGAGCGGCACAGTGAATTCGCGCGTCGCAGTCGTCAAGAGAAGTCGAACTGGGCAACGCATCAACAGCCAGCAAGAGGTAAATATTCACGTCGCAAAACAATGTCCTTTGTTCGTCAAATATGAAAAAACCCAACGTAAGCATTCTTGTGGCCCTCTCCATAATGAAAATTTTTGTTGGCTACAAAAATCAAAATGAAAAACTACCTGCTAGTATAACAAGCGCACGATTATTTTTAACGTCACAGTCACTCAACCGAACAACTGACTACATTACTACAACAGGTGACCGAGATTACAATAGTCAGTATCACGGCGGAGGCGGAGGTAGTGGTCAACGCATAGTGTCAACTGACCTTCGGAATTTAGTGAACCAGCGCAATCGCAGTCCAGGAAAACCTCAAGGTGCAGAAAACGCAGCTGCGTCCGTGTGGAAGCCGCCTGCAGTAGGAGCGAATGCGACTGCAAGCGCTCCTCCAGCTTCTATTATGTCTACTTCTACCTCGTCTACTAGGAGTACTGCTGGAAGGGTGGGAGGTGGACAACCAGCAGTCGTAGCCGCTTCTGTCAGCGGAGGTGGAACTCGTGGACCTGGAGCAGTCGGGCAACGAGTGGTCGTAGCTGGAGGAGGAAGGCCAGCTGTTGTTGTAGTCAGTGGCAGTACTGGTGCAGTTTCCTCACAACTTCCACATGGGACATCAGCTGCTCCGAGTGGAGGTGTTTTCGTTCCTCCACCCAGTTCTTCTAGTGTTAAGGGTATGTTAAAGGTGCTTTTCTTACCGCTTTTTATGCCTCTCCTAAGGGAGAAAGGCATAACAAGCGGGGTAAGTGAGCACCAAAAGCCTGCCTCTAATAGTGGCGCGCCGCCGCCAAATCATGCTGTCGAGCAGCAGCAGCAGCCTATGAATATAGCGGTGCAGCACGACCGAGGGCCACCCTCCACTACAACTTCTGTGCGTCCACCTAGTACAAACGCAACGCGAGGGGCTTCCACGACAGGTGGTCCGCCAGGTGGCACAACCAGTTCGAGACCCGTGGTTCTACAACAGCATCAACAGCAGGTCATCTCCTCGAATCAGCATCCGCGATCTCCTTCAAAGACGGCGCCCACTACTTGGAATGGCGGCTGGAGTGGCGCTCCTGCGCAACAGCAAGGACAAGCCCCCACGGGATGGGTAGGGGGGTCCGGAGGACAATCGGCTCCTGGGAACTACAACAAAGGAGGCTCAGCTGGAGGTAGCAATAAAGGTGGACACCCTGGCGGGAACTATCGCGCCAACAACCGGGACCAGACTGGTGGGGGGAAAGGTAGGTCCCGACTAAACGATGATTTGGCGAGTCTCAAGGACCTTGTCAACAAGCGAAAAAACAAATAATCTTGTCGTTCCCTCGACGCTTCGCTTCTTTTCATTTTCCAAAGGAGGAGCATTAAGGTGTATCTATCATAAAAGCTAAAGCTTGCAGACGCGGACCCGGACTTTTCATAGTCAGTCTTTGCCTTGCCTTTGTGTTTGTTGTAGTTGTACCCACTCCTACTCCTACTCATGAGTGGTACAACGTGTACCACCGCCAATTTCATCCGTTGCGCAGTCCACAATCTTCGATGTCTTTGGATGGCTGCAACTTCTCACGCGCATACCCGTCTGTCATAAGCTGCAACAATTTTTTCCCTTTCCTCCTTTCTCTAAAATGAATGTAGTAGACCTCTCGTAATGAACATAGCCCATTCACATGCATCTTCGTTAACGTCCTAGTTCAAATTGATAACTTTGACTTTCTAGAGGCTTTACATCGTCGATCTGCGACACCTGCTGCTTCGAGGTTGACACTAATATACAACTGCATAGTTATCCGATTTTGTTCGTCCTTGAAGATCCTGCTAAGAGTCGGTGCTGTAGTTGCAGGTTGTGTTGTATGAGCTACGAAGATTTACCGACGAGGAGGTTCAGGTTCGGTCGGAAGAATCTGTTGTCGAGACTAAAGCTGGAAGTCGATGATATTTTCGACATGTCTGGAATGAAAATGATGGTCTTGAAATTACTTACTCATAATGTTGAGTGAAACACATCAGACGAGAGAAGAGTTGAAACGGAGCTGGCGTCTGCTTATCTCCCGTTTTATTGAAGGAATTGATGTTCATCTAAGACCAAGGGTCATGCCCGAGGTTGGCGCATGAGAGCGTCTTCATGTTCCCCATCGACGATCCTTTCAGGAAGATCATCTACTTGAGAGATGATAAGAGCGTCTCCTGTCACGTGCGCTACGTCTGTGATCGGAGGTCGTCGTAATCTAACCAAAACGACAAAGATGAAGATCAAGAATGTCTGTTCATGAGATAAGATATTGTTCGGTGGTGTGAACTATTGCCTGACCCTGAGTGCTGATGCTGACCCAGTGCGTACATGACAATGTAGGTTGTAAATACAAAAGTTGAGAATATGACTAAGTTGCAAATTGTTCTTTCCCACCCAAACCAATTACACATCAGGTGCTAGCCTCCTAGAGCCTTCACAGCACCACATGGCTATGAAGATTTCTCAAGCATAGGCGATTGATTTTTCCGCAATTTTGGATTCCCCTGTCAAACCCCATGTAGATATACTTAGTTGTAGACTAATAGTGATCAGTGATGATCTTATGATTCCTTTTGTATATCATGACTTCTAACCGGTACGATGAGGCCGAACACTAGATTCGAATGATCATGGTTTCCAAAGAACTTGAGTCACTTGTAGGAAACACCGACTAAGAAGTGCATTCTTTCGTCTTTTTCGGCTTTGTTTTCTTCATAGCTTGCTTAGATAGTTGTTCGAGTTCTTCTCTGTAATTTCCCTTTCTATGTTCCTTTTAGCGCTACAGATGATCATAATCACTGAGATCATTTGATTTCTATTCTTGATTCCTCGATTTGCACAGCGCACACATAGTCCATCGGTTGTAGATGTTGTACTAAGTATGAAACATCATATTTGTCCTAAGTTGTCCAGCAGAAGAACTTTTAGTTCATTCTTATAATTTAGTACTACTTCGATTTCATTTTCAAAAACCTATCACTTGTTGAGTTTGAGAAGTTCATTCTTGTGATTCCTTGTTCTGAAAAAAAAAATAGATGGCGGGTGAAGGTGCCTCTGCGCCTGGTCCTGGTGAAGGTGAGAGGCCCATGGGGTCGAACATATATGTTGGCAGTATGACGGGTACGAGTCAAGAGGAGGAGTCCTCCTCCGAAAGCGAGATAGAAGGGCGCCGCACAACGGTACAAAGCCTCGGGATGTCTGGTCGTGAGCAGGGAGATGAGGAGGCAAACGTCCCCGCTGACGACGATCATGAAGCCACCATCTCCGCAGTTTCTGCACCGGGTGAGGAGGGCAGAACGCAGTTCGCCGAGACACTCGAGTCTGTCGGAGAGTACGAAGCTGATGGAAAGATGGCAAAGTACAAGACAAAGAGCAACAGTAGCACAGCAAATAAGGGCGTCGCGTTCGATGCTGCACAAGGCGATGACGACGAACTGCAACGAGAGCGCTATCGCAAGACGGGATTTGCCGCTAAAGAGGGCATGCCGCCTGTCGTCGGCTTCAGCCCCGAAGCCGGCGACGACGACGAGGAAAAAAAGCGGTATAGACAAACCGGTTTTGCGAGGCCTTCTGATGTTCCTGCGGTAGTGGACTTTGACGGTGTCGCTGCAGATGGCGCGGATGAGGAAGTGAAAGAAAAGTACCGGAAAACAGGCTTCGCAAAGCCAGAGGACGTCCCGCCTGTAGTAGGCTTTGCCTCCGAACTGGATATCTCTGAGAAAAAAGAGCGATACCGGAAAACTGGGTTTGTGAAGTCTGAGGATGCGCCTGGTGTGGTTCAATTTGCGGAAACAGACGACAATGATGAAGATGCGGAAAAGAAAAAGTATAGAAAAACGGGCTTATCCCACGTTAAGACTGCCGCTGGGAGTGGGGTGTCCTTCGCCACGGATGATTCGCCACTTGACAGCCTATCGGCGTCTCGCATGTCCGATGACCCATTTCCTAACAGCACACAAAAAGTTGTAGCAGTGGACGGAAAGAGCAGTAGCTCACCTTCGCTTCCGACTTCGTCTTCTCTACTGTCCGTTTCATCCTCGGAAGAAGGTGTTGATAAGCAACAAAAAAAGAAAGGGCGTCGCACGATGTTCCGGCGAAAGGTCGAATCAGTCGAAGAATTCGAGACCGAAGGAAACATGAACAAGTATGAAACTGTGGACTCCAAGAAGGCTAAGATCCTTGCCACTACGACGCTGATGCAACCACCCGCTCGAGCAGGTGATCAAGCTAGTGCGCCAAAGGCAACTGCTGGCGCAACCGTTGCTAATAGAGGTAAGAGCACAGTCGGATTCGATGTGGATTCTGAGGCGGATGAGGAAGCCAAAACGCAGTACAGGAAAACCGGTTTCACGCCAAAGGAAGAAGTGCCAGTAGAAGTTCAATTTCGTGACAGTGCGCTTTCGAATGACGACAAAGAGACCCAACGCTACCGGAAAACAGGCTTCGCTCATAAAGATGATGTTCCTTCAGCCGTTAGCTTTGATCATGGCGGAGAGGTGGAGGACGATGTGGTGAAGGAACAATACAGGAAAACCGGGTTTGCCAGAACTGGCGACGCACCTGCAGCTGTTACATTTGACGGGGCGGGGGAAGACGAAGATGAAGCCAAGGCGCAGTATCGTAAAACAGGTTTTGTCAAGGGCAACGCTGCGGGAGGGGTGTCTTTTGACGCTGAACAGGACGAAGATGAAGCCAAGGCGCAGTATCGTAAAACAGGTTTTGTCAAGGGCAACGCCGCGGGAGTGGTGTCTTTTGACGCTGAACCTGAACAGGACGAAGATGAAGCCAAGATGCATTATCGCAAAACGGGTTTTGTCAAAGGCATCCCTGCGGGAGAGGTTTCCTTCGACGCGGAGAGTGACGGTGATGAAGCCAAGGCGCAGTATCGTAAAACAGGTTTTGTCAAGGGCAACCCTGCGGGAGGGTTGTCTCTTGACGCTGAACAGGACGAAGATGAAGCCAAGGCGCAGTATCGCAAAACGGGTTTTGTCAAAGGCAGCCCTCCAGGAGGAGTTTCCTTTGACGCTGAGCATGACGATGATGAAGCTAAGGCACAGTATCGCAAAACGGGTTTCGTCAGAGCAGATGATGCGCCTGCAGCTGCGGTTTCTTTCGACGCTGAGCATGACGATGATGAAGCTAAGGCACAGTATCGCAAGACGCGTTTCGTTAGAGCAGGTGATGCGCCTGCAGCTGCGGTTTCCTTCGACGAAGAGCATGACGATGATGAAGCTAAGGCAAAGTATCGCAAAACGGGTTTCGTTAGAGCAGATGACGCGCCTGCAGCTGCGGTTTCCTTCGACGCTGATCATGACGACGACGCCAAGGCGCAGTATCGTAAAACGGGTTTCGTTAGAGCAGATGATGCGCCTGCAGCTGCGGTTTCCTTCGACGCTGAGCATGACGATGATGAAGCTAAGGCAAAGTATCGCAAAACGGGTTTCGTTAGAGCAGATGACGCGCCTGCAGCTGCGGTTTCCTTCGACGCTGATCATGACGACGACGCCAAGGCGCAGTATCGTAAAACGGGTTTCATTAGAGCAGATGATGCGCCTGCAGCTGCGGTTTCCTTCGACGCTGAGCATGATGATGATGAGGCTAAGGCAAAGTATCGCAAAACGGGTTTCGTTAGAGCAGATGATGCGCCTGCAGCTGCGGTTTCCTTCGACGCTGATCATGACGACGAAGCCAAGGCGCAGTATCGTAAAACGGGTTTCGTTAGAGCAGATGATGCGCCCGCAGCTGCAGTTTCCTTCGAGGCTGAGCATGACGATGACGACGCCAAAGCGCAGTATCGCAAAACGGGTTTCGTTAGAGCAGATGATGCGCCCGCAGCTGCAGTTTCCTTCGAGGCTGAACATGACGATGATGAAGCCAAAGCGCAGTATCGCAAAACGGGTTTCGTTAGAGCAGATGATGCGCCTGCAGCTGCGGTTTCCTTCGACGCTGATCATGACGACGAAGCCAAGGCGCAGTATCGTAAAACGGGTTTCGTTAGAGCAGATGATGCGCCCGCAGCTGCAGTTTCCTTCGAGGCTGAGCATGACGATGACGACGCCAAAGCGCAGTATCGCAAAACGGGTTTCGTTAGAGCAGATGATGCGCCCGCAGCTGCAGTTTCCTTCGAGGCTGAACATGACGATGATGAAGCCAAAGCGCAGTATCGCAAAACGGGTTTCGTTAGAGCAGATGATGCGCCTGCAGCTGCAGTTTCCTTCGAGGCTGAGCTTGACGATGACGACACCAAAGCGCAGTATCGCAAAACGGGTTTCGTTAGAGCAGATGATGCGCCCGCAGCTGCAGTTTCCTTTGAGGCTGAACATGACGATGATGAAGCCAAAGCGCAGTATCGCAAAACGGGTTTCGTTAGAGCAGATGATGACCCCGCAGCTGCAGTTTCCTTCGAGGCTGAACATGATGATGATGAAGCCAAAACGCAGTATCGCAAAACGGGTTTCGTTAGAGCAGATGATGCGCCCGCAGCTGCAGTTTCCTTCGAGGCTGAACATCATGATGATGAAGCCAAAACGCAGTATCGCAAAACGGGTTTCGTTAGAGCAGATGATGCGCCCGCAGCGGTCTCGTTTGATGCATCCGATTATGGGAACGATGCGAAGGAACTCTACCGGAAAACAGGTTTTGTAAAGAAAGAGAATTCCCCACCTGTTGTAGGATTTGAGACAGCGTCTGCCGACGACGACGAGAGCAAGCAACAGTACAGGAAGACAGGTTTCGTCTCGAGTAAAGCCGCGGTTGTTGGTCTTGCTGATATGGGTGACGACGATTCAGGAAAGCAGGCTTATCGCAAGACAGCCTTCCTGAAAAGCGGAAGTGGGACAACTTCTACTGCAAGTCTCAATTTGAACATCACTGCTACTGGAGGTACTACAATGTCGAATTTAGCGCGAGGTGCTCCAGTCACAGGGAGGGACAGCGAGGAGCGGATGTCAAGCGGATCTATCCCGGTAGTTCACATAGTAGGCTCCGAGTCTCCTGCAAACTCTGGAAAGACCACAGCAGGTAACAAGAAGATGACTGTTTTTGCCGACGCTCTGGAATCGATTCGGGAGTACGATCCGCGTGATGCGAGCACTGCAGTTTCCGCCACAAAGAAGAAGGTCATCGCGAAGCCCCGGGGGACCGTTGCCATGATGAAGAGCGCGGGCATGGGACAGAGCCAAAATCTAACGGAGTCCGAGACGTCGGATCAAGCTGACAGCATGGACGAAAGCAAGCGACCAATGAGCAGAGCCTCGACAGCACCGAAGAGTACGGTGGATGATATCTTGGCAGCTACTCTGGGAGATACGACGACGACCGAGCTTAGAGGCGCACCTCCGATAGGCGTTCCGCACAAAGTCTCTTTTCATTCCGAGGTACTGAATGACAAGATTTCGAAGGCGTATCGCCGAACCGGCGTTCCAATGTCGAGCGCGCGCGATAGTAGGTTCTCGGCATCTTCCATGATGTCGGGAGGCAGACCGTCATTCACTGGAGAGTTCTCGTCTGCGGCCTCCAGAGCGTCGGTGTCGAGCGCGAGAGACACATCTGCCCTTCCACCTCCACCGCCTCCAACCACTGTCCCTGCGCCGACCCCAAGCTCCCCGAAGGCTGTAGGTTTCGCTACCGGCACCGAGCTGGGTGAAGATGTGAAGGAAAAGTATCGCAAGACGGGTTTTGTGCAGCCTGAACCTGCGAAAAAATCCGAAAATACTACCGCAGAAAATGCTACTGCAGCAGAAGGAGATGAGGAGGAAGATGAATTTCAGCACTATTTGCGCGTACGGCGAGCTGCCAACCCAGAGTACTTTGGCCCTCAAGAGACCGAGGCCGCCGAAGAACCCCCTAGACGACGCAGCTCTCTCTTAGCTAGTGCGGGGGCCACCGATGACGCAGCGTCGAGCTCCTCCTCTTCGGAGGAAGAAGAGGACACTAGGGGGCGGCTGCAGTCAGTCGTAGAAGATGGAACGCCGGATCTGGGTAATACCCCAGTCGAGGGAATGACGCCGGCGACGTCTGACTCAGAGGGTAGCGTCAAGCACGCGATGAAGGGTGACAATCAAAATGCGTACGAGCAGGAACAGGAGGATCCAGTAGCTCTTGAGGCTGCTATCAAAGCCGCAGCAGAGTGCGGCAAAAACTATGACGCGCTGCCGGCGCTGGATATGGCCTATTACAAGCGCCAAACCTATTTCCGGGATGTGAATGCGCACGATGAATGCCACGACGATTCTTACGCTGACCGGCGTGACCACCTCGAAGAGCTTGGCGGCTTCATCACCCAAATGCACAAGGAGCTCGACACCGGACACGTGCCAGTGGAGATTCCCTCGAAGCATCAGATACTCGCACACCGGCGTAGCAAAAGAGACTCCAAAGCGAAGGGGTTTGCGCTCCTTGGCAGCACATCCTTCCCTCACCAAGCGGCACAGGATTCACCAGGGCCTGCCTTGTTGAGCGTTTCTCTCAGTCAGGCTGCGCCCGTCGGCAGTGCGAAGCTTGGTTCAACGTCGCGCGAGTTGAATATGCCGCCGCTAATCTTCGTCTCTGGTCCTAGTGGACAGGTAACATAATAATATATATTTATAAATATCGTTTTAATAATTCTTGGGTTCTTGGTTTTTTATAGGAATATAAAATAAGACAGGTGGCTGCGGTACGAACCAGGCAGAAGACAAGTAGAAGGAGAAGGTGCTGAACATGGCCAAGATTATAAGATCATCTACATCCGGGGAACCACTTGATATCTATATTTATAAATATACATAGTTATTTTACATCACGTTTTTACAATAAACTTGTTCAATACGATTTTGTTGGTTTTGGGGTCATCTCGAGGAATCTCTCTGGAGCTGGAACAAGCCGGCCGTATTGCTGTTGGTGCTGTGTAGATTGCATAAGTTTCCAAAAGTCTGCTTTTCCCTGAACGCTTTTGGTTGAAGATGGGTTTGATAGGAAATGAAGAAGATTTGCCTTAGCGCTTGCTTCTGTATTTGTGTTTGTGCTTCCCAAAAATTAAGTAAGTAGACGCATTGGTTTTTCGTGGGCGTTATCGTTAATGGACATGAGTGATCGTTTCTTATCGTTTTTGCCTTCATGAATTCTGACAGAACGCACGCGACAAGCTAGTGCAGTTGCTCGTGGATGACTCGGAGGCGAGCCTCCTGGACAGACTTCGCAGGTTGGGAGTGTCAGCAACTAGTGATACAATTACAGGGGGTACTGACCAACAGAAAGCGGGTCAGCCACTGTTTCGGATGCCATTCAGGCTCGACCGGCCGTCGACACAGCTGAAAGGATCAAACGCGTCAATGCGAGGCTCTCTAGTGCAGCCACGAATAGGTGCTGCGAACAAGTTGTCTAGTACTGCGGGGGGCACCATCATGAGTGGTGCGCGGACATCCTTAGTGCAGGCAGGTCCGAGTAGCGGAGGGGCTGGAAGATCGTCACTTGTTGGTGGTACTGCTCAGTTGCTTCGAGGAGGCGCACGCCCAAGCGTAGGTCTGCCGGTGCCTGCCTGGTACACAGTTCCCGGAGGACAGCCTCAGCAAGGCACTACCACTAGACCACAACAAATAGAAGCGTCAGGTATAGGTACAAGCTATACACTGCCAGCCCGAAACCAAGGCCCAAGCACCAAAGCCTTCATGGACTCGTCGAGTCCAGCAGATGCAGATGAAGGGGCGAGCGAAGAGCCGCTTGACTTTCGAGAGCGACAGACGGAAATCGCGCTCCGGCGAGCTGACCTCATTGAGGAATCACAAAATGCACGCAATCAAATTCTAGAGCGCCACTTCGATACAGTAGATGAGCACTTTCAAGAAAACCTCCTCCAGGCCGCCGACGGGCTCAATCAAGGCGCGACCACGACAGCTACAGCGGACTATCTGCTGAAACGGCAGCTCTTAGTAACAGACGAAGCGATGGGAAACACGATGATGGTCATACAGCGACACGGCGAGCTACTGGTGGAGCATGGCAAACTGGAACTGGACGAGCACACTGAGCAGATGAAGCAGGAGCTCACAGACACTGCACAGGTTTTGAAGCAGGAGTTGATGGTCGAGGGCAGCGGCCTTGGCGCAAGTTTGCAGAACCTCACTAGCGCCTTGCGAACGTCGATTCATGCCGACGGTGCTAGTGCTGCCGCTATGCAGCAACTCTCCCACCTGTCCCCCGGAGCGTCGGCGTCAGCTAGCAGGGGAAACACAGTTTACGAGGGGGAGCCGGAAACAACATCTGCTTCTATCCGCAACACAGCCCCAGCTGATTTGGGCACGATAGGAAGTGCTTCTCGTGATGTCTCCTTCGCATACGAGTTAGTGGATTCCCCTTCTGCAGGGGCTCGATCGGGGAAGACGTTGTCCAGCACTTGGAGCTCGTCAATCGATAGGATGGGAGGAAAATCCGCTGCCTCTTCTACTGCCTCTAAAAGTACAACATCTCCCATAATTAGAAGCAGGGGACGAAGTGCGAGTGTGGCTGCAGCGGGGACAGGACGATCTTGGCGTGGGCGACCTGAGAGCAGGCTAATCTCGAGTGACCCACTAGCAGCATTAGGACGATCTGCGGACTTCCTCTCAGAGCGCGAAAAAATGATGAAAGTCTTGGTCCAGCAAGTGAACAGCGCGAACAGTGGCAGTAAGGTCTCGAGGACGACGACGTCGTCGCGAAATCCGAGCAGAGTTAAGAGTGGGGCGCAATCTGCGCGCGTGTTAGGAGCAAATGCAGGAGGAGCTCCAGCGAGTGCCGCTGCAGTTTTAACTGGCGACCAAGTGTTTGGTGGGAATTTCGGAGAAGGTCCGAAAGCACATGAGAGCCTTTTCCGCGGCTCATTGCGAGACAACATTTCTCTGGGAGACGCTCCTGCCGGCCACTGGGACCACAACACAAAAGTTTCGTACGATGACCCCACGCACATCACTCACGCCCCAACCGGCATCAGCGCCAAGTACAATGCGCAATTAGTGAAGGAGAAGCAGCGCGATAGCCCGTCTTCACCTCCAGGAGGGCGTCGTGGAAGTCGTAATGCGTCCCCAGGCCCTGCTACTGGAGGAGGCACAGCAGACGCCGACGTCGAGTCCGGGACGCTCTCACCAGGTGCAATGGTTAATCGAAATGAAATGGAGATGAGTCCGATGGTGGGCCCAAGGAAAGTGCCTGGTTGCAACAGCGTTGCGATGGGCATACCGCTTACTCGCGAAAGTACGTCAACTACGCAAGCCTATCGCGCAAGTCAGGAAGACCGAATATCAGCTGGAGGTACTATTTTCTCAATCAATGGCTTCTAGATGAGAATTTTTCAGAGTCATAGTTGAGGAATGGCTGCAATAGGAAGAAAGCTGCATTTGAAAGCATGTCCTTGTCCATGTTCTTGTTTAAAAGGTAATTGGTCTGAAAGATAAACTTTCAGAACTTGTCCCTACGGGTGCTCCGAACAGCATCATCATGCTCATGGATACACACATGAAAGTACTAGATAAACAGCATGTTGTATCTAGTACTTCTCAGAATAATAGCTGGATAATTTCCCTCGGCTTACTCCCTTCATGTGCCTGTACTATCTTCATCTTCCACTAGATGAGTTTTTCTGCTACATGATTCTGTTTGTTCTGACTTCTGCTGTGGCCCATCAAGGACATTCATCAAAAAAAAGACTGGAATCTCTCCAACATTCTTACATAATCTACTGGCTGTGATCATATGCATGTGCTCCGCAAAATAAATCAGGCGGGCCAGAAGACGCTGGAGCTCAGCAACAAGGTTTCCAGGACACCGCAGCGGCGGACGAGGAGTCAAGTGGTGATGAGGAGCACCTTGATTTCATGAGTGCTTTCAAATCACAAAAGGAAAAGGCGGCCGCGCAAGCTAAGAGAGCGAGCGCTGGGGGGAAGAGGACATCCTCAACCGCCAAAGCTACTAGAGGCAATAATAGAGGATCACTCGTCCGTGGATTTAGTGCGCCCTTTGACGACGCGCGAGGAGGTCGTATGGTCGCGGCAGAAGGCGAAGCCGCGAGTCCGAGTGATTCGTCGGAGCCAATTCGTGGCATTTCGATGTCAAGGTCTACCCCCGCCTTACCGCCTACAGCTGCTCGACGATTGTCGGACTCCTCTGGCAATACATTGGCATCGACGGGAAACAGGAGCAGTAGCAGCAGACCGATGATGTTCATATCTCCTCCACGGTCGTCGTCTTCTCTTTTGAATACACCGACCTTTACAATGGGAGGAGGTGGTCGAACATCATCAGCGTCTTTGGAAGCCGAAATAGCGGCACCTACTCTTGATGAGGTGACGAGGCGACGGGAGGAGGCCGCATCCGCGATGAGTGACGTCAATAACCGGTTAGCACAGGTCACGGATGACCTGGACTCGAATGATCCGAACGTGATAGCGATGCGAATTCGCCTGCAAAGCTTGCAACGAGACTTAGTTCTGGACAAAATGGCCCAAAAGTCGGGAATCGCTATCGCACTCCCTGCCCGCCGCAGCACTACCTCCTCCGTGCCAAATCTCCAAATCTCCAAGCGCGCGGAGCCGAATTCTGGAGCCTCCTCGGTACTTCTACAAGAACAAATGAATATCAGTTAGATCAAGGACTACATTGGAGCACTTTCATTACATACATACATGACCTCTAGGTGTACGTCTACAACTACTTAGCTAGATGTAGTCGCTCTCGGTTGCCAGTGCCAGAAATGACTTTCATCAACTGTTAGAAGTAGAACATTTTTTTTTAGATTGAGATTCATTGAGCTAGAGCGTGTTAACCTTGTGAACTTGCACAAGAACAATCGAATACGACTTCGACGTTCAAATCCAATCATATGACAGACTTCCGCGAATCTGATACTGGATAGCCTGGTAAGGGAGTCGAAGCGCAAAGGGAGCAAGCTCACGCTGGGAAACAGCAATAGCATTGCTGTCCACCATCCTAATGGCAAGGTCTCAGTTCACAGACCACCCAAGGGCTAAAAGAATCCAAATTTATGTTTTGCTATAACGAATACATGCTGCTCCCTTTCTTTCACTGATAGTACAGGTGTAATAATGTCAGACTTCAATCATCATTGCTATAGTACAAATGAAAACATTCCGATGTTTTCCTTCAACCGCTTGTTATTTGTTCGCTCGATGTCGATGAATACTTAGTTCGTTGTTCTTTTACTATTGCTGAATACTTCGCTGTATCTATGTATATGATCTTTTGCACATGTCTCTGTTCTTTTTTTTTTCATTTCGTCAGTCTTGCTATTGTAATTGTTTGAATAGATGTATGTTGAATAGTGAATTTTTAGAAATACCACGGAAAATATCGTAGACTAATGGATTGTAATTGTAAAAAGTGATGGACATGGAGAGAACGTGAAAATGTCTGCGCATCATAGAGGGTCTTATCTAATCATTCGCTCTCAGTTCTTGCGATTAGGTTTACCACGCATTGACAAGTTTTTATAACACGCATACAACACAAACTCAGATTGATTGTTGCATATGATAGTCCTCTACGCAATTGAAATCACTCCTGTTGTAATCATGCACCACGTTATGATTCTTGTTGAACGAAGTAGATGAAGCGAATCTCTGACTGTGTCCAACCACCACCTGAGCATGTGCTGGTCAGGATGGACAACGATGCAGCGACATCTGCAGAAGCCTCTAGAGGAGTGTTTGCGCACAAGAAAATATAAAGAAAAGGTCAAGAATTCCAGAAAAGCTCGTTCTTGTTCACAGTTGTTCGGCAAATAAGATGAACTAGAGGCCGACGGCAAATCTATTTTTTTTCGGCAAATTACTTATTTCGAATCGGTAGTTTATTTTTTGATCGCAATATCAAAGGCAAGACGAGGTCACTGTCAAAATGCCTAGATGACATCAAAGCTGGGAGGCGAGCGCTTGAGAGAAAAGAAGACGAGTGTTTTTTATGGTTCAATCAGAAACGAGAGAAAGCATGTTGATGAATCTAGTACTGCATAATCAATGACACTTATTCTACAGAATTCTTCTAGAAACATACGGAGTGGAAATGGACGAGACCGAATCACTATCGAAGATCCAAGCAAAGACAAGATGAAGTAGTCCTCACTCTGGTAGGACGAAAGCGTGGAAGCCTAGTATTGTTCTTCGAACGATTTAGACTTTAATTTCATGATCATAGTACGTCAACTCACTGCTTAGTTGTGTTAGACTTATCTACTTGACATCAATACATAGCATCCTGTTGTAACTTTAAATTCATGTCGACGTCGTTTGTCGCGAACTGTGTTGAGCGCTACAATATGGCGGACACTTCTTCTACTAGCGCCGGTTACCGGCCGTACCACGGTGGTCGTTCCGAAATCTGGGGCTCAGATCTCTGCTACGACTATGAGATGGGCCGTTCCACGTCCACGACACAAGCTTCACACCAGCAGTTCAACAATCACATGGTTATGGCGGCTAGGTCTTAGTAGTATGAGTAGTAGTCGTAGTAGTAGTTTTCCAATCTCTTCGTCTACTGTCGTCCGACAATGCTGGTCGAATAACGCCGCACTTAACGGAGAGTGCCATGTCTCACGTGAGGATGACATATCGGTGTATATATTATAATCTTATGTTGTTGTAGGATGATGTTCTTAGTAGAAGTTGTTATATCCGAACAAGATCCTCCCAAGAGAAGACGGGCTTCCCTTGACAGAACAATTTTAGCTGCTCCTTAGCAATAGAATTCATTGGGCTTGAACAAGGACGAATACCTAGCGCATGGGATGACGATGAAATAATACTAAAAAAATACCTCGAGCAGCTCTAACATCAGTTCACATCTCACTGCAGACGGGGCTCCAGGACTATTAGTGACGTCACTTTCTCACCCGCACCCGCTGCAATCCCAGCACAGGCTTTCCAGCAGCAGCTGTTCGACTAGTATGCACTCCTCCACCGCGCGAGGCGTGACAGAGAATAACCTGTTCATGACGCCAATGCAGAACGGGAACAACAACTGCATGATAGACCAGTCCATGATGACGACATCCTCGACTCCCGCAACATCGAACATGCTTTATGACTCTCGTTGTAAGCAGTTCTAGATCTTCTAGTTTTGCCCCATTTTCTTTTGCCTTTTCTTTTTGTGTGGTACTGATACTTCTAGCACCACCAGTACCTACCAGTTACAACTTGTCTAAGTCATCGGGCCGGATACGGTGACCTCTTCTGCTGTAAGTAACCTTTTCGGCATGACGTCCGGTGGTCACGGAGCCGGCGTCCAGGACCAGCTTGGTGGCGCACCTTTTGGAACATTTGGTACAGCAGTCATTCACTTACATAATATCGGTGTAGTTCTGATTAGTTGTACCCCTGTTCTTGATGCCATGCAGGAGTAGTGAAGAATTTCAGTTTCACTAGCACGAACAAGATCAGATGTTGACCTTCATCTCCTCATAATTTCGTTCCTAGCTACTCCAGGCACAGCGCTCTTGATGGGGGGTAAGCGAAGGAGCGATGAGATGGAGGAGCCTGCCTTAAAGCGGATGCGCATCGGCGACGTGAATCCGATCCAAATGCAGTTTTCGTGAAGGGGGCTTGTCGATGTGATGTACTAGATGCCGAATTTCTGCACGACCCTTTCAACATTACTAGTACCAGATGGAGGTACCTAATTGATCCGCTGCCACGAGGACAGATGATGATACCTAAAGAGAAAAGGGACGAAGCACGTGCTGGGAAACAACTTCCAATATATAAGAGTCTGGATTGTTGAAGATGTTGCTGTTAGACGCTGACGCTGAGCTTTGGAATTTTTTCAACGTGTGAGTTGCAGTTTATATCTTGTGGCGTCTGTATTCTACCATTCATGAAATTTGGGTGTATTATAAATTCAAAAGATCGCTAGTTGTACTCGTACTCCACAGCAATCTTGTTGATGAGCCTTGTCTTGCTCGTGTCCTATTACTACGAATAACATTTACTAACACTAAGATATGATGATGAATTTATTATAAATAGAAAATAATTATAATGACATTTTGATGTATACGAACTCAAATTACCATGGCTTGTTCTTGAAAGTACCCTCCTCGAAGAACTCCACCAAAGAACAGCTTATCACATTCATTCAATTTTGGTTTTGGTAATGGTTTTGCATGTTCGGCATTTTCCAGCAGCCGATCTTTTCAAATTTTATCACGATGAAGGTTGAACAAGAAGTTGCATGCGCCTTTCTTCACATTGCAACCATTGCAGGCAATAAAGACGAAACTCGATCGCTTCTGTATCTAGGTATTTGTATTGGTAGGTCCCTTGGAAATGTTTATCTTGACTTTTGAAAAAAAATATTCATGATCTTGTTGTTGTACATCATGTCCGCCCGTTCGCCTGCAGAGATGGGTCATGACTTGTTTTTCTAAGAAAGAGGTTGACAAAATTCGATGACGTGATAATTCACGACTACATCAAGTAGAGCGACTTTCACAGAACGAGAACGTGGAAAGATAATTTCGTTTGTGCAGAGCTAATTTTCTTTCATTGTGGTCATCTTCCTCGGCTAGAAGACCCAAAGTGTCATGGATCCGACAGTAGGCAATAACCCCAATAAGGTTACACTTACAACAGTATTTAGTCTTAGAGTTGAAGTTCTCCCTCTGCCTATTTTTAAAAAATATCGTGAAAGCGCGTGAGTCAATGGATTTATATGGTAGAAAAGATCGAGATTGTTTAGCCTTCGTCATTGTCATACTGTTGTATCTAAATGAATTTGACGAGCAGTTGTACTTCACTTGGTGTACCCCACCAGAACCGACGAAGAACCAAGATCAATTAAAGAATATAGAAGATATACGTTGGCTCATCTAACTCTCAAGTATGAGCAACCGGCATACTAGAGGACACGAATTGGTAGTTGTGAAGGCAGAAAAATTTATGAAGGACGAGCTTGAACTTTTAAAGTCTGGAAGGAACTGGATTTTGCTCTGGTCTGAAAGACGCGATAAAGTTTTTCAGACGTGTTGACCCCAAGGCTTCACCAACTCAACTACTACTAACTCAGAGGAGCAGGAGGTCAAAAGTAGATGATCGACCGAGCAAAAAGGAAAGCCAATTTTTTGATTGTAATAGGATTAAGACTACGAGTGACGATACGACCGCACCATGCCGGACTTGATCGTGATTAATAATCATTTACATCAGTGTTGCAACTTTATAACTATATTTATTCGGTTGAATTCACATTCATTGCTTATTCCCGGCGTCCGCCTTTCAGTTCAATTTCAAACAATGATAAAACAAGGATCAGCTTCTAGAGAAACGTTCTCGGAAAACACGCATCAATCCATGACGATCTTTCTGAATGAAATCACAGAATTCTAGAAGGTTAAATGAACGATGAATGATCCATGATCATGTCTGAATTTGTGATCACATATGTCGACACCGATTTCGTTCAAGCTCTTAGATCCGTCACTTTTGATCTCGCCCAGATAGATGGCCCTGTGAGCCGAGCGCAGCTCTTTACAAAACAGGCTGTCGCCCCTGTTTTATCCTAGCTCGTAGGCTCGGACCGGCTTCCCCGGTTCTTGCTCGCGTAAATAAATGCATCACAGCATATGGACAGTAAGGAGTCAGATTCAAGAGTACTTATTCTATCCAATCTTGGTATCAAAGCAGGTTAGAACTGTTTAGAAGTGACGCCAGGAGAAGTTTCAATAGACTGGGTGAAAAGTTTTGACCCAGGACGAGGACTGGTAGTGGCACGCAATTCTACTTAGCAATTTTATCTTAACGGTCAATCTTTCTTTTGATTTCTACATTATCTTCTCCATCGCAACATCATCGATCTTCGATTTACTATATTACAAGTACCTTGGTTCTTGAAAAAGAAAAAAAATGGGGGGTAAGAACAAGAAGAAGAAAGCTACGAATACTTCCGGCAGCAAGAAGAAGAATAAGCAGCCACAGACCTCCTCCTCTTCCAACAATGGCGGCATGATGGATGTCTGCCGGGGGCAACAGGCCCCGTCAGCAGTCCGCAAGAACGTCAACGCTTTGAAGAAGGAGGAAAAGAGGCGGCGCCAGAAGGAGAAGAAGCAGCAAGAGAAGCAGCTGCAGAACAGCAACCGGAACAAGAACAACAAGAACAAGAACTTTCTGATCAAAACGCAGTCAGAGCGTGCATCCTTCATCGCTGAAGACGATCCCGCAATGGTTCGACAAAGTGCAGTCTCAGCGGAGGAGGCTCACGGAACGGACGTGTGCGAGATTCTTAGTGACGCGACAGGAGGCATGGTCTATACTCTGTCGCGCGACAAGAAGATCATCGCTTGGGGACTGGAGGAACGCGAAACGGATTCGATCGCTGGCAACTTGAATATGTCCTCCACTTCTCCGGGAAGTGCTGGCTCCTCTACTGCTTCATCGACCTTATTCGGAGGTGCTGGAGCTGCAGCCGCGGCAAGTAGTAACATCAACTCAACATCTGCGTCCTCGTCTTGCCGAGTGAAGCGCTGGTTTCTGAAGAAACAAAACACAATTCAGCTGGATTACGCCATCTGGTGCGCGACGTTTCAGGCCAATTGCCTCTTTGTAGGGCTCGGGAACGGCCAGGTGAAGGTTTTCGCGAAGGACACAGGCGACCAGTTCGACTTCCAGGCCCACACGAAGCGCGTGACCTGTATTCGTCGCCACGCGGCGTCGGGGATCGTCATAACCGGGGACAACGGCGGCTCCCTCAAGTGCTGGCAGCTCGAGCAAACGGCGGCGGGCCAGGTGAATGCAAAGTGCGCATTCGAAACAGAACTGCACGCGGAAGTGAAGTCCTTTGAGGTAATCGGCAACACCTGGATCTACGTTGCAAGCGCTAAAGGGCTCTTGCGGCTTCCGCTCCAGGGTTTGGAGTCGGCAAAACCGGAGAAGCTTACCTCCGAAGCATTGAATGCGTTGATGCCCTTCGAGGTAGCCAGCAGTCAGCAAACGTTTCTTGCGGCACCCACGCGCGGAGGTGGCATCCAGCTTTTCGATGCGGCCACAGGAAAAAAGCAGCATAGCATAGACGCGGTAGCAAACATGAAGAATGTCATGACGTTAGGAGAGCTTGCTGGAGAGCGAGTGGTATTACTTTTTATATTTACATCATCTGTCGTCGTCGTCGTGCTCGTGGTGCTAGAAAACAAAATCCATGCTCAGGCTTACAATTAAGTAACTAGGGTGTACAGTTTTTTTTTAAATCTTACCCAGTATCACCGGACCACTAAGTACGTAGTACCAGCGTAGAGTTTGACAGAGAAGGAAAGCATTACAACAAACTTTAATGATTCTTTCCTAACAAGATTATAATTTGTTCACCAGATTTGCGGACACCAAGACGGAAAATTGAGTAGTTTTCGCTTACCTGAGTGGACACGGCTATGCGGTTGGCGAATTTTAGACAAGCTTCAGCAGTCTCCTGTCCACAATGTGACCTGCGTGAGGCAGATCGGTGCGGCCGGTCTTTGCCTCGTCGGTCTCCAAAACGGCGCCCTTCAATTATGGAGATATGCGCCAAATGAGCAGCATTTAGTAGCTCCGGCGGCCGCAACTGGAGGAGTAGGAGTACATGGAGTCTCGGCACCAGCAACAGTAGCGACACCGGGAGTTGTAGTGGGAGGACTTGTTGTTCCTGGCGCAGCCAGCATGGGTCATGGAGGTGCACCCTTGGCCCCACAGGGTGGGGTCCAAATTATGCCGGCAACACCTGTGCTTCAGCATCCTCAATTCCACCTGAACCCGGAAGCACAGGCGCAGCACGGGGTCGCGCCTGGTGGTCTGGGTAGGCCAGCGATAGATCCTGCGAGTGTGCCCTTGCCAGATGATGACGATGATGATCTGTAAACAAATATAGTGCGTGGCGTTTCAGTACACAATCATTGAAAGTGCTACACAACTATGACTATAATTTCAAGGGCAATAAACGACAGAATTGTTTGAATATCAATATTATGTAACATTAGCGGGTAGAACTCGTCAGGGAAATCTTAGGCAGCTCGCCGAATAGATTCAAATCCTCACTATGTAACATTGACAGCAGGAGGCGATAGTGAAACCCAAACCGATGCAGCTTGAGGCATGCTTTTCTCGGGTGAGCAATGCATTCGTAGAACTGTAAAGGCTGCAAATAGCGGGACGAGCTTCTCCAACGTACGCGATAAAAAATGAGTGGCGTCTACTTATATCAGATGTCAACGGGTCGTACCCCGAAGGCCCGTGAGCAATAGTGTTGGTTCGTCATCTTCTTGCATGCGGGTCGTCTCGATAGACGATGAATCGGTTTTTCAACATATATTTACTCTGATCAATGCTTGGTTAGCGTTAGAGTGTCCTCGGTGTTGGTTGGTTATGCTATGGGTTTTTGCATTGCAACTTTCAGAGGTTTCTGCTTAACGTTGCGGTGTAGCAGAGGAGAGATTTTTGCACCACTAGAACAGACGAAGTGTTGACGAGTGTTAAAGCATCTGATCAATGAAAACCAAGTAGTTGTTGATTTGGTTTTCCGACGATCACATGCAGTTCTCATGACGACGGTCACATGAATTAAAGTGATCAAAAATATCCGAAAGAACCAACCAAGACGGTCAGCGTCAGTATCGGTTGCGTTTGGTGAGGGTACTAAGTAGTCTCGGGTCAGCTTACTAATGACGGCGCTACATAACGATATTAAGTACAGTACTTCAAACACAATATTATATATGATCCAGGGCCGCACGCCCCCCCCCCTGTGGTCTGGTCTTTGGTGGCGCGCCCGCGCGCTTTTCCGCGAGGATTTCTCGCGGATTCTAGTGGTGGGAGACGTCAAAACGTGGCGCCTTCCTCCCCTTGGGCCTCTCAGCGTGTTCCGAGTGACCAAGGGCCCGGAGGGTTCAAGCGGCACGGCTCAGGGGGTCCAGCCCTTCGCCTTTTGCCGTCTTCGGAGGCCTCCCGCTGCCGGTGCACTGCTGCCATCTAACCCCTCCAGTCTGTAGGGTACATGCAAACGAGAAGGAGGCAGCGAGCCCCTTGGCCCTCCTTGAGGCCTTCCACCTACGTCAGAGGCCTCTGCGGGACAGCCAAGCAGCTGGGAGGAAGCGGAGGCGGCCCCCCTTGAGGCCCTCGTGAGGCCTTCCACCTACGTCCGAGGCCTCTAGGGGACCCACCCCAAGCACCTGGAAGGGGACAGGGGGAGGCGGGGGGGCCTTTTGAGGCCTCCCCCCCCGCAGAGGCCTCAAAAAGGGGTCCAGGGCGCCCGGCCCCCCCGCGCCCTGGAACATATATAATATCATATATTATGCAGCGGTTCAGGGTGGACCTGGTTCAGGAGGCTGGCTCCCGCTCTGGTTCTGGGTTGAGCGCTCGCATTTGCGAGTTTATTTCATTCCCGCCCAAACCGGTCCGGGGTGGAATTTCTGCCACCCTGAACCAAGTCGCAGCCGTGATAATTATGCCAAAGGTTGCGAGTGTTAGGCGCCTATCTGGTGATAGACAGGAGACGGGCAATCCTCTCGAGGGAAGGCGCTAGCTTGGGGGGCCTGTTGATTCGGCACCTTGGTACCCCGGCAGGCTTGCCACGGTTGTGCCTTGAAGTCGGGGCGGCAGTGCCAAGGGAAGCAACTGGGCGCCCGTATTTGCTGGCGGCTGAGTGCCCCCGGGGAGCTCAGCGCAGCTTCCATCTCTGACCGGGGGCGAGCAGCTTGAGGCGGCAAGAAGACAAAGACGAGCACCGCTCGGCGGCGCTGGTCTGCGGCCGCTGGTGCAAGTTGTTGCGCCGTGTGGTCGTTGCTGTCTCGCTCGCCCTCTACCAAGATCCAAGTGCCAGCAAGGAGGACGCGCCCCAAGCGATGGAGGAAGTGGCCGCGCTTGAGGCTTGTCAGTCGCTCGGCGGTGGCCTCGCTGCGTGTGGCATTCCAACCATCGTGAACGGCCGTACGCTGTCGACCTCAGAGCGAGGGGGCGGGCATCTGCTCTTCGTTGTCATAATCATAGCGGTGCGGCCGCTTGTGGCCTTCCCTTGGTCGACTCTGCCGGCCAGAATAGCTCTGCCGCGTCCTTGAGATCGCCCCCCTCGCCTCCCCCCCAAATTTTTGCAAGGGCAGCGTGGCGCAAGTAGATTATCGTCTTGAGATCTGCGCCCGGCGTGCCGCTTGCGTGTCTCTGCTGTCTTTGCTTGCCTCTTCGCTTGTTTGGCGCGTTTAGTTTTGTCCCCGCTCGGCTTTTTCTTGGTAGTTCCTCCACCCTCCCATCCCTCGGGCCCTTTCGCTTCTGGCGCCCCTCTCTTCTCGTTCTCATCTCCCCTGCCTCCCCCGTCTTTCATCCCCTCCCCTGCTCTTCCGGCACTTCCTTGTCCCCCTCGTTCCCTTTTCTCCTTCGTGTTCGTCCACCGTTCTTGATCGCTTTGTCTGCCACCCATCCCCTCTTCTGATCTCGGCTTTCCACTCTGGCCCACTTTCTACTCTGGACCGCTATCCCACCCGGGACCACTCCATTATATATGGATGATCTCAAAGAGCATCAAGATCAAGAGCGCATAGATTTCAAAGAATATATTAACCGTTAGAAGAATTATTGATCGTCGAACAAATTTTGTATTTTGTATCTCTAAAAAGTGGTCTTGACAGCAAAGTTCTGTCTTTCAAGTACATCAACTTCAAGTTCAACAAGAGCTAGATCATTCGTCATAAGGTGGTGGAGTGTCTTGCTTGCTTGCTCGCCTACAACAACAACAACAACAGCGACTTGTACCAAAATAAATCTTCCAACATATCTCAACACACCGTTCTCCTACTTTCTCGTCATCAACCTATCAATCTTTCTACATTTTTTTCTTTTCCGCCCTATCCTGGCCGCTGGCTGCAGGTGCGTTATTTGCCTTGCGACAGTAGCAGACGAGGCTTCGTGGCACTCTGAGAACTGAAATAATTGTGTGAGGACGGTTTCTTGTCTTTGCGACACGTGTGGCAGTGAAGGCTGCAGCAGAGGTGGATAGTATACTTGTCGCCGTTTCTCAAGTGTTTGTTTCGTATCTCCTTTTCCATACGTATACATAGGTATAGACGCGTATCTGTTGCGGTTGAAGTTCAGCAGAACTAACACTACAGAGACGTCAAAGGTATCTCCAGCACACCGACCAAGTCGAAGATGCTGAAGATCGTCCTATTGGCGCTGCTGGGCTGGTTTGCGGCCTTTTCCAGCGTGAAAGGGTCCCGCACGAGGGATCATGTGGTAGACTTGGAGGATCCCTACGATATCTATGATCCCCCGCCGAGTCGTGGTCCAAAGCGCACCGGCCGGCGATGGGTCTCCGGAAAGCAGAAGAAGGCAGCTCCAGCTTTGTCCACACATGATAAAACCGAGCTGGCCTTCTCTGGTGGAGTGGCTACCGCGAGTCCTACATCCACCGCGTCTATGGATGAAGATGACATGATGCTGGCTAGTGATTCTGTGGAAGCTGTCGCGGCATCCGCATCCCCTCGCACTGGTACCAAAGCCAAAAAGAAAAATGTGAACATAGGACGTACCACATCTTCTGGATCCTCATCTTCTTCGGCCGCAGGTACTGCTGCACCTACTACTATCGCTACAAGAACTGATGTTTTTGCAGAACATGAACAAGTACAGCGCGGAATGGGACAATATCAGAAACGATATGACACTCGCTCTGTTGCTGCTCGTGGTCGCGCTGCAGCCGGAAAATCCTGTCCAGCCGGTAACTACATCCTGGCAAATACGGTTTCGACTTTGCCGGTTTTGGATCAAGAGGTGGAAGAAACAAGTTCTCCTGTTGAAGGGCCGCGACCAAAGCGTCGCGGAGCCAGAACATCGTCCAGAAATGCCGGGGATAAGTCAAAGGCCAAGGGAGCAACTCAGGCTAAAAAGAAGAAGGTCGTTAGAAGCTCCTCTAAGTCTAACAAAAATTTTGCTGGTGCTCCGGCAGATGACAACACGAATGGAAGTTATCAAGTGAAGACTTCTACCAAGACGAATATAAAAGCTGCTCATGGTACTACATCTGAAAACTACAACAAGGTGAAAAAAAATACGAACAAGTCGTCCAAACGTGGTACGGGAAATCACGGAAAGAACAAGAATCATGCGCGCGAGAATCTTTCGCCCTCTTTGGTGGTTGATCTGACTGACGAGACCGATGATGACGTAGTCGATTTGATCAGTGACGACGACATCATGGGCGCACAAGACTCGGCGCTGCACTCACAGAAATCGAGAAAGGCGTCCTCGTCCGGTTCTGTTTCGCCGGCTTCTGACTCTTCTGACTCAGGTTCGGGTTCGTCTTCTTCGAGCAGTGCCTCTCCCAGTGGAGCTTCCGGCTCGACGGTGTCGCCCGCGTCTTCGCGCGCGACTCCATTGTCAGCCACTTCGATTGCGTCGTCCGGTCGCAGCGGCCGCGCAGCGGAGCGCTTTTTCATCGGAGAAAACGACGAAACAGAGTCGCTAGAAAGCGATGCTGGAGACCATGCTGAAGATGTTGATGCCACTTTATCTTTCTCGTCGAGAGCACCTCCTCAGCAGCATGGTGATAGTCTTCTCAAAGATGTTGCCATGAAGGCCGAAGATGAAGATGATCAAGAAAAGATCAAAACATACAACGCTGTCGCGGGTATCGAAAGTGCTCTCTATACACGACTCGCAGAACTAGATCATCAGCATAAACAAAAAGAGGACCACGTCGACCATGTTGTTGGTAGTCTGGAGGATGCTGAGGGTGCGTGGTGGTCTCCAATTACAGTTCCCGACGTAGATGGCGTGTCGGATCAAGATGAACAAGTCATATCCGATGTTGACGGTGAACAAGGAACACATCATCTCCCTGGATCGTCCGCAAGACGCGCATCTGCAAATAACTACAACAACAATCAGAACCTACAGCGTTCCGCGGATCCAGATGGGTCATCTCCTTCGGCTCTTACCGAACCCGCCGAGCATGGAGATGCTACGCCCACTACTCCCTTGATGGAGTCTGACATCGAAACTGCGGTGGGGCCTGAGGCGGAATTAGGTCTTGCAAACGAAGCTACTACTCGAAAGTTAGGATTCTTTTGTTTAATACAATTTGTCAAAAGCAGATACTGAAGATCATTCTGTAGCTCTAATTCTGTGTTAAGTACTTAGTATATTTATATAATGGAAATGGGTGGTCCTCAAGTGAAGCACGGTATTGAATAGTCCCGTCGACAGTTTCGGAGTACTGATCTGGGCAACATTCCACTCCATTCCTCCAGGAAGCTGCTGAAGTTAAGTATTTTGAAGCTCTTTGTCTTTGATATAATAGAACGAGAAGTCAAACTACAAGTTGCGCAGAACATCTCTAAGAAAGAAGCAGAGGGTGGCTCGCTGGGCTGATGCAGAGTCTGATGATGAGGATGCTGAGTTGCATTTGTTGAGCAATTTTGGTCTGGGAACTACATCAACGTCAACCACGAAAGAAGATGCTATTGCTAACACTTCGTCGGCTCTTTCCTCATCCTCCTCGTCAACTTCGCTTGCTGGAGCTGGAGGTTCTACTGGAGGGCGTGGAGCTGCGTTGGAGCTGGAGCAAACGACTCTTCTCGGAGAACGAGCGCGCCCTGAGCCTTTAGCTCTTGCTTCTCCATCGTCTTCCACAGGGCGTGCTCCCGGAAGTCCGACGTCGATGACTTCGGTTGCTCTCAGTCCGACTTCGCCAGTTGAAGAGTTTTTCATTGGTTCGCCGCGGACGGCCGGCGGCGCACCTCCACCTGCGGCCTTTGGTGCTCGCGGCGTGCACTTCGCGGACGAGGCCATCGATTCTGCAGGCGAGCCGCGTGATCTGGTTGAAACGCACGACTTCGACGTCGTGTCCTCCGCTTCCTCAGACCAGGAACAACAAGCGAATACGCTGAAAGCCATGTCGTCTCCGATTTCCTCGGATGATTCCGACGCTAGCGGCAACAGCGACAACGACGACGTCTTACTGTACAAAAGGCGTGCACGATACAACCTCCACGCAGGAGGTGTGGTTTCCTCATCTTCCGCGTTTGCGGGAGATGGCAGCCGTGGCCTGTCGACAAAGGGTAGCAAGGACTTCCGTCAGCGCACTTCTATCGTAGGGGGAAGTCCGTCCTCTCCTTCAGGTGACGACTCGTCTTCGCCGTCTTCCAGTGATTCCTCTCTTTCCACCTCCTCGTCGAGCTCTTCCTCATCCGGTTCGCCATCCAATCCGAGCTCCTCTGGCTCGTACGCTTCCGCAGGTTTCAGCGACGTCTCTCTCTTCTCATCTCCGCCTGCTCTAGTTAAGGCAGAAGATAATCCATCCCCTGCAGACTCTACTCCTGCAGTTTTTATTTATCAAGTAGAAGTAACTAATCACTTTCACTTAGGATGAACTAGATTTTTACTACTTTATTTCTACTTTCCAAGGGAGAACGAGTATTATATCAATGAGAAATTATGAATTCAAATTAGCACCGAAGCGAAATCAAGTGCTAATTCTGGAGGTGGAGATCATCAGAATCGGGACCAGGACAACAACGAGTTGTCTAGCGCCAGCAGCTCAGAGGAAGAGCAAGGAGAGCCAAGTGATGTGGAATATGTTGGCGAAGATAGCCCAGGTTCTGAGGACGACTCGCCCCTGCGCGTACCTGTAGAAACCAGGCTGGATCGCGATGGGTAAGAATTATCGTTTTTCCGAACGTTGGTTAAAGTTTACCTTGTTACCAAGTAGTGCATCCTTACTGTTATTATTTTTCTGAACGCTTCGCAACCGCAAGTAGTGTTAAGTGTATGCTGATATTTCAACCGCTCCATTGTGCACTAAGACTAAAGATACACGACCACTACGGTTGATCTGCACCCGGAACAAGTAGAAATTCTAGTAGACGAGCACTACATATACGTTGTTGGACTTCAAAAATGATCCCTCGCACATAGATTGGAGTTGTCGCGCCGCGAGTTCGTTCGACTGCATGGTAAGCACGCCGACTGGCAGCGCGAAGCCATTCCGTTGTACGCCACTCGTGTTTCTCCGGATGGCAATTTGTTGCACTATCACGAATATCTTGAGCTGTACGGCCTAGAGGCATGGTCCAAATGGTGGAAGTCGCCGCTTGATCACGAGCGACGCACAGCCTTGGACGGCAACAACTATGGAAAGCGCGCTTTTCATGAATGGTACTTGAAAAGCAGTTTTCATCATAGAATTTGTAGCAAGCTAGATTTATTTTCTTATATATAAGGGACATGAAGTTTTAAGAGGTTTCCTCCTGGAGATGTGCAAGTAGTTGTAAGAGAAAACCTCCTGCTGGCTCTTTTCTTCATGTCTCCCATTCATTGAAAATTTCTTTGAGCATGATGAGGTCAAAGCTTTTTTCAAGACTGATGGTATGCTTTTTCTTTGCGAACTTTATCATTACTGTAGAGCATCGCTCATGCTCGCCTTACGACGCCCAGCTACCAAATAGAGAGCGATCACTTCAAGGTACGGAGACCGTGCGGGTAAACTGTGGAGCCTTGCTCCGCGACCCTACGAAAAACGTGTCGACTCGTTTGCGCGCGTTCGCACGAAGAGCCAATTCATTCGTCGCTTTGGGGCAGTACTAATATTTATATAAATACTACCACTGATTTCTTTATCTTCTCAATCTCATAAAAGGAAAGTTTTTGACTTGATGACGATGATGTCAAACAACAAAGCTTTATTCGATCTGGATCTATGGCAGTGAAATTCCTTGTCTGAAGATTGTAAGTACATTTACAACTAGAACATATTTTCAACCCTACAGGAACTTGGCAATTTCGAATGGGATCGGGCGCCGCAGGCGAACTATCGCCGTGTGGCACCAGATGGCCGTCGTCTGACGTTGCAGCTTTTCGTTCACAACTTTGGCCGCTTGAACGGGAACCGATTCTGGCACGCGGCACCGCGACCATGGCACCGTCGGTAAGATAAACTTACATTTTTGCAGAGTTCTAAATCACGTTACAACTACCGGGGAACAACTTATAATCATTATTTTTGCAGCTGCAGCAAAGTTCTACTTCTAGTTCTAAATTTGATAGAAGCTAAGTAGTCCTTGCAATATTTCGGACTCCTGAGAAGTTTCCATTTCCAATGTTCTACTCAGACGAAACGACCTCTCATTTTATATAAGCACTTTCACTTTCACACTCATGCATCTACATGAAAAGGGCTAGTCGAAGCCGCTCTTCTTCTCACGATGGCACTTCCATGGGGTACGTGGGAAGCGCAGACCAGAATATGATGGACCAGTACAATAACGCACCGCCGCAAGTCCTGTCGACCGTTCCGCTGAACGCCACGCCTCCGGCAGCGACGATGCTAGTTCCCGTCGTCGTGAACATTACGCTCTTGGATGCGAGTGCTTTTGGATCTTTTCATCTCGGCAGTGGTTCTTTTCTCCCGAATTTTAAGAGCGGTTGTCGAGGACGGTAGTTCATTGCGGATAATCTTTGTTGATGAGGTTGATAGCATTACCATTAGAATCGTGCTTTCGTTCTATGTATCTTCTATTTGACTATTGTAGTTGGTCCGTCCTACTTGTTCGACTTGTTCGACATTCGGCTGTTTTTCACGGGGACGAGTCAAATATGAACTACGATATAATTTTTGAGTACTTTCTCCTCGTAAACGTAAAGAATAAAGAAACTGCAACTGCAAGTTCTGGGTCAGAAAAGAAATAGATATCACATGACATTGTTTGACAAGACGAAACGAAAAGCTTTAAGATTTGGGGCATACCTTTTGCTGCTGTGAATGCGTCGACCAGTTCGTATTTGTGGGATAACAATAGCGCCGTCAACAGCGTTCAGAACTCGGCAGAAGTGCAAGGATCACTACAACATGTTGAAGAGAGTACTACTGCTGGTGAAGATCATTTTCCTCGATCTTCACCTTCGTCGCAGCCACAGGTCCTCGAGCAGGATGAAGCTGGACCGCATCAACAGGTATCACATGAACACGCTTCAACAGCAGCGCCAGTGAGAAGGAGTGTTGACACGACGACGCAGACAGATCACGGTCAGGGATTTTTTACCAGGTTTGCCGTCACGGAGGACGATCTCGTGGACGAAGTGGAGGGCTTCCTGTACGATGTGGACAGTGTGCGATTAAGGCTTCCTGTAGTCCATCTCTGCTATAATAATAATAGCGATGATCCCTCAAGAACAGTATGCACCCCACCCCAATAGATACAAGGGAAATATAGTTGGCGCACATTGTTCTTGAGGGATTTTTTTCCACGGGGAAGATGAATTGGGGAGAGGTCTAAGGCGAGCAGGCGATGACAGTGCTGTAGATTACTACGCACCGGGTGCTATCATGACTGTCGGTTTCGATAACTTCGAAGATTCTTCCTTGCACTTTTACCGAAGACACGATGCTCACGAAGATCATGAGGACGAAGACGCACACGAAGAAGGAAACAACGAGAACGTCGAAAACGAAGAAGGAAACAAGAACGAGAACACGAACATGAACATGATTACTGAAGACACAAGCACAACGAGAAATGTGGAGGAACAAGTTGATCAGGAAGATGAAGTTGTGGAACACCGAGAAAATACTGCTTTGCAAAAAGAAGACCGGCGTGTGGACTACCTTGAGGGCTATGTTCCGCTCTTGGCTACGAGTACCTCTTCGCTAGCTAGTTTGGTTCCCGAGTCGTCCGCAGACGACGCGAGGTTTGACGAAAGTGGTGATCTGGAGGGCGACAAGAAACAGGTTCGTGATGGTGAGACTAACTTCGAAGCGAACAGTAACGGGCCTTCGATCGAAGGGCGCAAACCCCGACGAGGGGATGTTTCGGCGTCGTCGTCGGGTAGCAGCACGCCGCGTATCAACGAGCGCCTGCAAGAAGAAGCTCTGGCAGCAGCTGCGGGAATCGCGACGCATAATGACGTTGAGGAGCAGACGCATGATGGAGAACAAGATCATGATGTGGAAGCAGCAACTTCTTCCTCGAAAAAGGCTTCGCCTGCTTCGTCGTCGGACGACAGGCAATATCTGCGTTCCTCGGAGGCGTGGGAGGCCGATCGTCAGGAGCTCGCGGACCGTTTCCGACGTCTGTTGATGATCGACTCAGATTTCGCTTTTGCCGCTATTGGATCTGCCTCTAGTATCTCAAGTAGCAGCAGCAACCTAGCCTCGTCTTCTATCACTGATGATGTTATGTCTACTTTGACTCATTTTCATAATTTCATAGCACGTTCCGTTTTTGATGTTCATCTTCTCTCCACCAAGGGGAAGGGGTCTGTCGATCTCGTTAGAAGGTGCATGTGATTTTTTCCCTTGATCAATTGAGCCGTAAAGGCTCCGGGAAAAGGTTAAAGGTATTCCTGAAAAGATGTGTGGACCAAGGAAGATGGAATCAAATTCGTGCTAAGTTTGGAGCAGAGGCAAATACAGGATCTGCCACAGCCTTTTTGGAAACGGCATCCTCATCTTCCACGGAAGCCCGCAGCGCTATTCTTGACCAGATTACGACCACGACTAGTTCTGTAACATCTTCGTCATCTTCTTCTAGTGACAGCATCAATGCGAACCCATATCGAGCTCTCGCCATGTCGGATAAGGATGAAGATTTAGACATGTTTGCGCCCCCCACAGCCGATGAATTGGAGCGCTTGCTTGCGACGACGCCGTCGGGCGACCTCAACGGCGCGTTCACGCGTGCTGTCGAGTATGAGCGCGAACGCACGCGCGCCGCCGAATCGGATCGGTGGGAAGCTATGTCCGCCACTTCACTCGCAGAAGTTGCCCAGTCTGAGAAAGATGAAGAATACTTCCGTGAATACCACTTAACCTTAAATGATGATGATGATGATGATGACGATCATGTTGTTAAGGCTACCGCTGAAGCATCCTCCGCGCCATTCTTGGCCTCCTTTTCAACGGGATAAGGGGCGCAAGGATGGTCTCAGGGATGCGACGCGGTAGCTCTAATGTTGAGAATTATGGAGATGACATCTTCCAGCTGGGCGAACACGACGACTACCATGGGGATCACCATCACGAAGATAGTGCTGCGGTGAGTGATGGCACTAGCGCAAGTATGATTGGAACTACTGCTTCGGAACAAGAACAAATGAAAGTGAAAACAGAAGTAGGACAGGATCAAAAAGACGCAGCTGATCTCCTCTCCTCGATTTTCCGCAGTGTTTCCTCGGCCGGCGAAGAGCAGGCCGTCGACGCTGAAGGAGACGAACACTTCCAGCATGGGCCAGGAGAGCTGGAATTTGATGACTCTGAACTCAGAGAAGAAGATGCGCTCGTACGTGCAATCATGTCCTCTTCGAGCAGTGCTGGAGCCTCCTCTGCTGATACTGAACGGGACGCGGACGATGATAACTTACTTTCAGATGATATGCAAGGAGGTATTCTTGTTATTTGGATATTACAGTATGAGGAGCATTGTGCGCTGCACGTAGTTGTGCTATAAGAGAAGATGTTCGTTGCCTGCGATCAGCAAATCTCAAGTACTGCAACTGTATATATGGGGCGTCTCATTTGATTATTATATAATTATTCATTTATAGATTGACTTGTTAGTTTGTGCTGTTGCTGTCCTTGTAGTCTTTGGGGAGCGCGGGTTTTGTTCTCTACTGTACGAGAACTGTGACGTCGATGTTGTGCATTTCCTCCGAGTGTTCCTCCTTTCATTAGTAGTGACGTGACGACACCAGGTGGGTTCCAGAGCCTCAACGATTATTTGTCGATGGCCCGCTTGGTCATGGAGCAGATGAGGTTTCCGTTTCAACCACCGGCAGAGGCTGCCCGCGAACTCCTGGAGGATGCCGCAGCGCTTGTGGAGGACGTGCGTTCATTCGGACAGGGTGTTGCCCTTCGCTTGTCGACTTCTGTCTCTGAAGCCGAACAAATCGCACCGCGCGCTGCAAATGCGCTCAGCAAAAAGATTTCGGCAGCTGGTATTTTTGGATATTTCCCGTGAATGTTTGAATCAAAATTACGTACATGATGCTAACGCTGTTCGTGATTGAAAACAAATTTATTCTTCACAAAGGATATTAATACTCCTCCTAAACGACTACCTATTTGTTCCAAATATTCAAGTTGCATATGAAGATATCTATGAAGATATCTCAACAATTTCACAGCGATGGGCCACCTGAACCCTTTGACGCTGATGATGAGCAAGCGTATGGAATTTGAAGCTGCCTCGAGCCACGACTTCGAGGAGCTCGCAGACACCCCGAATGCACAATCGTCTTCCGCCTTTGGCCCACCGTCGCCGCCTAGTATGCTGCTCGATACACCGAACCTCCACCGAGGAGAGGAAGTTGCTGCAATCTCGTCGCCTGAGCCTGAGTACCTCGAACAACGAGGAGAATCTGTTGAGCCGCCTCCATCGTCCTCATCTTCTTCTGCTTCGTCCTCCAGTTCGTCTCAGACCTTGTTCATGTTCAGTTCTTCGCCGATTGCAAACTCGTTCACGGATGCAGTCCACTCTTTTGCGCGTAATGTTAAGGCTAGTAGTACCTCTGATTCTGAAGAACAAGATACCAAATCATATAAGTAGAAGATTGAACCTCGACTGTACACACAGCATCCATGATCCTGCTTGGCTTTATTGAATTTTTCGAACTGGAAATGGAAAACGATGCCAGGGATGCTGTTCTTCAGGATGCGAATGTGGTCGTAACCGCTACCACTCTAACACTAGCGCAGACTCGTTCCGCCAATCTATGGGTCAGCTCAAAGAGGCCACTGGTGGCATTCAACGGCTCGTTTGTAACAACGGGAATTTGGAACTAGTCACGGGATTAGCACCTGCATCGCCAGATACGTAATAGACACTTGAACTGAAGATAACTACTACCTCTAACTTTGCTGAACTTACCCCCAGATTGGGTATACTACTACTACTACTACTTGCTTAGGTTGTTTGCTCAGACTTTGTTGACTGTCTTCGTGTGGAACAGATACAGATTCACCGGGAAACACGACAGACGTGAACATGAGTGTCTGATTGTTTGTAAATCGAAGAAAAGGATGCATTGTAATTGATGAATATCTTATCAATTATACAACATGGTTGTGTGATCATCATGTTTCTACATTTACTTATGAGACTCCGCCAACATCCTTTGGCAATGATCGACATGTTGTATAAAACTCCTCGTCTTGATAAAATAATTGTTAGGACGTCACAGCTGACGATGCAGTTGGTGCGGTTGGAGGATTTGATGACAACAGCAATCAAGGACATAAGCAAAAGCAGCGTGGTTCGAAATATCGGACGTCCTGTCATTAAGTTTCTCACTGCCGATGCTCGGGCGCAGATGAGAGTGTACTTATTTATCTTCCAGCACTTCCGTTTTGGGAGTTGTACTTATTCAGAAGAAGAACTTCATCTTATTCAATATCACGCATTGTGTTTTTTTTACGAGATGAGCAAGATCCTCTTCATTTCTCATTTTTTCATCTTTTCCGAATTTGCTTCTTCACGACTACTACATCCCTCACCTCCTTCAACATACTTCTCGTCAGGGACGAGTCTGCTTCTCGCTCTCGTGCTGCACGAATCGCGTCCGTGTTTGACGCCTACAAAGCTGCGGTGGATGAGAAGCGTCGGGGTCAGCGCAGTCTACAATTGGTAGTTGCGCAGCTGGAAAAGGCTGGACGATGGAATCGCCTGGTTCGTGCCTTGCTGAAAGACAACCAACGTCTTGTCGAAGCGCGCAAGCACGCGGTTATCGATGCCCTGAAGGTGCAGCGACTTCGACACATCCGGAATGGCATGCAGAAGCGTCAAGAACAGCTGCAGACGAGGGCTCAGCCGGGCGACGGAAATGCGTCATCTGAAGAGATGACCACAACAACTACCACGTCGATGCTCGATACATCTTCCGCTGGGGGTCGTGGGTCGACTCCTGTATTGTCTTCGAACGTGACGAGGAGGACGGGCACCACAGGACGAGGAGAGCCGTTGCGTGCCAGCACTCCAACCTTCACTCGCGGCGAAGCACATGACTCGTGGAACTTTTACCGCCGAAATTTCTACTCGGGCGCTGCATCGACGACGACTACCCAGGCACAAGACACCGGCTCTGAAGATGTGAGCAACGGCAACTCCGAAGACGATGATAGTACTAGCACGACCACATCAGACATGACAACATCAAAGGGTATCACGGACACGGACTCTGCTGACGCAATCCCGGATACTGGTATGCCATCAACAACAACCAGGCGCCGCTTTTCCATGCCTGAGCCAAACAGGGGGTCTTCATTCCTCTCTTTTGCTGAAAGCCCGTCTGTTGCTTCTTGGTTCCAACCATTTAGGGTCACACCACTCAAAACGTCGACGTCAGTGGCAGTCGGAAGTGAGGGCGCATCAGCATCCTCTCCAGAAGGGTCTCGTCCAGATCATGAGGTAGAAATTACAACTACTACGTCCAGCAGCACTCGTACATCACCGGCCTCGACGGATGGGCCACCACCTGCCTCCCAAGAAGGTACCGATGACAATGTTTACTTCAACCGCAAGCCTTCAGTCGTTTCATCGATCCGTCCGCGGCAACATGCTTCTGTTGGGTCACAAGAAGACATCTTTCGTGCCAAAGACGAAACGTTGACGCCCCTTCCGGTCGCAAACTGGCGACACGTACATGCGAGGAACAAGGCCTACATGCCACGAAGCGAAACCCGTCTACAGCAAAGGGCATCTCCGGTCCTCGGACTCAACAAATTACAACACAAGAAGAATTTTATGCACCATGACCACGTCGTAAGCCCACGTTTGTTGCGCGCTCGCATCATGCGCGATTCGATAGTGCAGTCTCTGGTTGACCTGTCAGAGCAACGATCCAAGCTTCTTGCGATGGTGCGGTTTACGTTGCTGACACAGAGCAACGACAGCGTTGGAAACCGGCGCGCGGCCGAGAACTACGACTTTTTGATGAGACACTGGGCTCAGTTCCTTCGCGCCGGGAAGAGTTCTTTTCAGAGCCGCCAGACGCGTCCAGCGAACAAGGTTGAAAAAATCACAATGTTTAAGGGCAAAGAAGAGAAGATGAAGATGATCAAAGACATTCAGGATGGAGGGAAAGATGCCAAAGATGCATCTTCATCCTCTGCACCTGCTGCTACAGCTGCTGCAAATGGTGCTAGTAAAGAGGAGGACAACACTGGAGCGGAGATGGATGCAACCGCCGCATCGACGTCATCAACCACAACTACGAGAGACGCAGTTTCGCTACTCCTTCCAACATCTCGGGAAAGAGACTCCTCGAGTACTTCTGGCACGACTAGTAGAAGTACAGGCGATACGTTGGGGATTGTGGCGCAATCCAATACTCTTGCGCTTGCCGAAACGCCCCTGCAAGAGGTTCTCTTCATGCTTGGGCAGCGGTCAGGTTCGCCTCCGTCAGATCGTGACGACGATGCCGTGTCTGTATCGTCTCAGACATCCTCGTCCGACGATCATGACGCATCGACCGGAACGTCACCTTCAACTTCATCGGCTCGAGGTAAGAAACTTTCCCGATGGTTGTATGTAATGGTTTCTCAACGAACTTATATTGAATATAGAAGGTACTACTACTAAAACTAATGAAGATAAGTATATAGATGCACTTAAGTACTTTATAGTTGTAATATTGACGAAGACGAACAGGCGTGAGTGCGTGGTTCCCATCCTCCTGTTTTGTTCAGTTAAATGATTGATCATTTTTAGTACTCCTTTGAGTTAGCTAGAAGAATCAAGAATGCACAGGAAAATGAGGATAACATGATACACTTGCACATGCTCTCTCGTCAGGTGACACTGGGCTAGCACCAGAGGACAGTTTGTTCTGGAGATATGCCTGCAGCGGGGCTTTGTGCGTGACCGTGGCGTTGGTCGCGGGAATCCTGTTGTGTGGACGTGTCTGCTCCCCTCGCTTGGGGAGCAAGAAAGGTAGCTTCTTCGGGGGACGGAGAGGCGACTCTGACGACTCACAGGTTCTTGGAACTGCAGTGGGAGTCCTCGGTTCTTCTTACGGCAGGCGTCACGAATGTTGTTCTGACCTTTGATATAAATATTAAAATTAAGCGGCTCACAGATTGCATCGCCCAAGCACATGAAAGCCGCACAGCACTGCTCGCGTGGCGTTGTTCTTGTTCACTTAAATCAAAGCCTTGAGATGACGCATGCCCACACCTCTCGAGAAAGCCAGAAGCAGATAGGGAAGCTAAGCGATAGAGCGCAACTTGCCGAAAGCTTGGGAGGGTAAATGGCTCACAGAGAGCACACGCGAAGCAGCTGAAGCGTAGGCAGCAACGCGACACCATAAAGCTGCGGGATTTGGATGGAAAACCCAAAACGGCGCAAAGAGTAAAACCCCGCAAACAGGCCGAGAGTAGAACGGGGCCGCCCCCTAGTTCTCTCCACGGAAAAGATCCACGGTAGACGTTCTCATGGTGAGCGGCGTCGGGCGTAGTGCTTCGCCCACTATGCGGAGAACCGAAAGCGACAAGCCTGGGGCCCCCCTCGTGACACTGCCATGCCAGCCGGAGACGCAACACACTCCAAGAGTAGGGGACCCACGCCCAAAACCCGGGCCAGGGGGCGGGCGAGGTTCTCATGGTGAGCGGAGTCGACTGCAGTGCTTCGCCCAGCCACTACGCTGAGAACCAAAAACAGCAGGCCTGGAGTGATCTGCTCAAGGATTTGACTCTCGGCGTATGTATTTGGTTACTCGTTTGCCTCATTCGTTCGAAGTAGTTCCTTTTGGGCGTTTCGGGTGCTGCCAGGGCGGGGGTTTATGTAGCACGTAGTAGCTTGTAGCGCGGAGCTGCTTTGCTTATTCCATAGCCCGCCACTCTTTACGTAATTCGTAGCACGCCGGTAGGCCGTATGGATTTTATGTAACTCGTAGCATTTGCCAGACCCTTCCGCCCTGCCCCGGCGTGTGATGTACACGCCGGGGGCACGTGGGCGGTATAAATATTAAAATTAATAGATATCATGTATACAAATCAATTAACCATAACTTCGGTCTAGAAGACTCTCGTGACGATCATCATATTTTTTTATAGATACAAACCTTCTCCACTAACTCACTACTATTGCGGCCTCCTAAAATTGACCTTACATTTAATTAAGTGCCGAGTCTTTTTGTCTCTTCATCCAACAACACCTTTAGGGAATGAACACACACACATAGAAATGCCCTCACGCAGTGCAGCAGCAGAAGAAAGAGAACATTGCGTTCTCACAAGATACGAAATATCTTTTGTTTTTTGTTAGAAAGATCGTTTCTTGAATTCTAAGGCTCTCGAGATTATAGATACAAGCCTTCTTGTTACTTATGTTTCTGACTGGGTCAACATCATCGATCCTATCGATAGCTGATGTAAGAGGTTTTGGGCTCGTGGCAACCGCAGTCATCTCTAAAGCGTATCAGCACTAGGAGGAGCGGCTACGGCTGCTCGGGCGTTCGGTGGCATTATAGCGACGCGAGCAACGGCAACTACGTGCAACGGACTCGTGGATGTTTACGATCTCGATGACGACGAAGAAAAGGACGGCTACCTTGAGGACAGCGAAGGCGAAGCGGCTGCGTGAATGATCGCTCTTCAATGATTTGCTTGGTCTTGACGAGTAAACGCACTTATACTATTGTGATCGACGCGATGAAGATGAACAAGTCGTAATATTATCATTTCTCCTGCTTCATACAACAGTATTCCTCTTTCCAGGAGCAGGACAAGATAACTACACAGCTCTACTTGTCTTTTCTGATAAAAATGCTTGTCTCCTTCTTCTTTTTGAAATGTTCGGACGACATGCCTTGGAAGCTGCCTCTATCGTGGTGTTTGTTGTCTGTAGTTTATCATAACCATTTTTAGTCTTAAGATTATGAAGATCGAAAATGGTCCCGATGGCGAGGAGGACCGACTGGGACTTGCTGAGATGAAGAGACCTGAACATCAATATGAATATTCAAATATTTGCTACCATGAATAACGATCTTCGGGAGGGAAATAATCTAAAATTTGAGCGGTCGTTGCTGGATGAAGAAAGTCAGATTTACACAGACATACTCATACGAATTATAGGTAGTTGAAGTTTTTTTACATCATCACGGTAATGCTAATGAGAATTTACTGTTAGAAAGCACGGCATCCTGTTGAGCATTCCATATGACACATCGATAAAACTGAAGCAGGTGTGCCATATAAATGTATTGAGTAGTGTCTAACCTGCCTTATATAGAAAGCTTTGTCACTGTATATCTGGTCTTAACATGTATGGAATATAGCAAGCTAGCTTTTCTTTTCATAATTATGTTGAAAAAATTTTTGATGAGTTTGGGCGCATGAATTCACTTCTTCCGAAAGTACTCCATTTTTATCGTTCGTGCCTATTTCTATTTCATTGTGAGGATCTTTGTTTTGTGTAAAAAATGATGAATCGATTATCGATAGAGATCTCTGAAATAGAACTAAGAATACAGGTGGACGACTTGTAGTACTATATGGGACACGGTGATGATGATGGACGAAATCGTATCAAAGAATAACGTTTCTATCATAACCAACCACATGATGATGTATGGTTCTGGTTTTTGGTAGCCTGAATTTGATCACAAGGCTACTCTTCTTGTTTTCCCTCATGATCAAACACAGGCGACCAAATACCAGCACCATTCAGATGATCTTACACCAAAAACACTGATTTCCACTACCCATACAGCGAGCCACGGCACCACAGCGCGGCCGGAGTTAGGAATGCTCGTAGTTGTTAGCGTTCGTGACCTCGTTTATTGCTTCTCTATCACCGGGAATCAGCATAGAAGTTGTAATTCGCGTCTACAACAGGTGGAGGAAAAGGAAAGACTCATTTGCAAGGCACTGAAAGTAAAAGGTGAAGCTCGATTGAACGCGCACGGCTGCATTTTATCATTAGCGGACGACTTTCAGACTAAAAGCCAGGCTGGAGGTTACTGTTACAACGGTTATGAAAAGGTTGACGAGTATACATAACGCCATGTATTCTTGTACTATTGAATGGAGATAATTTGATTTTGAGAAGTACTGTCAGGGTGAAAAAAAACATAAAATCATACTTAAAAAAATCTATATTTCATGTTCTAAATATCTGATCTCTATCGTCTTAGTCTTTTCCGCAATGCTATGTATAATTTCTGGCGGTTTCTTGTTGTTTGCAAAACTCAAAGTGAGCAGAGTCATTTCTGCTAGAAGTCATGGCTCGTTGATTGAAATGTGCCATGATGAACTAGCTAGTGCCTTCTGTGTATCCACCAATGCACTAAAAGTCCGAGATCATAGAATATTCAAACTACTGCTTTGCAACGTGGAAGCAGTTTGTTACGACTTCTCCATAGTTCAATGCAGTTGGTTCGTAATTATAAACGGACTATACCAGGGCAATTTGTGTGACGAGGACATAGTTCTTGGATATGATTTTTTATCTTGATGTTTGCGAATCGTACACGATATGTGAGACTCATGCCATGGCATCATACACGATCAAAGAGATCTCCTCGTCCACAAGAACAGGAGAAAGGACTACAACATGATGATAGAAAAGTATGATGATCTTCAACATCATACTTCTCACACGAACTTCTACAAGCATGGAATGGAGAGACCAGTACGTCGATTCTTATGCAAGAAGTATCTCTGACTGAGGAGATGCGACTACGAATTTTTTTTTTTTTTCACGGTTGTTCAACCAGTGGTCGTGTCAGGGAAGAAAATCCTTGCCACCGCGATGCGGAGAAGTGTCGAAACGGAATGTAACGTGTTGATGAAGAAGAACGAGCCATTCTGTATTGTCTCTTTGGTGATAGGATACATACGTGAAGCACCACCTCCTGAAATCACACCAGGACGAGAAACGTGGACCTTGAGGACGTTCATAGCTATAGAACAGGCAGACAGACCTATAATTGAGCATCGAAGGAAACCAAGATGATCGAGGAAAGACAAGAAGATCCCCAGAAATAACGCTAGGCTTGTTGTAGGCAACAAAACAAATGAAAAGAAAAAAATAGCAACCCAGCTGCATATCAGGAGCACGCATCAGATATATATTTCTTCGTTTTGTACACTAGCTCGAGCTGATTTTTGACACAAAGCTACTTAACCAAAAACAATAACAACGTCTTTGAAATAGAAATTTACCATCCACCGGTCGAAAACGAACCGAAGATGGACAAGACCTATGGCTTTATTGATCTCATGTCAACCTGAATTACTATACTAACTACTCCCACTTCTAACTACTCATTGTTGGATCTACTAAGCTACTAACACTAATTTGTTTTAGTTGAAGCTCTTAGGCTCTGCGAAATCCTGAGTTTAGAGAAATATCAAGTCTTTGGTCTTTCTCGGTTACTCAGCATTGTTTAAGTTTGTATCATTGATTTCCACTGACCGATGAACTTCAGCTTCACAGGTTACGATCCATTCTAGAAAGCTACTTCTGCAACTTGTGGCTTAAGAAAGATGGCGATCAGCTCGTTTCTTGGTACGTCGTCCTCGAGTGGTGCTCGCAAAAGAGATATGTACACACTCGAGGGTCGCACGTGGCACAATCAACTTCAGCATCGAGGAGAGACCATCAACACTGCGCCTGCAAGATCGACGACATTTGACGAAGAAAAAGTGGTAGCGTTGAAAAAGGCGATTTTGCGTTCACTCGCTGAGGTACCTCCTGGCGCCAATTGTGACTCTTCGGTGTACACTGGAGGACCCGGAATTAGTTAAGCCTTGTCCTCCTAATCCATCTTCAGAAGCAGGTGGAAGCTGTCCCACGAGGAGAAAGGAGCGCCAAGACCACGCGTGTCTTCAAGGTGGATTAGTATTTTCAGGGCGACCTCTTCTAAATTTGTTTGATGTTTTCATTTATGCTTGACCCGGAGATCGCTGCTCTTTACCTCGCTAACGGTGGTCGACAGTGGCGACGCAAGACTGAGCGACCACGACACTTGGATTTGCGGACGTCGATGCTATGCGGTCATTCTGGGGTTGTGCTCGCGGAAATCGCATTGCACATGAGTATCAAGCTTTCATCTGCCTCCCAGTCCCATGTTGCAACTTCGTCCACCAGTAGCGTTAATACTGGTTCTCGTCGAGGTTGTCAAGAAGATGATGAGGGTGGACCTGTGGTCAACGCGCCGACGCCGTCGCCGGCAGGGTTTTCGGAGAAGGTTAATCTATCTTCCAGCCGCGAAGATGTAGTAGATGATGATATGTCGTCACCAGGAGCAGTCGGCGGCCTCGATGACGGCGTCGATGCTCGCATTCTGCAGCTTATAGAAGAGCTGTGTGGCATCGCGTACGACAATGCACCAGAGACTCCAGACGAGTGGCTTTACGGACGCACCGGGTATTACGGCCACAACTGACAATTCAACAACAGGCTAGTAGATGACTTAGAACGTAGAACGAGACGTCAGGGAAATAATCTTAAGCAACTTGCCGCATAGATTCAAAAACGGCAGTAATTGTAATTAATCATTCCCACCTCTATCAATTCAACATTTCCACGACGGATCTGTTTTCCTCTTGGGATTCCCGAAGAGAAAATGAACGGTGAAAAAATGCAGTGAATGTCTACTTACACGAATCATTTCGCGCTCTTCTAAGGCTGTCTAGTTGCACTCTTATTGGTTTGGGAGTGGCTAGAGTTTGATAGTGCTGTAGTTACTGGTCCTCCTGCGGGCCCGCAACAGGCGTATTCAGCACTGAGTGGGGATAAGAAGCGAGTGAAGATAACTTCCAGCTCGTCGTCGACAGCGAGGACAGCTTTGGCCGACAGCATTTTCCAAACTGTACGTCGGATGATGGCGAGTGGACGGCAACTTTCTCAGCGGCTGAGGCGAGAGCCTGTATTAAGTTACCGCTGGTTCGACGAAAACTACCTCGGTGCGGCGCATGGACTTGCCGGTATTTACTACGTGCTTCTGTGCGCCCGGCGGCTCGGTTTCCTGCTCAGCGAAGAGGATCTGGCCGACGTAGAATCCTCCGTAAATTGGCTTTTAGACAATTGCAAGCTTCGCGGATCTGATGGGAATTATCCAGCGACCCTTTAAGGCACTTAAGTATGCTAATCGTTGATCCAATTCGCTCTATCACTGCCATTATATATTTATCATGATCTCATAGAATAGATAGATGAAGGGCACTAATATCTTCTTCTTCAGTAGTTGCTGTCCGTCTCCCTGACCCTGTGTACTAGAAGGAGCTGGTCGTCGTGGTGGAACTCGTCTGGGTAGAAGATGAAAGAATCCCTTAGGCTTCGATGTAGAAGTAAAAGAAAAATCTTCATCATGATGATGTTCTTTATCCTGGTCGAACAACAAGTACAAGAGAGGTCATGTTGATCATCTGCGTCCTCTAATCATGGGACGAAGAGAGTTCACCGTCATCAAGCAAGCGGCCGAGGCCAAATGAATCTGATGGCTACTTGTGTCACTTCTGTCACGGTGCTCCTGGTTTTGTTTTCCTTCTGTGCGAGGCTCACCGCTGTCTTGGACACAAGAGTGCCCGTTATATGGAAGAAGCCTTGCAGTTGGGCGCTCTAGTTGCGAATTTCGGCGTGTTGCAGAAGGGCGTGGGACTGTGTCATGGCACCGCGGGTAACGGCTTCGCCCTCCTTGCGCTCCACCGCACTTTTCCCGAGCACTCCGCTGCTGCAGCAGGCGGCGGTCCTCATAACCAGCACCAAGTCGACGTGAGTGGTAATAAAAGTGCTGGTCGTGGTCGAGCAGGACGAGCCTCATCTAGTAGGCCAACATCATCATCGTCATCCGACATTCGACCGCTCACGGCTTTTGGTCCTAGCAGGTGGCTTCGCGCAGCCGGATTTTTCACAATGCAAATCGTCGAGTGGGATGCAGTCACAACAAGATTCTTACAAAAATTAGGGCTCTGCGTGCTTTGTTTTATACGAATATAATTCCAGCATCTTAATATTACATCATCGATCTACTCTTGCTGACTCACTTCGTGTTTGTTCCCAAGAAAGCCTTAAATTTCTTTTCATATCTCTTTTGGTTTTCGTTTTGCTTTCGCTATAGAAAAGGGCCTAATATATAGATTGGCCTGATTAGATTATGGCGTTTATTTAGTTTCAGGATGAAAGCGAACTTTCTGTATCTTCATCGAGCTCCTGCTCTGATGTCTCATCTCTAACGAAATCGAGAGGGACGACGTCAACTACAGTCGGGTGGTGTGATCATCCATGGTCATTATATGAGGGAATCGCTGGTGCCGTCGTCTTTTTAGAGGCAATCGTCAACGAGTTTCGCAGGGAGCAAGAGATGGCATTTTTAGAAGAAAGTAAGAATAAGTCATGGTCTACAAGAGACCATGACAGGACAGAGAAAAACGCGGTGTCTACTTCGCTACATAGAAACCGTTTCCCGCTTTTTGAACTGTGATCATGAATTTATTTATATTTTGTCATTGACTCTACTTCTCCGTCTCCTTGTGTACTAGTCTACAAGCGATTGAGCACTTCTAGAAATACCTTCTTCCTTTATTATTTTGATGTTGGGTGGAAGGACAAGGCTCAACAAGGATTAGGGCGTCTGATATGAAGATGTTGATGATGATTTTAAGAATATCTTTTTCTACAGCTAACGACCCCCATCGTTTCTACGTTCGTTAAAAGGTTCACAACATCCTATTTGATATGTGTACGAAGTTGAACTTGAAGGTGTCAGCACCGACTTCGCCGCAAATTGAGACCGACTGTTCGCTGCTCTTGTAATTGCGCTGCCTATTATTTTTATTATTCATCTCTGTCCATGTTGTATCCCATGCAGAATCTCAGGTCAACTATTTTTATATATGTGCGCAGGTCGTGGTCAACGTCATCGTCATTCTCATTACTTGCAGATCTACGGAATTCAATTCGTATCTATAAAGTTCAATTAGTAACTTCGGTTTGTCATTGTCATCCTCCCCTTCCTTTTGTCTGTTGATGGAGAGACGGATTATGCCTGGTCGGGCCGGGTTACGGGTATTCTTTATCACTATGTGCTTTGTTTTGAGTTGTTGTTCACAAACTTACCACAAATACAGCAAGCTAATGCTATTATACTTCCAGCAAGAAGAAAGCACTTTTTATTTTGCTGAAGATGCTTCCACCTATGCATAAAACTCTACAACAATACAACGGAATAGGCGCGAGGATCCATCGCGGATGGAATGTCGGATATGAGAAATGGCACGACGTTCTCCTGAATGAGGTCTCCCTGCTGCGCAAAGATGATGCATCTGTGGTTCGTCTTTGAAGGGCGGCGTTAGGGGAAGCGAGCGGTAATAGGGTGGATTAGCGCAAGGAAGTGGACGATCTTTGCGCCGGACGGCGTGAATCGCATCTGGCGGATGGGCCTCGCGCGAATCTAATAGTAATAGGAACAATAAAGATTATAATGATGGCATCAAAGATATCCGAAACAGACGAGTCGGGCTTGTTATTGTCGACAGCAGAGAAATTATTACGAAGAGGTCTCGACGTCAAATGGTCGACTCATGTGATCAGACGTTGACTGGCGTGTTGCCCGTCCGGCTCCCGTGACCGACATGAGGGAACCCGTGACCGCTTTTTATGACAGGAAAAACGGCATTCGCTTTCAACTAGTAAAAAAATCTCATTTCACCATTGAAGTAGCTAGTTTTTTACTAGGGTATTTCACTAGCTAGTTAAAATAATGCAAGAAGATCCCGGTCGCGGCCAACGCACCCGAAAGAGGCCTCGCATCCCGTTCCGTCCGATTTTTCATTTTTTGCAAGCGAATGCAGTTTTTTTCTTCATATTTTTAGCAGGAGCCTGATTGAAGATAACGTAGTCGTGCTTGCTGCTAAAACGCGAACGATTTGTAAGATTATGTTCTTGACATCACGACAAGTGACAAAAAAAACGATGCGAACGCATGGAGAATCCTCAATGTTGTTCCTCGTCTTGTTGCTTGTTTCTACCTGGTGCGTCCTGCTCTCCCGCGCAAAGCAAGTTTATGCACTGGCTGCCGGCTATGACCCGCCAGCCATTGCGGAGCAGTGGCACGGCAAGAATTTCAATTGCGAATCCTTGGCGCACATGCTGGCAGAAAGACCTTTGTACTCGTACCTCAATTTTGAGGATGTCCTCTTTCAGGACATGGTCATGGGCTCAGGCATATACGGCGATCCAGAGCTCTCTCCAGAGGAACTGTGGAAGTACACTAATTCTTGTTTATCATGATAGTCATTGATGTCCTCTGATACAACTGTTATGTATGATTAAGCTCGAGGACGACGAAACACGAAATAAACGGTATCATAGCTAATTAGAAGTCATGATAGATTTAAAAATTTACTGGCTGAATCAAAATTAAAAATTGAGAGTCCAAACTTGATACACAGGGATGACCCCGACTATCTGTACGTGATGACTGGGCGTGTGGAGCCGGAAGACGACTTTACCCTAATGCGACGGTGGACGAATTTGCTGCATAGTGATTCGGGTGCGTTCTACCGCGAGATGATGCGTCGACAGTTGACACGATTAAGCGTAGTGATGTCAATCCGTCTTTATTACGCCATCTACTTTTAGGCGGTTTCTCTTTCTCTTTAGTTCCTCTTGAAAACCGCGAAGTATTAATTTATATAAAAGTAAAACAAGAATGAAAATATGTCTCAAGAAAAGATGGCTTCTGGGTACTTACTTGTCTCCAACACGAGCAAAAGCGATTAAGCGACGCCTGCAGCTAGAAGATCGCCTGCAACGTGGGGAAATGGTCGACAGAGATGAATATATGCGGTGTGCTTTGGACACGCAGGAGCCATTAGCCCTGAGTGTTGATTATGGATGATGTTAATTCCATTCTTAGTACGACCATCGCGGCTCCCCCATAGGCTAGACGTTTTTAGGGGGAAAAGGGTAGCCTCGATGGTCTGGCTAGATGGAAAAAACGCCATCCATATTGATGGCGAAAAAGAAGAAGCTGGCAATGCAGCTAAGGAAAAGGAAGAATCCGGTGAGACAGAAAACAGCAGAAAGGACACGAAAAGGACGATATATCAGCGGGAAAATACGTATGTGACAGAAACGGGTGAGGTGAACGATATTTCGAATGTCGTCTGTGGCGGACAAAACTTTGATGGTGACGACGCGCCCGCTTTTCCGAATGAAAATGAAGGTGGAAGAGAAGCTGATGTAGCAGGAGCGGGAGCAACTGCTAAGGTCAGCTTTATCCATCTTTCTCAACATCTCGGTACTCTTTTGTTCCCTTGTATTTGTTCATGGGAAACAAAGGTTTCGAGATGAGTGGACCTCCGAGATGGATAGATGCTGGCTCTAAAACTGAGAGACAAGTCTCCTCCTCTTCTCGTCCTCAGTTTGTCGAGCAAGTAGTGTGGCATCGTGATCTAGACACAGATGAGAAGGATTCACTTGCGGCAGACTGGAGGCTAGAATTCGTCCAGCATTTGAAGCGCTTGTCGCCCCTCACAGCTTGGACAAACATGCAAGCACCGAACATGATGGAACTGCTCGCCATGGACCTAGCGCAGTCGGAGCGTAAGAGCCTGCTCAGTCCGGCTGATCCGCGAAGTCGCGACAGTGACTTGAGACGTGGCGGCTTGGGTTTAGATTATGCTGGATATTGTTAATCTAGATATTGTTGTAGTTTTTTCCATTTTTTATTCATGAGACGGGGACGAACGGCCCCTGCTCCTGTGGAAGGCCCTGGGGTGGCGCTTGCGCACTCTTTTCCGCGCTGCTTTTCGCGGATTCTCGTGGTGGAAGGCGTCAAAACTGGGAGCGGGCGCCCCCTTGCGCTTCTCTGCATGTTCCCAACAGACGCCCTGGCCTCTGCCGACCCTTGCCGGCCAGAGGTCTCCGGGGGTAGAAGGCCGCCGAAGGCGGCGAGTGTTTCGAGGCCTGGCCCTTTTGCTGGGTTGCCCTTATCAAATGCGCGGCAAGAGCCAGCAGGCCGATGACCAAGGGCCCGGAGGGTACAGGCCACACGGCTCAGGGGGTCCAGTCTTGCGCTTTTTGCGGCCTTCGGAGGCCTTCCACACCCGGCACACTGCTGCGTCGAGGGGTTAGCACATAGGACATGCAGGCAGCTGGAAGGGAGCGGAGGAGACCCCTTGAGCCCCTTTGGAAGCCTTCCACCCCCGGCAGACGCCTCCAAAAGGGGCCCGGGGATCCATGCCCCCGCCGCGCTCGGGGGGGGGCGCTACCCTGAACCCTGGAACATGTATACCCGACGCCGACGAGGACCAACATCACCAACATTTTCGTTTTCCGCTTTGGCTTTCCCTATTCGCCATTGCTATCTAATCTGCCTCCTGTAATACTTCCAGCTCCAGCACTTGGAAATGTAAAACATCACTTTGAAATAAAATGATGTATTCGATATGCAAGGTGGTTTGACTTTGATGTACATGTGATAAAGTAAGATGGTCTGGTACGAACGAATGGAAGAAACTACCTTTTTTATAGAGGCGCACACATGGCAATGCTAGCCGATGGCGTCTGCTGGAACATGATCGAGGCAGTGTTGCTTCTCTTCGGAAAAACGCTGCCGCTCATATTTTTGATATGGATGCAACTTATGACTCCGAGCATCACGACGAGCACGAGGACCAGAAGTAACTACAACGGTTAATTATTTTCTGGCTCGAGTCCTCGGGTGATCTTGATAGAGTAATCTCCTCCAAACACATGCTTTCTGGATGATGCAGATGTAGTACTTGTTTGACTCTCTAGTCTTCTGCTATTCTTGATGTTGCCAGCGACCTCCTGTCTTCTAATTCTAGGCCATGGGATGTACGAGGCAGCGCGCGATCGTGGTATGCGATACCTCGACGAGGGTGTGGTATTGCGTCGCATTGACACTGTGCTTCGCAGGATTCTGCTTCTTGCGAATGGTGCATCTTTATCGAGAAATGCTCCTCGCAAGAAAAGTGGAGGCGTCGAGGACGAAGATAATTAAGAAGGGTAGGCTAAAGGCGTTCTTGTTGCCGTTTGTTTTCTTTTGCCTCTTCTGAGGGAGAAAGGCAGAACAAACGGGAATCATGGGCACCAAAATCCTGCCTCTAAGATAATATTGCGAATGATGCCATAGGCATGCGTCTTCCACCAGCCTCAAGGCTTTTTCCGCACTTTGGACGGATGTTCTACCATCATCATGGGCAGTACTTCATGCTATTTCCACCTGGAACACGGGCTGGAAACGAAGGAAACCCGCCGGTTCCCCAATTTACGCAACAGCGAGGGCTCTCTCCGTTATTGTTGAAGACCCTTCTGGCTGTAATGGCTCACTACTCGAAACGCCGACGCCAACAAAACTTCCGACGATGCCTGCTGTCGGGTATTTTAGGCGTCTCCCCAGCAGAAGTTCTCCGCAAACAAGAAAAGGTTGAGCAGCAGCGACGGGAAGCGTATGTATGTTGCAATTCATTTTAGTTAATGAGTTTTTCACTTGAGTAAATTTAAGTTTAAGGACAATCAAAAGTTAGCTTTTCATACTCTTTGTGTGGACTTTGCTTTGTTCAGTCTTTTTGACTTAGACTTGATTTGTAGTTAGAAGCCTTGAGCAGCGAGATCGAAAAATTGAAATTGAATGTTGGCTGACACAACTTCTAGTTCTACATCGTCAACTTCGTTTCATGAATGGAGCAATCTGGGAGACCGCGTAAGGACCGACTTTACGTACCACCCGGACAGTCGCAGTGGGAAGTGAATTCCAGCGCTCCCGCGGAAGCTGTAACATTTAAGGGCAGTATGCATGTACTAGATGAAGCTCATCACAACTCAGTTGTAACACTATCTCCTGTAAGCGAGTCGGCATGCTGAGCGGATCTTCTCTGATTATTTTACGGGAAGTTTAAGGGGGAGACAGGGATGAATCCACTCAGCCTCACAGCATAACGGATATAGATGATTTTTTACTTACTTCTGCCAGCCTGCACCTTTAAAACATGGGCGGAGTTTGTGGATACGCCAACATGGGCACAATTAAAGGCAAGACCGGACGAAACTGAGGTGGACATGCGAGAAAAAAAAGAGCTGCTACGACAGGCGCGCTTTCTCACGTACGAAAGCTGCTCTAGCGAGAATCCTTTTCTCGAAAACACGCTAGTTACGGCCTTATTTAATCCATCTTTTAGCCCATCTGTGCGCTGTTTTCAAGAAGAAAAACGGAGGCGGATGAGGGAAAAAAAGGATTGTAGTGAGTTCTAAGCTAGCCCGGGAAAGTAGAATCCCATCAAGTGGTGACACACTTAGAGCTACAATGGAGCAAGAACACGAGGTGAAAAATATCAGTTATCACGTGGAGAGATGTTGTTTTCTTCTGGATTCATCCTCCTCGCCAGTTAATAAAGAACGAGGTGAAGTAGACGTAGAAAAGATGAAGCTTTACGAGATGAAGGAAGATCGCGATCATGTCGTTTATTTTCAGGAGAAGGCAACTATGTGGGCTTCGTTTCGTGGACGGTTCCCGCTCTTAAGAAGTCCACCAGGAATGACGAGAGCAGACTTCTGGAAGCTGTTGCGTCGTACCTTTGATCCCGTCTTCGTTCGACAAGCCTGTGAAGTTTTTCTTGACGAGGGCCAGATGCAGATCTACTTCAAGGACCACATGGAGGACTCAACAGCTGACGCTTATGGATTGCATTTTGTTCGTAACAACTCATCGATCATCATGAGGATGAAAGCAGCAATCTTTATCTTGGACGGGTTTTTCAAGAAGTGAAAAAACGTGAGAAAAATGATGTGCCACACGAAGGTGGCGGATTCTTGTTTAGCTCTTGCTTCTAATCAGTAGACGAGAAGGGATCGTGTAGTCCGGATCTAGATCATGTGGACTCAAGTGCGGGCACAAGAACTGATCACGGACAGGTAGTTGTACAAGTGGAGGACGGGGGCGGACAATCACCACGATTCCATCTCGAAGATGTAGATATATTGCGGCGTCGTGCCGTGTATGTCGCAGCTTACTTCATACGGATGGTTTGGGATTGGAAAACCATGTCCCAGAAGCATGCGGATGGCGGCGAATTGCCATGGGTTCTGCGTCCTGAGGTTGCTCCGCATGATGCCATACTGCGCTTGTTCGAGGTATTGATACTTGGTGGAGATTCCTTGGTGAATGATCGACTCTATGAACTGAGCGCAAACAAAACGCAGCCAGCGCCACACGAGCTAGAGTCTCTGGCACAAATACTTGCGGTGGAAGATCATCACGAAGCTGGTAAGGACAAGAAACATCGTGTTGGAACTTCATTGATGGAAATGACGCGCCTCGGTGTTCTGTCGGAGACTCCCCTCTTTGCTTTTTTGGATAACGTTTTGCGTGCTGATCGCGTCCAGAATATTAAAGTGCTCGCGCATAACTTGACGCAGTCGCTGCACGCGAGAGTAAGCATTATGCTAGTTCATCACGGTCACAAAGACTTTTATATATAAGATGAATTCATGATGCCTGGGCCAGCTTCTTCTGCAGGTGCAATGCGTTTGCGTCTAAGTCCCTAATGATTAAGGCTACCGCTGAAGCATTCTCAGCACCATCCCTGGCTTCTTTTTCAAGGGGAAAAAGGGCTCAGGGATGGACTCAAGGATGCGACGCGGTAGCTCTAAAATGACCTTCTTCCTTGTAGCAATGGCCTTCTTGTAGCGAAACGTCGCTCCGGAAAGTAGGAGTGCGAGGACGCAGCTGGTGACTTTCTTTGGGTAAAAAGAATTTTATGTCCCTGTCCTCCTCTAAGGCGTCGACGTTCCCACGGATCCCGGTTTTTTACTTAATATCGGAACGAGACATCATCGCGGACCACGTACGAAAACTGCATGCTGTGGACTGCCCAGAGGCAGTGGTGGAGGCACTTCAAAGATATCCTGTGGACTTTTTTGTGGAAATAGGTGGATACTTCGGGGACTGCGTTGTTGCGGCGGGGTATCTGCGTTTGGCAAGGCGCGGGGCTTTCAATATAGACGGAAGCGACACTGCGATCCGCGCGCAACAGCGTACGCATGCGGCTTTGCGGGACGAAAAGAGAATGCGCGACGTACATTTGGGTTTTGACGAAGACAAGATCCTAGAGCTGCGTACCAGGGAGGCCGATCGAGAGGCAGCAAAACTACAGCACCAAGGCCTCCTCCACGTAAGTGGCGGCGTGGCTACAACATCAGAAAACGGAATTGTAAAAATAGACGAGGGACGAGGATCAGCACAACGTGGTGGACTGCGAAGCAAACAGAGAGAGCAAGACCATCAACATCTTATCGACATTGAGGCTGAATATCTAAGCAAATGGCAGACAGTGGAAAGCGAAGCGTACATTTTGCACTGTGCATCGCACTTCGTGGCAGATGAAGTAGGCTGGTTCCGTCGTGCCGATAAAGCTGGTGTGACAGCAACTGGTCCGAATGCCCTGACTGCAGCGCAGTGGGTGCCTTGCGACGATAAAGTAGAGTTACCACAACAAGTAGAAGAGCGTGGTGCATCTGGATCTGTTGGAGAGAGTGCAGGCCCAGGCGTTGATGACTCTCACTCCTCCGCGGCTTCGTCGTGTACGCACTTTACTACGGTGGATAGATTGCTTTCAGACTTTTTCGCAACCCAAGTACGAGAGCAAGAGGAAGCATTCACGAGAGCAGGCTTTCGTAGAAGGAGAAGGCCAGCCACTGTCGCAATTCGAATGAAAGTCTCGGGAACGGACGATGATGTTGTGCGCGGTATGCGGCAGAGTTTGGCAGGCCCAGCCTTTCATTCCGGAAATATTAGAACAGGAAGCGAGCAGCCTGGCGAATCATCTTAAGGATAAGGTTCTCTACGTGCTATAAGTCATTGTTTAGAAGATCGTGATGAATTTCGATGAGGATCCTAAGTAACAAGTTCGCGAGAAACGCTAACGTCCCGAAAAAAACAGGTTCGAGAAGCAGCTTCTCCCTTCATCTTCTAATCTTTTTCAGGACAGAAATTATATCAGGTCCGGTGGCTGCACTTGCATATTGTTGCCTGGTGCACGATTAACAAGCGCAAAGATTGCGTACGGGAAATCACGGAGACATTGGCCGAATTTGGATACCGCATCGTGTACAAGCACATGAAGCGCGCGCAGTACTATGCCGCCAAGACAGCAGATATTTTGGCCGTCAAAGACGATGTTGCTTATGAACATCAACACGACGATTATGCTGAAGATGAAGAACATGCCGGGCTTGATGAGCATGCCTTACGCGAGGAACTGTAGCCTCTGCTTGTTGACACATCTGCGCAGCCTTCGAGTCGCTGTCGCTTCACGTCCTAGTCATGCCACGGCAAGATTACAGATGTCTTAGATGCAAGCACCAATTAATAGTATTCGTGGTAGAATCTCGTAGTAGTTACTTATTCCCGGAGACACGGAGATAGAAGTCCCGCTTGCTTGGCTCTTTGTACTTTTGCTATAGAACTCTAGCGCTTCACACAACTCTACTTACTTACAACTTCTAGCTACTTACTTTTATTTACCTGAAATTTATCTTCACAGTCAACAGTATCCTCGACTTGAAATCTCAAACGTGATAATTTGTAAACATTTCAAGGCGAACGCGAAGATGATGCGGCCGGGCACGTCGTGCAGGTTCTTATAATATATATTTCTAATTTCCATTGGTGCGCATTGGTATTCGGACTCCCGTCTTTAGCTCATCAAATTCTGATTGTATCTATTTTGTTCTTAAAAATGAATTTGACCTCTTCGCGTATTGTCATCATTGATTTTTATGCCAATAAAGTACATGCTTTTTCGTTCATTGCCAGGCGACAAGCTTTGGGGACGAGGAAGATGCCCCTTGAGAGATAGGCGAATTATTTGCATGGGCTTGATCCAATGTATGAGTTCTTACCTGAGGACGCTACCGGAACACCGAAAGGCACGAACAGAAGTTTGTGGCAGTGAGATGTGCCAAATAGAATTGCTGCGATGAACACAACAAGCAAGAAGGCTCTTCATACTAGTACAGGAGGAGAAGCGCGAGAGATATATTGATTTAACAATGGTTCTTACTTTTATTCTTAATGCAAGAACTGGAACCCACGTCCCATGTAGTGGCTCTTCAAAGGAGATGCCGTACAAGTCAGGATTCTGAGATGAGAGTTGAAGACCAGCAGAACAAGACTACTCATCGGTCTCCCTATTTAGGTTTCTTCAAAATCGGATCGACATAGACACTGGCTGCACCTGCAGTCTTCTCATTGTTTATTCCACTTTCTTTCTCTTGTTGTCTCCAGAAGATTCATGAGTAATCTGTCTTCTTTTTCGTTGTACCACCTCATGCTCATAAAAAGTAGATCAACAACTGCTTCTAGTACTACTTCCGCTAAAATGAGTCACTAGGACTACTTCCTCTAAAATCACGACTAAGAGTACTGAGTAGATGCAGCGACATCTAAAATCACTAGGACTACTTCCGCTAAAATAATCACGACTAAGAGTACTGAGTAGATGCAGCGACATCCAAGAATTGAATCACAATTTTCAGTTTGAGAGCATTTTTCAGTAAGACTGGAAAATATACCTATGATTGACATAGTCCCTCGGGCTCAGACGAATATGCTGTCGCCTTCAACTGGAGGCGGTTCCAAGTATCAAAGAGGGGAAATTTATGACAGGCACATCCTTTCGCTTTCTCATACTCAAGGATTCTGAGGCAGAATCTATGTTGGATTAGGCTGAGGTACTTATTGAACTTCTGCCTAAAAGTAAAGCATAAAACGATACTATGTATCTATAAGTTTAATTACCCTGCTTAGAATTATACGAGTATGAGTTAAAGTTTGTGCTCTTTATAAATTTGGCAGGACTGGTACTAGCAGTCCTGCCTCGAGACGTGATCGACGAGGATCGCCTACCCGAGGTGGAACTGCGTCCCGTGGCCTAGGAAGTCCATCAGTTATGGAAGACAATGGAATTACTTACATGTAAAAATGCATTGCGTTCGGCATAATCACGAAAGTAGGAGTGCGAAGAAGATGAAGAAGTATGAAAAAAAGTGCAATGAATAGTAGAGTTCTTCGTCATTGTAGTACTATTTGATGCACTTCTTGTAGAACAAGATGAAATGAACCAGAAGAACCAACGTCGCTATTGGTCTTGTTTTCATTTCGGGATACTCCGGAGGCGGGGGACGACAACTGCAGGCGCGGGTTGTCCGTGCACTGACGGGCAACGCAGATGTAAAACCGCAAGACGTGAAACTTGGGAAAGAAATAGGCCACGGGAGCTTTGGCACTGTCTACGTTGGTCGAGATGGGACGAGCGGCAAGCTGATTGCCGTGAAGGAAATTCTTTTGCCTGCGCTGCGATCTGGACTAGGTGTTAAGAAAAATATATCTGGTGACTCTCAGAAGAAGAAGTAGACTTTTTGTCATTGTTGACCTTGTTGACCATCACCATGTTTATAGAAACGAAATGGTCTTCTTGCTGATCGCTAGGCTAGTCCATTCATGATCATGATATAAGAATGGAATAGAAAAAATTTGTTAAAGAAGTACAGTACTTTTTAGAGTTCGGCCTGAGTAAATACGCAGCGCTAGCAGCAGGAACTCTTGCTCTTCCTTCTTCTGTTTTCTCTAAAGCCTCTAGTCGAAAAGCGAAAAAGAAACGAAAGAAAGATGTCCGTGCAGGAGGTGCTAGCAAGGATTCCTTGGCATCCGATGTTGGCGGCGGACCTTCACCACCGTCAGAAGAAGATGAAGTCGACGTGAAGGTTCCTGTACAAGAAGATGTTGCGCTTCCGAGTCCTAGTACGGGCATGCCTGGCCGAGTAGAAGAGCGGAATTTGGCAGTTGATGCAAAAGTCGACAAAGTCGACACTAGTACTGTCAACACAAAGGCGAGCTATGGCCAATCGTCGGGACAAAAATTAGCAGAGCAAGACCACGAAACTGCTAAGGCCGACAAGACAGAGGACAATGAAAACACCACTACCAATTACGAGGAGTTCATTCAGGATAAAGAAGAGGAGATCACGAAAAAGATTTTCGAGGAGTTGGCACTGTTGAAATCTCTAGCCCATCACCGCATCGTGGCCTACCTCGGGGCAAGCACCACTACGGTACGAACACCGGCTCCGGCGCAAAGTTCTTCAGAACAACAGGCCGGCGATGATTCAAATCCCGCCCGCTCATGTGGTGCAGCAGCCACTTCGGCATCGCCAGGGGACCTTGTTAATACATCATCGTCTCCGGTCTCCGCTGGCGCTGTCTCGTCCTCTGTTGCAGCCCCGGTTATGATCGATAAGCGATTTCTCCACATATACATGGAATACGTGTCGGGTGGGTGCCTCAAGTCGCAGCTGGAGGAGTTTGGACCGATCCAAGAGACGGTGCTGCAGAGCTACACGCGACAGATTTTGGAGGGGATTTCTTACCTTCATAGCAAGCGCGTTGTGCACTGCGATTTGAAGACAGGGAACATCCTTCTGGATATCGAAGGCGGTGTCAAAATTGCAGACTTTGGAGCTAGTATCAAGGCGTTGCCGAAAAGGCAGGCCGCACTCTCCACCACTGCTGGTGCTGCAGGAGCAACTGGCGTGACCAAAGAGGAGATCGTTCACATCGGGACGCCGATTATCTGGTCCCCCGAGCAGCTGGCGGAAGGAGGCGCCACATTCGAATCGGATGTGTGGTCGATTGGTTGTTGCGTGGTCGAAATGCTCACGGCGAAAAATCTGTGGAAATTGTTGAAGATAGATAATCCGATGTTTGCCTATGCCAGACTCTGCCTCATGCCGTGGAAACTGGAGGAGATTTTCGCCGCGATCGAGGACGTGGGGAGTCTCGAATTGGGCGTGGGAGCTGCGGGCACCAGCGTGATCGTGGAGCACGAGGGCACCTATGCGGGAGGTGGCCTTCCTGGTATGAATGCAGCCGCGGCCTCGAAGGAACTATTGATTCCGGGCGGGGCCTCGGCAGGAACTCTTCAGTCAGGGGCGGCCTCATCGAGCGTACTGTCCGAACCAGTGCGGCGACTGCTCAATGTCTGCTTGCAGAAGGAGCCTCACAAGCGAGCAAGGGCAGAAGAGATCCTGGCATGGCGCTACTTTCAGCCTGAAGAGCTTTTACAACTTGACGACTTGATGAGCGGCGCTGCGGGCTACGGCGGCGCATCGATGACGAGCGTGATGTTCGCGGCCCCAACGCAAATCCCAAAGATCGGAAACCGCGTGTCGCAAATGTTCAAAAGCAATCGCAAGCGCCTGGTTGCTTCGATTATGACTTCAGGTTCTGGCACGAATCTGATTTCTGAAGACCAAGATTTAAGGCTCCCACACCCACAACGATATTTGTAGATCATAGAGGTACTAGAACTAGAAGTAGATGGACTTACTACTACGATAGTAGATAGAAGAAGATCTAGGTATGTAGAAGACCAAGCCGCACCGATATGTGCTTGTTGGGCGGCATTGCTACATGCACTTCCACTTCATTTTGTCTCAAGACAGGGTAGTCGAGAAGTTGTTGAATGATCAGCTCCACATTAATATGCGGTGAATCTGAAAAAATACAAGCGGAAGGATTCTTTGTCCACCTGCTTCTAAATACGGTTAAAAACACTGAGAGAGCAGGAGCGGTCCCGACCAGTGTCAAAAGCGGGACAAAGTCGGTTGTAGGAAGATTCTTCTCTTTTATTTTCGGCGGAGGGCGGACTCGGAGCCGTCAACAGAGCCCTGTGGCAAAACCGGACTCGCCTACTGGAAGCAGTGGTATCCTGCGCACTGGGGCAAAATCCGCCTCGTCTGCGGGAGGAGCGGAAGATACCGATCAAGCAGGAGGCACGCCAGGCGGAGCTGGCGGCGCGGGACGCCCGCGTGCAAGTCTGACTGTTACTTTACCCGAAGATGGCGACGACACGAGACGGAGAAAAAGGAGACGACAAGGAGATGCAGAAGGGGAAGCAAGAATGGAAGATACCGAGGTCGTTTCTGGAGGAAGTTCCCGGTCGGCAGGTGGTGATTACATAGGGATCGACGATCCTGAAAGCACCGCGGAGTCTAGGGGAGGACCTGGCATGAGAAAGAATAATGGATTATCATCTACCGCTGGCGTTGGTTGTAATTCGGTTCGTGTTGAAGCGGATCCGGATGATGCCGCAATTATGAGTATGCCTGCTAAGCGTGCCTCACAATACGTAATAATGGATGATGTCGCGGGTCAGGACGACGCCGAAGCAGGAGGTAAAAGCGGATCCGGAACAGGAAAAGCTGGAGAGCTTCGGCGCGGCCTTCCAGTATCTTTGTTGATGGACTGGCCCCACGACAGTTGGCTGCAGTATATTTTCATCGACCGGTCACCGAAGCCAACGACAAGCGGCCAGCTTTTGCACAACGTCAGTACGCTAGCTGCAGCTCGGCTGGACTTACAGCACTACAACCAAGGGGGCGCTGGCGGGGGCGTCAGCGCGGCATTTTTGCAAACGCAGCTCGCGAACCTACAACTAGCAGGAAGCTGCTCGGGACGCTGCGCCCTCTGGTGGCAGTACGCACGGCGGCGCTTGCAGGTTTTTGTGCGTTTCGTGCCGCATGTGGAACGAGAGTATCTCGCGTTCTCGTTTCGCACATTGCGCAAACACCATCGAGGATGCGTGGCTGTGCTTTGGACGTTGTACGGCTGCGCCGTCGGAACCGCGTGCGTAATCCACGATCTGCCGTTGCGCGTCGTTCTGTTCTACGTGAGTTGCTACCTCCTCATCTGCAGTATTTTCACCTTCTACGTGGAGCGCATGCTCGGTGGGGTACGGTGGGGCGGGCACGACAGCCTTTTTAGTGGGTGCCTGCGCCTCCTCATGTGTCCGGTGAACTTTCTCTGCAGTTGCGCAGATTCCAAGAATGCAATGCAGAAAGCTTCCGGAACTAGTCACGGAATCAAGAAAGTCGTGTCTAGGTTCCCTACGAAGCGCTCCCTGACCATGGGTCTAACCGTAAGTGCAGGCAGTCAGAAGGGTGCTCACCAAAGACACAAAGCACGTTTTCCCGAATACTACGGCGACTTCTTTTTCCTTGTCTGCGGATCATTGTTTCTTATCCACACAAGCTTCAGTTATGAAATCTTGCGCGATCACCTCCTTCTGCGTGACGACAGGGATAGTTGGGATATTCCCGCGCAGCAGACGGGCATCGGAGTTCACGGCATTGCTCTCATTTGCCTAGCAAGCGGCGTTCCCATCTCGCCCTTATACTTTGGTTTGCTGCTCCTGCTCACGTGTCCCGCCTACGTGGTCGTCAATCTGGCTTTCGAACCAATAGGATCTTCGTCGACCGCGTCCTCCGCGAGAGGTGTCGCTGGTGTATCCACTACTTCCTCGGAGCTAGCCGATGTCCGCGAAGGAACCACTCTTTATCGAACCGCCCAACTTTTTTGCATGGGTCTCGCTCTGCTTGCGGGACTCACGATTAGGGACTTGCACCAGCGGAGACGATTTGCGGAGCAGTTGATGAGCCGCGATATGATGCAGAAGCTGCAACGATTGACGCACGAAAAACGCAAGTCGCAGTTCCAAACGTCGTTGTCAGACTCGCTGGCCGACGTTCGCGTGGTCCGAAAGGTGGAAGCGTGGATGCAGACGCTGGGGGACGTGGCGCATCATTTGCAAGATTTCAACATGATTTTGCAGGTGCTGCACCAGTTCCCCATGTGGCAGCGCCTGCTGCACAACTCGCTTTCAAAATTGCGCGACTTTGCAAGTGCCTTGGAGAAGCACGATGGATCCTTGGTCGAGGTGGAGTTCGATTCAGCATCTCTGATTGCGAAAGACGTGGACCTTTTGGCGGAGCAATTGCCCACTGCAGCGACCCCGTCGCCGGCGCCAAACCCCATACGAACGGAGCAGCCCCTTCCTGGTTCACCAGACAGAAGTCCTAGTAAGCAGGGCGCCGTAAGTCGCGCAACGCCGCAAGAACTAACGAGAGGCAGCGACCGGGGTGAAGGTTCTTTCTCCGAAGCACTGGGCGCCTCGGCATCATGTTTCAGTTCCGTGCGCATCGCGAATCCTCTATCCCTTTGTCGACTCTTTGATCCAGATCCCGTGAACCAGATACCTGCGTCTCTCCTCGTGAGCGAATCGGAAAACGTTGCCGCCGCAGTTATTCTGCCGCCGGAAACGGAAAGCCTGCTGGAGCGGATGGGGTCGATTGTAGAGGGCCTCGTGTTATGGGACAGCCGCACTTCATTGTCAACGCACCAGGGGTTCGCTTCTGTCTTTCCGTCCCAGCTATGGCGCTTTTTCGAGATCCTCGACGCAGCTGCGTTTGGCTCTGACGGCCCAGACGGCGTGACTGCGCGCGAGCAGGTTCCAGATGCTACTCCTCGAGGAAGCAGTCCGCTTCTTCTTCCGACTGCAGTTTCGCAGGCGGGCAACATTGTGGGCTCCCCCAGTGCACGCGCGCAGAGTCGTGGAACCAGTGGTGCTGGCGTGCATCGCGATATGGAATCATCTCTGTTGGAGACCTATCACATGCGCTTGATTGCGGCAAGCTTTTCTCCGCAAGTCTGCTCAGCGCTGATGAACACCATCAACTCTTTAGCCGAGGTCTGCGACTACTTCTGGACATCGGCGGTGATGCTAGACCGACACGTTTCCGGAGGATCTCGCGGCGCAGGAGTGCTCTCACCAGGTGGCGGCGCCTTTCTCCTGTTGCCGGGAGTAGCGGCAGCGAGTATCGGGGGCGCGGATAAGAATAAGAAGGCTGCATGGGCACAGTTTCTTCACCAGGTCGTCATGGCAGCGCAAGTACAACTGTTGCAGGCTTCTTTACTTTCACGGAGCATTGCCGGTGCGGCACTGTACAGGCACATCACGGAGACGACTGTCCAGAGGCTCACGCATTTTTGCGCAACGGTATCGCTCACACACAGCGGAGGCCTCTGGCTTCGCATGTCCGACCTCACGCGCCTCAGCATTCTGGTTTCGGCCCTCTGCGGAACAGATGAAGCACCATTGCCGCGCGAACTAGACAAGCAATTGGCCGCAGCGTTTAGTCCGCAAGGACTCGGAATGACTGGTATGCGTATGGCAGGCAGGGTCGGAGGGCCTTCGGCAAACTCTCCAGGAGGCGCAGCAGTTGAGCCTGGCACATTTGCACCTGGTGCAGCTGTTGCTGACGAATCCTGTGACGCAGATTTCCTCGGCGAAGCCGACGCCGCAGGTGAAGCCATGAGCCGGTTGAGAAGCCGGGAAACTTCGGTGGCATCCCCCGCAGGTCGCACTGGAGCAGGGCGCTTTGGACAGTTTTTGCGTCTGGGTTCAGCGGGCGCCGAAGCGGTGGCGACGACGTTGCGAGGCAGAAGTAAGGAGGCCGGAGGGGGCCCCATTGGCGGTGAGCAGATAAGCCCGGAATCCGCGGGTCAACCACCCCCCTCGCCACGGGACAGTCCGGTGACGGCAGGAACGGGTATCATGCGTATCCCCACAGGTGGAGAACAAGCGGTATCTGGTACACTCCAGCTGCAGCTTTCACCACAGGTAATTGCGCCTATGACGGCGCAGGGCTTATGGGCATTACGTGTTCTTGTCCGCGACCTGCGATTTGCGTGTGGAGACGGACGGACGCACTTTACAGACACCTTACGCCTGGAGTCACGAGACGGCGGGTCCCTCTACGCGCAAGTCCGTCAGGCTTTTCGGCTTTCACGACACGCTTGGCTCTTCGTTCCTACACGCTTTCACTCCCACGAACGGCACGCACGGCGCTTCTTCCTGCGCAACTATGACCACGCGAGCACCACCTGTGGGTCTTCCAACTACACCGGATCGGCAAGTGGAGCTTCCGCGTTCAATACTGGTGCCGCGGGAGGACGTACTGGCCATCATGTGTCAGGCGCGAGCGACAGGACCACAGGCGGCAGCCACCTGCTGGGTGGAGGCTCCGCTGACGTACTCATGGACCTGGGGGTATTGCTGCGCCCCCATGACCTGTTACAATTGGACCCACAATCTTCGCAGATATTGAGTAGTCCCGCGGCTTTTCTGCAGCCCAACGCTTCGCTCGCTTCCGTTGCGTCACAGCTTTCGACAGCCGTGAATATACAGCTTGATGAGCAGGTCTTCGCAATCAGCCGTGCTGATGTGCGAACAGTGTTGTTGCATCCGATCAGCTCCTCGTCCAGCTCTACCGTTCTCGGACGAGGACGAGGAGCTCCTTCAACAAAACACCCAGAGGTGAGTCTCCAACAACCGATTACACTTGATGGTGATGTGCCGCAACCAATTACACCGGGAGCCGCAGTATCAAATGCGACCTTTATTCCCTCTGCTAGCCCGACCGACAGCCCCATGATGATGGCCGCCACGATGAATCATGCCAAAGTGACTACAAGTCCACCTCCAAATGGAATCGGGGGTACTGGTGCTGGAAACATCAATACATCTTCAAAAGTGATAATTCCGCGTTTAGTCTACGCTCTCTATGCGAGTGAAATGGCCATGCTGATCGAACACGTGATGTTTCCCGCACTGCTTGCGTTCGGCCAGAGTGCTGGTGGAGATGACTTCGCAGACGAGCAGCGTGAGGAAGCTTACGGCCACTAGTAGAGGTGGAATACCAATTTTTAATTTTGATATCTGAGCCGAGGGAATAGGAATGCTCAGACTCAAAATAGATGAAGAAAAAGAGTCGAAAACCAATACCAAATATACTGCAAGCAAGACGATCAAAACGAAGATGTAAAACAACGCCGATATTAGTAAAAAGAAATTTCTAGAAGTATGGTATGAGACGACGCACTGAGACTACAGATGATGAAAAGAAGAAAGTAAAGCTTCTACAACAACAAAATGAGTCGCTCTAAGGAAGGGCTCGAAAAGAAGCCGCGATGCTGGAGGACTCAGACGAATCTGGCGGAGACGCACCCCTTCTTTTTGATGGGAAGAATAAGGGAACCAATCGAAATCGTGTCTCGCAGGAAAGCCACGCGTCGTCCACTGTTGTTTTGAGCAACGCGGCAAGGGCAGTATACATCGCGCGGAGACATCTTACGGTCTGGAAGTGTCTCGCAAGAAAGCACGTAGCAGCTGGGCCAGGAGGAACAAGTTAAGACTTTCTTGCTGTACGACCGTATTAATCCATCTTGTTTCGATGAAGCATGATTGTGATTGTGTACTAGTTGTAACTGTTCCACAACGAGGTGGACGAGAACAAAACAGCTGTGCTCCAATATAATGAGTAGTCTGGGTCTCAAGATGGATTTGACTGAGCTCTTCTAAACACGTTCGCAACCAGGTGGTCTCTTTTCAGATAGAGACCTCGTTGACGCAAAAGAGTACTTACACTACGGCTTGTGACGAGGAGGCAAAAGCTTGTTCGTGTGTAACTAGAAGTAGATGAGTTATATATAAGTATCATCTGCAAGAACCGTGGACATTTTGTCAACTACTTTTCATTTTCCTGTATTCTCTACTACATCAATGTTTTACGTAGAAGTCATAGTGACAACAAAGAAGATCATGAAATCTTTGATATTGTAAAAATAGATTGTACTGCGTTCGACAAGTTTGACACAGATGACACAGATGACCTTGATAACGCGGATAATCGACACCTCAGAGGAGCATGTTGATGGCCTTCACTGGTATGGACTTTTTTTGTCTCTTCCTACTTCTAGTAAGAACATTCAACGATTCTGTGTACTTAGTTAATAATCTTCGGTGCAGCAACATCGTTTACCAGCAGACGCACGATTTGCCAACTAGTTTCTTATTTTTAGGTACTAGGGATGACGACGCAAGCGCAACAAGTTCCGATCGCTAGTTGCATGGATGCTAGTGGAAGCGCATAGTTGCGAGGACCATTTGCCTTGTCCAGTCTCGCGCTGTGAAGAACTTGCACTCCCTTTTATTTTACATCTTCATCTCCATCTACTTCATCATTCTTCACTTCTGTTATCATGCTTATACTAGAAGAACTCGAACAGTAATACAAGAAGTATCTTCTTGTTAAGTGGACGATTTCATCTTTAATCTGCGAAATAGACTGACAACGACAAGAGAATTCCTAGAAAGGTTTCTAAACAAAAGTCCTTCTTGAGATGACAAGAGCTTCGCTAGTATTAGGCCAAGGCGAAGATGGCCTTTTTTACTATGTCGGGGCGAAGCCAGACCACTTGATGAAAGCAACTTCATCGGCTGAAACTCAGTGATGTAGGTACCCGTCGAAATTTTGTTGTCAAGGAAACATCAATTCATCCTCTGAATTGTTCGTCGACATTGCGACATGTAGTCCGATAAAGACGCGATCCAGTTCTTGCTTTGTAGAGGATCAGCCAGGATGCTGTATGGAATTGAGGTCTTTTGACTGGGGTAGGTACGTTAATGTACTTAAAACTATTCCAAGAAGTACTAGAGGTTAGGAATATATTGAACAAGAATGAGGCCCACTACTTCGCCATTTTGTTTTTATGTGCAGTTCATGATGTGGAACCATCTGTCGTGGTCCTCCGCACATGGATATTGTTGGGCATGACAAGAATCAAGAGCAAGATAAAACGAGAACAGGAACATCAAGATGGCTGCTGGTTCTTCAGAGTTGACGCGGGAAATGCATGAGGCTTTGCTGGCGTTGGAAGAGGAGCGAAAGAGGATCATTGAACAGTACAGCGCTGCAGATACACATACATCACGTGGAATAAGTTTCCAATCACAGCAAAAACAGCGTGGCACTTGCGAAGACGGAGATGCTACTTTGGCAAGGCCATCTTCCAGCCAGAACGTGACACACAACGATGATGGTGAGGAGGGAGCAAGGCGGCCTCCGCGTGGGGGGCGAACACGCGGGCCAGGATCTGCCGCATCCTCATCGGCATTTCAGCAGCCGTCAGGTTTCTTCTCGAACGAAGGAGAGCATATAAACTTTCATGAAGGTCCTACAAATATGCAGGGCCATCAACATCACCAGCAAGCTTTATTTAGGTCGACGGAAGGAGGTCGGATGGCGGATTTGGATAACATGTCGATGCTGCCGGCCATGGGAGCCCCCGGCGGCGGCAATAAAGCCGATAATATGGACCATATCTACCGCGACGACTGGAGTACAAGTGACGAGGGCGAGGATCCACAACTGGAAGGCTTCAGTCTGGAAGATTTTGGTCAATGGCCGGTTTTCCCACCGCCACCACGCTTTCCTCGCGACGAGCCGCCAACAGATGCGCAAAGTAATCTTGTACCTGGTGCTGCTGCCGTTCCGTCGACTAGTACATCAACCAGCCGAGCAGGTGGTGGAACACGGAGCGCCGGCAGTTGGGCGAGCACTGGGCTGACGCGGGCACTGAACACGACGCAGCAGCGTCCACTGCTGTCAACAAGGACGTCGACCAGGCGTACAGACTACACTGATGCAGAGATATCGGCGCTGCTGGCGAAAGCTAAGCGCAGGCAAATGAAAATAGGTCAGAAGAATTTTCCTTCCAGTTCTAGCTTTTCGACGACAGTGCCCGCAGCGCCTGCTCTCGCGAATGATAGAGCAAACACGTCCAGCAATATGTTGCATGGTGCGGCGCGCGGAGGATCGGCAGGTGCGACTGTTGGCACAGGAAAACTTCTAGGTGATGTCGGCGGCGGTGCGATTGCATTAGTCGTGTTGACCGCCGCCGTCTGCGGAGCCGGTGTAGCGTTGCTCCTCTCCGAAGACTTGCGGAACCGTTTCGGTGCCGCGATGTTCGGTAGCAACAACGCTGCAGCTCAACATAATCCTGAAGCACAAGCACATAGACCAGAACTGCCTTCTAGTTCTACTGCGCGTTCAGCCGCAGGCGCCTTGCTTGCCATAGGTGATCTTGATGAAGAGGGCGATGCCCATGCTGTGCTAGCGCAAAAGACGACGGCAACAGGAACACCAGCGCTAGGTGGGATGCCTGGAGGCGGTGCAGCAACCGGTGATAGCGTGGCAGTGCGCGGTCTTGCCAGAAGGCTCTCTGCACTCACAGCTGCAAGTCTGACGCAGCAAGAGGGAGGCGCTCTTGACGGAAGCAATGGAGGCATGGGCACTCGGCGTTTCTCTTTACCCGAAGCCGCACTGTTGGTGGCTCGCACACTCGAGCAGCAGAGTCAAATGAGCAGGGCGGGCTTGCCTTCACCCGGATCCTGGGGCGATGCTGCACTAGTACTGGAACAAGACGGCCCAGGAAGAGACGGAGTGAAAATAAACCCTTTTAGCTTGTTGCTAGAAGACGAATTACAAGAGGCAGGACGATCGTCATCAGCGAGGAGGCCATTGGCCGCCGGCCCTTCCGGTGGTTCTTCCGGAGCGGCCAGAAGAGGAACGGCGATAGCAGATAGGGAGAGCGCAATCCCAAAGTCAAGCAAAATGAGAAGACGAGCGACGACATCTTCGAGCGGTTTTTTGCCATCCAACACTCCACCTCTCCCTAGTAGAGGAGCAGCAGCGAAAGGACTGAACGAAAGCAGTGTCTCAACCCTCACACCCGACGAGGAACAAGGTCAGACAAGTCGGCGCACGAGCTGCTCACTCGGGACACTTCCCTCTTCGCGCCGCAACAGCTGCCAGCCTGTAGAGCACTATAGTATCGCGGACAACAGCGACGAAGATGACAACGCAGCACGCCGCAGTTCAACAGAAGGAACAAAGGATGACTTTTATCACGGTGGAGGACACATACGCCACGATCGTGCGAGACACACCACCACAACGACTGAACACGGCACCTACATTCACAAGCCGGGTGGAACTATTGTTAGTCAGGGTAGCAGAAGAAATTCATCAGCCACAGTTTGGGCTAGGGGAGGTAGTCAGCCAGCAACCGCATCTTCAACAGCGCCCGACACTGCCGAGCCTTCGCGGCGCCGCGGTTCGTGTCGCGCAGGGACGAAGGAGCCCGCGCACGGGCGCGGCAGGCAGCCGAGCCCACAGAAGGACTGCGACGATCGCCGCCGTCCACGCAGAAGGGACTCCCACTATGATTACCGGTCAAAAACGGAGTACAATTTGTTGCCCCTCTTGGACGAGGCCGAGGAGGATGCAATCAGATCGGTGGAAACGACAGATTTCTCGGATGGCCGGAGGAGGGAGCGACGTGCGGGCCCCGGAGATTCTGAATGGGATGCTGATTTCTGTTCGTCCGCCTCAACTACCGCGTCTCACCGTCGCGGAACAAGTGCGGTGCGCACAATTGATTGCTCGCGCAGGGAAAGGGATCGAGGCGGCCACTGTAGTCATGAACCGATGCCGACAACAGGACGAGCAGCAGCTGATCGCCGAATGACGAACCGCGACGAGCTATCGTCCTCTAGAGTCGACTACGACGAAGCGTACAGCTGCGAAGAGAGCTGGGAGGACCGATCGGAGGAAGATGGTAGGACATCGAGACACGCGAAGACAGGAAAAGAGCAGCATCACGACGACGAAGTCCGTTCATTGACTTTTTCTTCTTCCTCTTATGAGTCGCAGACGGAGGTGATGAAGTTATTCGTATTCCATCTTCTGTGATTCGAGAATAGAAGAACAAGACGCTTCGTACTTCTACATGCACGACATGCTTGTGGAAGATGATATTAAAGTAACTTAAGTAGAGGACTAAGACTTAGCTGGCTCCTTACACAGCGACAGCGATCTGCTTTGTGCATCTACTTGTACTTACAACTTACATAAGACGAGGAGAAGAAACAGGAAAATGTTGAGTTTTTTCATGTTCGCGATTCGGAAGTTGGCGGTCGCAGGTCGCGCAGTCAGAGCCGCGATCTTCGAGGCCGTTCGCGCAGATCCGATGAACATGAAGTAGTAAATGGACGAACTCCTCCCTCGATGCGGTCGCGGCCGCGCGGGCGCCGTGGTGCGGGTAAAAGCCGCTCTCGTAGGGGAAGACAAACGGGGAATGTCGATGGCGATCCGATGAGACATCCCAGGAGAAGACAGCAAGAGCAGGAAAGCGACATCCTGCACGAGGAGACAAAAGAGCATCGGCGCCGCGGAACGCAGCGCCCCGTCGTGGATAACTCCAGGAAAGGCTCACAAGCATGGAGCACACAGAGAGGCAGGGTAGAGCAAGGGACGTCCTCCTCAGCGACCAAAGGAGGTAAGGACGAACGCAGTGAGGATGGCTCTACTCTGTCGGTCTCTTCTCGGGGGCAAGCCTTGTTAAGCCCAGGGACTACCTCTTCAACAAGCGCTGGAGATAGAGGCAACTCTGGTGGTGGATCCACTCAATTTCCAAGCGAGGGCCGCAATGCATTCCAGCGACGTCTTCCCCCGACAGCGACGGATGCCGAGGAGCTGTCGAGTTTCTTAGGTTCTAGTCAGGATAGCCATAGCATTAAGCGGCCGCCGAGAGACTCCGAAGCTTCGAGCGGTCGTGCCGAGAAGAATTACAGGCATCTGTACGTGGGAGGCCGCGCTGGAGCAGGCACAGCTGCCATGATCGGGGGAGCCGGCACCACTGGAGCAGGTGCAGCTTCTACTTTGGGAGCAGGAGGCTTGGCGACCGCGCCAACATCTGAACTTCCTTCACCCGCTCAAAGTTCTGGGGACCTTCACGGACTACATTCGAGCACATCATCGCTACAGTATCCCAGCGGACAGTCTCCGGAAAGTCTTGCGTGTATGGCAGCAGTAGCAGGTCAATACAATGCTGCCACAGGAGGAGGATATCATGGCACAACGAGTCCCTGTCTTGCAACCGGCTACAATCACGGCGCGGGCTACCACGGGTACAACCTAGATGCTGCTGGCGGGGCGGCGCTGCAGCAAGAGCACGGAGCAGGTTCTTTTTCTCGCGTGTTTGATCCTCGACAGAATAAATATGAATAATTTGTATGAGCTTTAATTAGATGCACACGACGCTGACGATGTCGATGTACTAATTCTTGTAACAGTTCTTTCAGATTATACTAACCTATGTATGAACAAGATAGACGGAAGAAAGTTCGAACTCCCATAGCTGCTGCGATCTGCTGGCCGCGAGTTTGTTACTATTTTTTGAAGTTGCACAGGTCATATGATGCCGGGTTTGCGCGGCTATAACAACCTTGCCATGCCGGTGCCGCAGCAGTCATCTCCAGCATTTGGACACAACTTACACGCGTGGCTCAATCAAGCGTCTAACCGTGCTACTTCCTGGTTTTGGCCTCCTGGAGCGGCTGGGAACCTGCCACAACAGCAGCCGCATCTAACCCCTCAGGTTCCTCTGCCACTGCAACCGCCAACATTTCCTTGTCCACCAACCCAGCACGGGCCGCGGGCGGCCACGTCCTCTGGCACCGGTGGAGGCGTACACCAACTCCCAGTACCGGTGGCTCATGGATCAAGTGCCTGTAACGTTACAGTACCAAACAATACTGGACACGGTGGGCACAATTTCAGCGTGCAACAACAGAACAATGGCGTGCAGCACATGCCCAATGCAATTGGAGGAGCAACAGGACAGGAGCACCATTCGAGGCCAAATGCCTTCGGTGGAACAGGCTTGGGCGCGCAACAGCAAGCAGAGCAGCAATACGCGTTCGGGCATTCACTTCTTCCTCCTCAACCCCCGGAGCCGCCGGGCGTTGGTATTTGCGGCTCGTCATCTGCATCAGAGCAACAGCAGAATCAGGAATTTTATCCACGACGTTGGCAACATCAGAGTCTACCGCAACAGCGGCCAGGAGACGGCTCATCTTCCGGGATTTGTCCGACAACAGCGTCAGGAGATGTTCGGTCGATGGCTCATAATCAGCTAGCCGCCGCCGGTCCATCAGACTCCCTTGAAGAGGAAACCGCCGCGCCTGCGTTCAATCCGCCGGGATACCTACCAATTGGTGTGGCTACCGCATCCCAGAATTTAGGAAGGCTCAAATGGCATAGGCATGCAAAGAATGTCCTCTTATTCTTTTTTTGATGTTTTTGTTTATTTGATTAGCTGCCCGTTCACAGTTCTTAAGTACTAGTAACTTAGTACGCATCGACATCGGACGAGTTATAATAAGAGCAATGACAGGGCCAGCTGAGGAATAAAAGGATTTTTTGATGCAGTGGACGAACTGACTCTAACGCAACACGGGTGGTCTCAGCCAGACGGTTCTTCTGCGAATCCCTTTCGAACAAAGTTTCAAATCGAGCAAGAGGCTTTATTAAGGTATCAAAATTTGGAAGAACAGCAAGTGGCGAGTCGGACAGGGACATCTACAGAAGCCGGCTCGTCCCCTTCGTCGCAGATTGTGCAGGCACAGATAGTTCATTCTAGCACGCGGTCTCAGCCTGGCACACCACCGCCACCACCGCCGTACTCTCCTGTAGTAGCCCACCTCCCAGGCGCCGCAGAGGACGAGGACTCATCGAGTCTTCTAGCAGGTAACCCTCGCACGCCTCCGACCCGCAGCTCTCCACCAACGCCTCCGGGAAGCAGACCCGCTCCCCCCGGTGAAGCGGCCGTGTCTTCAGCACCGCCAACACCCACAAGCGCGACCACAGGCTCAGCACCTGGGACGCCGGGACGAGGCGAGACGTCGTTTGGTGGTAGAAGTACTAGCGCGCAAAGACGCATTGGACCTCCGAAGCGAAAGACCTTGTCCAGTTGGTGGGATGATGATACACCGACTCGTGCCGTTTCATCGGGCACCTCTATTAACGTGCACCGGCAAGTACTTCCATCCTCAGGAGCATCTGCTGGTACTGCTTCAAATGCAATGCCACCTGTAGGACCTCCAGGACCAGGAGCAGGAGGACCATCAGTTAGAACTTCGACTTTGCTGCCCAGTGTGCCACCTACACCGAGTGCGCCGTCGACACCACTTCTGACGCCAAGGGAGCAGTCTGATGGTGGAGGTGTCGTTGAGGCGCCGCAGACCACGTCGTCAGCACGAGTGCAACAGCCACTGACCCCCGGTGGGGCATCAACGGTGGGGTCGGGAGTAGTTTCGCCCACTCCTAGTGGACTGAGCGTACAAGCACGGGCGGCAGTAGTCCAGCACAGCGTTGAACAGGAGTCTCAGCCACATTCTCGAACCCCTAGTGTCGCATCAAGAGTAGATGGACTCCTACTAGTGCAAGAGCAGGCAAATCGGCACGTCCGGCCAGTAGGACGATCAGGCACGCAAACACCAACAGAGCGAAAAGTTTCATCTGACGCACTCCTTACTCTGGACAATCCACGAGAGGGGAGTGAGAGAAGCTTATCGTCTTCAGGAAGTGAGCGCGGCAAGGGTAAGGAGTCAGCAAGGTCGCCTCGATTCGATACGGATACCTCGTCGGCAATTCCAGACCTCCTCGAGGCGTCTCTCGATGAATTGGAAACGTACCTGCCAGCACTAAGTAAGGCTGCACCTCCTGTGTTGTATGGTGTTATCGGGGCACAGCTGCAGCAGTTCCATTCATACGATTCGGCTTCACACCCTGCAGCTAATGTAGCTGCCATTGCTTCTGCTGCTGCTGCCGCTCCACCTGGAGCAGGACAAAGCGGAGGCCCCCCAGGTCCATTTTCAGGTAACCACGATATTGTAGCGGAAGGGACGGGTGGACTCGCTTCAGCGAACCTCCTGGGCCTTAGCTCAGAGAGCGTGGGCGGAGGCGATCATGGAATGGAAGCGCTGCATGGAAGTAACACTAGGACGGGCGCAGCAGGGCATGGGCAGAAGCGAGGGGAAATCGGGAGTGAAGACGTCGAAAGGCACGATCTTGCAACCGATGATGATCAGCATTCGTCAGAAGATGAGCTACTACGAGGCCTTCCTGGGACGAGAAGAACGTCGTCCGCATCAGACCAGACAGTGTCTCCCGCCATATACCACGCCTTCATCGCTGGTGGGCCAAACAGTCCTGGAGAGCTGCCACGACAACTTTAAGGAAAATATTGAATTTGTCGTGAAGATTTGTCAGTATCGCTGTACCAACACCAATATTATGAAAAGTTGCTCTTGAGTTCTTACAGCTACCTTGTCGTGTAAAACTTGGCTCTAATCGCGCCAGGATCGTCCTCTTCCTCCGCGAGGGACCATTTACTATTCTGTTGAGACAGAGCCTCACTCGACGAGTGCGCAGCATTTGCCAGCATCTGAGACGGGTGAAAAAGATCCAACCGGAGATGACCACAGACGACCACCCTTTGATGAATGCGACCCCTATGGCCTTGTAACCGAAGAAACAGACGATGGAGAGGGGGGAGAAGAAGATTAAGGCAAGTATATTTGATTTTTCGTTTTCGACAAGCGCAAATAAGGCAAACTCATTCCTACTTAAGCACAACAAAACTACACTTGAAACTGTTAATATGAGCTTTATCTGGTTTCATAAAGGATATCGAATTCGATAACGATAGATTATAGATACACATGAATCAGGCTGATGAATAGAGCACTCAAGTTTCGCCATGAGATTGTTTTTTCAGGAGCAGAAACGGGGCGCAAGCGGCGCAACTCTTGTAGCGCCATGATCTCTGCTCCCATCCCCATGTTTGGCGTGGACGTCGCTGATTCTAAGATTCGGAGGATGATGCGCACGGAAGCGACCACCACGAGCAAAGAGGTGAAGAGACACGGGTACAACAGAACGAGCAACAAAAGCGTTCACTCCTGATAACTGGATTTGACGAGCTCGACGATGAATTCTATGAAGAAGATTACAAGGCGGGAGCCGGAGATGATGGTCGACCTAGTAGGGGAGATGGACACGCCGCGAGGAACCAGGTGGAAACCGGAAGAACAACTTTCACGTGGCATGATACTCAACAACCGCATGAGGTGGATTTTCTGGAGGATAGCCAGAGCGACAGAGAACTAGCGAGGCAAATGGGAGGAAATCCTGCAAGTAAGAGGGCACAAACAGTAGCAACTAGAGGACGAGCTCGTCCTGCTTATGAGGGAGAAGAAGAGCGGCACGCAGACGAGGAAGATGACGACTATGCCACCATTGGCGGAGCAATCAGTGATGAAGCACTTCAAACCTACTATAGGGATGCGGTCAAAAATTATGTGCAACCTACTCTGCTGCAAGAAGTACAAGGACCAGCAGAAGGAGAACATTGTCTTCAGCATACTGGAGGAGCCACTAGAAGTAGGGGCGGCAATAAACGTCGGCAGAGAGATTCTTCGACGTTTGATGACGATCTTCTCAGTGGTGAGGCACGACAGGGAACAGGACACCAGTATCAAGAAGATGAGCAAGAAGAGCATGAATCTCATAAAGGTGAGGCAGAGGACCACGAAGAACTAGGCGCGTCGCTGGGCGTAGGCTATCAGGATGCATACTCACCTGTATACGAAAGTGACGGGGAAGAGGGACACCCTGGTGCACGTGGAAATAGCGATAATCATCAGCGTGTTGATGAAAACGTTTATTTCACAGCTTTTCAAACCGGCGGAGATGGAGTGGAGCAGCAGCCTCCATTCTTTGGACAACAGCCCGAGGTAATAAAAAAACAACACGAGGCAGGAGCTTTGACTGAAAATGAGCACGAAGTAGAACAACAAGAAGAAGAAGCCGAGGAAGATGACGGCGAAGACGATCTTTCGTCTGAAGACTCCAGCTATTAACATGATTATTTGGATGTCGAAAATACAAGTAGCTGAAAGAGCAAGTAGTATGTGAGTCTAGAATACAGCTACAGCGGTGAGTTCGTTTGATTTCACTTTCTGGACACTGACACGAATGTTGAGGAGTAGCAACTTTTATGGTTCATGAACATCAACATTTTTTTTTGCGTGAAGACAAGAACATGAATATGTTGAACGAACTGCAACTAGCAGTCGAATTCATTGCACCAGTTTATCCCAAAAACGATATTATATCAGTATATATAATATACTTTAATTATAATTGCACTTCTAAGAGGGCTTATTAAAGAACAGTCACCTCAAGAGGTAGAGCATGCCATTATTCAGAAATTATTGAAAATACAGCATTTTTTTTTGATGAGCTACACTGTAGTTAGTGTTAATTTGATTCTACAAATTATACAATGGAATCTAAAAAAGCTATTTTTTACTAAAACAAAAAATACTAGAATTAGGAATAACTATAACTAGAATTAGGAATACAATAGATACAACTAGTCTACTACAAATACAATTGCTTTTGTTGATGTCTGCTAAAAAATAAATTTTAATTAATTATGTTTTTGATTTTCTTGATTTCGTTGTCTGAAAAGCCATGATAGACATACATGTTCCAGGGGTGGAGGCGCCCCTCCTGTGGATGGAGCGGTGGGGGCGTCCACGCGCCCTCTTTTTCGCGGTGGTGACATGTAAGGACTCACGGGGGGGAGGCCTCAAAAGGCGGAGCCTGGCGGCTCTCCGCGTGTACCCCACAGGCGTTCCAACTCTGTGGCCCTATCAGAGGGACGGCCTCCGGGGGAAGAAGGCCGCCGAAGGCGGCCACTATCGCGAGGCCTGGCCTCTTTGGCCCTCCTGGAAGGCAGCAGGGGCCAAACTCCTCCAGTGAGGAGCCCCCACGCGGGAGGTCGGTCGGGTACATGCAAGACGGCAAGGGGGTCAAGCCTTGCCGCCTTCGGAAGCCTTCCACCCCCGGGCGTCGGTGCTTGAACGGCCTCAGGGGTTTGGGTTCTGTAGGGTGCAGGCAAGGAGCCGCGAGGGCTCGACGGCGGGCGCTTGGAGGGCTTCCCGCCCGGCGGTCCCTCGGGAAAAAGGGTCCGGGGCTGGAGGCCCCCCCTCAATAAGTTAGATCGGGGGGGCCTTGGCCCCTCGAACGTTCATAGATATTCATCTTGCTCTGAAAGTGCGCAAGAGCCAGCACAAGTATCTTCCAAATATTTGTATGATCGCGGCTACGGCAAGAAATAAAATAAATAGATACATTTCCATTGATGCAAACCATTCATATTTACCATGTGGAACAAGTGGATAGAATGTTGTTGATTGATGTTTGTATTTCAAGTTGTTGTCTTGTGAAGACATCAATCTAGCGACGCAGGGCCTCAACTCAGAGTCTGACAGGTCGCATGCTGCATTCTTTCTGCAACGACCTTCAAAGATCCATGATAAAGATGTTCGAAGGCGACGTTTGCCTTAACATTGCTCGTCAGAAAAACAGCCAGCGCCATCAGACATGTGCTGAAGCTTCCGGACACCTGCATCAAGGAGCATCGAGTTCCACCCAACAAGCACGGCACGAGCAAGCTTTTATTTTGAAGCCAGCTGGCACTTCGAGCACCAGAGAGATCGAGAGATTGATGAGGTAGTTTCTCTCTACTTATACGACATGCCTGCTCTGTTCAATACTTTTCGCATTTAGATTCCAACCCAATCATCATGATATAGTCGTAAGGTGGATTCGAATTCTTCATGTGAAAACAAAAAGCGTTGTGAAGGACGATAGGCTTATAGAAAAAGGTTCCGCCCTGCTTGTACCCGCAGGGGAGCAAGTAGACTGTAGTCAATTTTATTTCTTTGTCTTTGCAGGCAAGGCACGACGACCCAAGCCTTAGTTAGCGGATAGAAGGAAGGAGGAACTCGATTTCGAATTTATCGGCAATGTCTTGTTTTTCTTTTATTTGGTAGACGAGGATGGTATAGGAGACTTGCACTGCAGTAGAACAGATTCCTGTACAACTGTAGCACAGCCTGCATCGGTTGACAAATTTCAGAGCATTGCCATTGGCATCCTCGTAAAGCGATGTTGACTCCGTATTGATTAATATGTTATCAAGTATGTTCTAGTAGATCATAAAGTTAAAAAGAATAATTTTTATCCCCCCTTCATGTTCATCTACTTTCTATCCCTTCTTGTTTTTCCAATCCACTACCACTTCCTCCACCTACAGCGTACTATTGGTATTCACTCTCGTAGAAAACATGCCCTCCTTCGCGGTCACATCATCAAGTCCGATCAAGGACTACAAAACTGGCAGTGAACGGCCTCCTGGAATAGAGGACCACGCTTCAAGAAAACAATCATGGGAGGGGGGAACCAAAAAAGCAGATCCAGCAGCACCTTCTTTTAAGACCTCCAGCAAGATCGAGATCAACGGTTCCTTAACACCATTTAGTGCCGCTACTTATAGATTATAGCAGAGTAGTTTATAGCGCGCATGGTGCACGGAGTAGCATGGAGTGCATGGAGCGCAGAGCTTTAAGGGGCGCAAGAAGCTCCCCCTTTAGCTCCATGCTACTCCATGTGGTCCATGCACTCCATGCCATGCGAGCTGTGAAACCTTATGAATTGCTCTGATATAGATTATAATCATTTTGACTAATATTTCGAGTTTTGAAATTGAAAAAAAAGCCAAGGAGGAGCTCGCTGAGGTCAGGATGGAAAAAATGCGGTACCTCTAGCTCTAATACTAATTCATCTTGCTCAAGTGCCGCAACTCCATCGGGAGGTTTAGTGTGGTCCTCGAATGCAGCAGAATGGATGCCATGTCGAGTCGTACAAAACTCAGATGCTGGGATGCTAGTGCGCTACGCGGTTACGGCGAATGGTGGCGCAGAATCATGGTAAGTAAGTACTTTTTATAATTTGGGCCACATCTACTTCAAGTACAATAGGCGGGTTACTTAGTAGTTTCTCTTCCTTGTATTTTGGTCCAAAATTTTCCTTTTCGTTGAACAAACCGACCTCCGACTTGCCTTACTGTCACTCATTATATACATAGATATATGGCAATGCAAACATACTCAGGTTCGAGAAATTTCTCACACCGAGCATGCAAAGACGCCTTTTCCGAGCGGCGGCGAAGGTATAGTAGATTTGTAGATTCTTAAAGCAGTAAAGTAGAAGCACCCGGTTAGTTTTCCCTCGTAGTAAACCTTAGACTTCCACCCTTCATGACCATATTGTTGCTTGCGGAATAAATATTCAAAACAAGACGTAGGAGTTCTCAGGTCAGTCTCAGGCTGAGTATTCCAAAAGAGTCTGATTTTTTTTGACAGGCGCAACCGCAACCTGCACAACCATCGGCTCCCAACAGACCAGATCAAGCGACCGCTGCTGCTCAGGGCCACCAGATAGCGGGCGCCGACGCGGTAGATGAAGACGGTACCACGCCGGTCGAACCTGCCGCCAATACGCGAAAGCGGAGCAATAGCGACTCATCCACCGGAACGGTGCAACTCTACGCCCGTCTCAGCGTGGTCAGCAGTACCGAATAAACTCTTTGTAGTTAAGAAAGACGGACAACTACTTAATTATAATAAATGATAAATATAATTAACGATTCGACATGATTCTGGTCTACCCATAATTGATTTCATATGATTTTTTTTCTTTTCGTCCCACCCCGCAATTTAGTGCATGGTTTCGTGGTACTAGTCGTAAACAGTATCTGAATAAATAACGAATTTTGATGTCTCAAAGTAGTGATACTTTCATCCATGGTGATGCTATTAATATGTGGTGCTGAAGCTTACGGTTGAGAGTACAGTTATGACCCTCTTTCAGGTCCGAATCGTGGAAAGCCGGCAACACGGGCCACAGCCAGTGGAAGCGCTACTGCATCCGACTGTAAAGAAAGCCATGCTGTGCAGCCTCCAGAAAGCGCACCCTCACCCAAATATCCAGCAGCTCCTCGAGAGGGCCAGAGACGGGCTACCCTGGTGGTCGCATCGCGAGATCAGCAAGCCGCGTCGGGTGAAGTTGGTCGGGCTGTACTAGCTGGAGCCTTCGCGTGGAGCGACAGCAGTACTGACCTCCTGCAGCCAGCAAAGGACTGCACCAATGGGTTCCAGGTCGTGGCGGTCCTGCATCGCCTCCGAACGAGCCTAAAGAATTACGAACAAAAGATCAACACGCTCAAGCAGAGGCTGCTACACCGGGAACGCGGTACTTACTCCGTGGTGTATCCACCTAGGGAAGATTTTTTGAAGGCGTATACGACCATTACCATATACATAGATACATAGCAAATATTTCGAATTGTTGAACTTGAAGGTCCTGAACTTGGTAATGATTATGCTTCACTTAATTATACAACTCGGCGTTGCTGCTGTACAACTGCTAGTTTTCAGAGTCTCTCTCTTCATCTCGTTTTTCGATGGATAAGGTACAACGCCAGCGACGACCCAGTCGTCCACTGTGTCTCCCCGACTAGCCGACACTGGTTCGACCGTTGTTTCAAGCCTGAAACTCCCTGGATCATCATCTGGCACTGGGCTTCTCAGTGATAAAGCGCTAAAAGCAGGGGTGCTCAGTGCTGTCGTTAGTCTGCCATCGACATCCAAGAGCAATTCTGTATCGCCTGCTGCGAGCAGCTGTGTCTTAACAGAGGTAGGAGCTGCAACATCATCATCGAGCAGTCGCTCCCTCTTCACAGCAGCAAGCAGGCTGCAGAAAACAGCACAAAAAATTCGGAAAACGCAACACATGATTTTACGGACAATTTTGTTCATCGTTTCATCTGTACTAGGTATCATGCAACTATCTGATATAAAAAGTTCAAGTTGTCCTTCATGCTTGATTTTTTATTTGCGTATCGTCATGATGTCGATGGTTTTTAACCCATCAAGATGCTGCATCAATGTATCCATTAGAACGAAGTAAGCCGATGTTGATTGTTGAAGGAGAAACTCTATCTTTTTTATGTTATGGCCATCTAAGTATCTAATTCCACCTCTCCTAGAGAAGATTCAAGACGGGGGCCAGCCTCAGGGGCCTTTAGGTGCCATGAACAAAGGATTTTCACAAGGAGCAGGAGGAGCAGACTCATCTCGCACGAGCAGCTCGTCGCCTGCGAGTACCTCTGCTGCGAGCATATCACGAGAAGCGAATATGCTAGTTTATCAGCTCGATCGATTGCGGGACCGGTTGCAGCAGTGTCGCCGTGAGGTAGTGTGTCCGCGATTTGCTGGGTGTCAGACCGTTTTGCGCGAGGTAGACTCATTAGCTACGACATTGGACTACAGCGTCTCACGCTGTAAAGGATGTCTAGTGGCGCTCGCAGTGGAACATTTGCGTTTACTACCTGCAGTCCACCTCTTTTCGGCCGTGCTAGAAGAAAATACTACCGATACTATTTGTAGGAAGCCTCCAGAACCAGATGGCGGAGACGCGGCTCAAGCAGAGGATTGTGAGGCGAGGCGCGCTCGTTCTTCAGTGGGGAGAGTATCAGATGGCGCTAAGACGATGACGAAAGAGATACGGCCCCCAGCGCCTTTAACCCTAGGAGGAAGACGGTAACCTCTCTTTTCCTATAATACTTATGTTGTTGAGCAACTACAAAATGGACACCAAGTACAACTGGAGGCTGTTATTATACTTTCATATTTCATCTCCTAACAGCTTGAGAAAGAGAATATGATGCAACGTACTTCTTCAGTTTTGTGACTTGTTGTTGTTCCTTTATGGATGTATATTTATGATACATATCTGCATCCATGTGGCCTCCGCCTCAACATCATCCCACACACATACTCTTTTCTCATAGACCTACCCGATTCAGGCTCAGTATCTTTTTATGTCCGAATCCGAGCAGTAATTTTCCGATGTTCGTCCCGGGGATCGACGCTGAGGTGCGAGGCAAACGTGGCAATTTTGTTCTCCAGCGCTCTTCAGCCGCAGCGAAAAACTCTATTTTGGGCGGGCTCGATGTTCGATGCTCTGCAGCCTCGACTGACGCTGCGATGCCTCCCACAGTTTTTGCCAGCATCAAAAAAGACCAAATAATGTTATGTTGGAAATCGATACAACTACTTACCGTCTTTGAACTATAAGAGCATTTAGCAGAAAATATTCGCAGAAGTGATCGGGGAAATCCAGTCAGATAAGAGGTCGTAGTAGAAGATGGGTTCCACCTGTCCTCTTCGTGTAGCTGTTGAGCTCTTGATCTTGTATAACCACGAGGGTCAAATGAACCAGAAGAGGGTCCTCGTAGAAGATAATGCATTTATAGTTCAAAATGAAAGAACATGCATCAAAAAATGGCCTCCCAGAAGCAGACAAAGGCGGAGCACTCCTCTGCACAGAAGCACTCAGCTTCTTTCTTTTGAGTAAAATAGTTTCTTGAATTCTAAATCTAAGGCCAATGAGATTATAGTTCAAAGACGGTAAGCTAGGACTGATTTCCGCCATTGTTGTTCTAATAGTTGACGCAGTCGGGTCGCCGATATACGAGGTGTTCAGTGGCATAGACGAGGAGCAAAAATTCCCGTACCACTGCAAGTTTCAGACAGCCGATGGTGCGCGAAATTCAGTGCTCATCATAGGCTTCGACTTCGAAGTCGCGCTCGCAGCAAATCCTGAGCAAGACTCCAATGTCAACCAGCGTAGCCGCAGCACGGCTGGAGGAGCGTTCACCGGCAACAAGTTTGGTGAAGTCTATAATATGTTTGGGGAAGTTGTGGCAGACCTGCTCATGGACCGCACACAGAACCAATTACATTGTCAGTTCACGAGTGACTGTAACCATATCGACGCGGGTTTAGTTCTCATGGCGACCATCCTCATCGGCTCTTCCGTTCCGAGGACAAAAAGACGGTAGCAATAACGATGAGGGGGCCACGATATTTCTACACTTTACTTAGCTTGACGCCAGCTCTGCAACTGCAACGCGAAGACCATTCTTGATCGAGTCTAGATCAAGGAAAAATATGAAGATGACTTTTCGTGGGTGTTTCTTTGTAGAAGTGAGCCAGTTCCATACCAGCATTTAGAGACTATTGCTGTCAATGAGTCCTTATTTGTCTAGTACAACATCCAAGTCCTCCTTTCTGTAGAGGACTTGATGTATCACGATGCGGTCGCGCCACGACCTGCTTGTCATCTTCACAAATTTGAGTTTGAGTTGTATTAGTCCGCTTCTAGAACTAGATTTTACCAAATTAGTTGTGATTAGTGGTAGTCATCGTCTACTACAAAATCGAATTTCATTGAATCCTTCGCACATTCCTCGACTTTGCCTTTTGAGTGGTTGATTGATGCACACGCCTTCTCATGACGTAAGAATCTTCGAAGCAATAACCCGAGGTCCACCAGGATGACGTGCACGACAAGCTACGACAATGACAGACAGCGAAATTTTTTATGCTGAGAGACGAAATCATTTTAGTTCCTTCATCAATTATATCGCGGCTCCTTGAGAGTGGCTTGTCAACATTCATACATCATACTACTTGTTAAGAAGAGATAAAGATGAAAAGTGAAAGCTACACAGTCTACACAGTGGGATTATGGGCATGAAAATGCAGTTCCGGATTGAACATTGATGTGACGCAATTTTTGAGCGAGCCGAACTTCTATAAGTACGCATCTTCATCTTCTGGAGCAACCATGCGCTAATAAAACGCGCCATGAAAAAACGGCGACCGGGGGCTTTTTTTAGAAGGAGGCACAAGTCACTTGTTGGAAAGAAATTTAAAATTGGAGGTGATGTCTGAGTTCTTGCTGTATTCATAATTAAGCTGCTACTTATTTTCCAGAGCAACAGCTGCAGTTTGGATGTGATCATCTTCATCTACAAAGCACGAAACTACGAAAAAACTCAAATAAGTACAAATTACTTACCAAGACGCGAGAAATGACCGCGACGAGTCGTTGCTTGTTGCAAGCAAGGGCGCGACATGGCAGCTTCGTCGAAAGCCATCGATTCGTATGTGCATGTGGTTCCTCCTCCTCATCGTCAAAGGGCAACCACAGAGGAGTGAGGCAGAACGTCTACACTCTGCAGAATGCAACTAGAAATCTTAGCAGTTCTTGTTTCAGGCCACTTGCAGATTATACTTCCACCAAAACGTGCGGCGCGAGCGCGACAAAAACGACGCGGAGATGGACCTCTTATAGCAGTTCCTGTGCTGAAACAGCTTCATCTACGTCACGCGACGAAGCAATAAGAGGGGAACAAAGTCGTGCCAATTTATGAAACGAACATCTGTTATCATTATCAAGTTTCTTAAGTAGAAAAGTGTGATAATGATCATAGATTTTGGCTTCATACAATAACCAAAAGACAGGTGCAGCAGATGAAGAGGGCTCGCATCCCTCGTCTAGGGTATGGGCAAACGCTGGAGGAGCATCTGCTGCAGGTGTCTTGGGGCTAGGAGCACTCATCATAGGTGGTGGCAGCGTCTTTGCCGCGGAGACTGACGATGCAGATGCCATCGCATCTGGTGCGAAAATTTTGCCCTACGATCCTGATGGACAGAGGTACTGCCGATTTAGATCTTCCGCATTCGCATATGATGTGTTGCTAGAATGAAAGGCGGTCGTTACGATACTCTTATTCGCATAAATATTATGTGTTGCTAGTAGAAGAAAGAGCGTTACGATCTTCACCTTCATGGAACATACGGAATAGGAATTTCAACCAGTTGTATTTTTCTTACGATGATCATTCTTACTGGACCACGTTGAGCTTGAGGATGAGTGCTCACTTCTGTCATATGAGTAGAACACGATTTTTTCTTGTTCGAGTTGACGTTCCTCTTGGTTTCCTTACATTTCTTACATTACCTAACAGTGCTTACACTCTTAGGATTTCTGTAATTTTTCAGCTTTCCTTCTTATTTTCTTCGAAACGGTCGTCTTGCATGCTTATTCAAATTTGTCTTCAGGTACGGTCCATCCTACGCTGGACGGGTCCGCGCGATCCGTGAAATGATAGAACCAAGTATGCTGCTGACATCAGAAGCGGAACTGGGACGGGCCCTAGCGTTGTTGAGCACATGGAAGCGCGGACGAATCTACACCGACGAAGAGAACACTGCTTTTTGGGAAGCGCAGAAAATCGTCAAATCCATGGTCCACCCTGTCACAGAGGAAGTGATGTTTCTACCGGGAAGGTATAAGTTTTGGATGCTCGTCAAAATCATGTACTCAGAATTCAATAATTTTCTTCGCCTTTGAGTTTGAGATGAAGATACTTTATATATAATTCGAGATTTAGATCAGATGAGTGGTCCCTCGAGATTTCATCTTTATACTACCTCTGCAGTATTTTAGATGATCGTGATCTTCACATCGCCTCATCTGACACATCAGAATGGCGGCTTTTATACCGGTGAATACCCCGACGGCACTGGGAATGTTGCTGCACGGACCGACCTCACCCGCTGCAGGGGCTTTCTGGCAGTTCATGAATCAGGCAGGAAATTTCATGACCAACTATGTCAATCGATCCGGTGCTAGTGTCGACGCAACTAACCTCGCAATATTTATGAAAATCAATTGTTACTAGAATAGAACTAGAAGATCGTTACAACGGTAGTCACGAAGGGCCATATGATCAGGGGCATTCACACGTAGAAGATCGTTATCGTACTGATGACGATATGGAAGGGGCATTACTAACTGTATGCATAGTTTCGAACTCCTCGTCTAATTCAGCATTTGCGTCTGCTTGCTTTGCGGGAGTGACTGTAGCACTAGGCATGGGTCGGCTAGTGGCCACCTATCCAGTCCTTCAATCCCTAGGTTTGTTTGTTCCGTACGTTGCAGTGTGCAGCGCCAGCACGGCAAACATGTTCCTCTTATGGCAATATTTCGACTCGTAGGAGTAAATAGCTGGTTTATTTTTTTTATAGAATTTTCGTGCTAGTGTTTCGTCGCAGAAAAGAAAATTCTCCAGAAGAGAAGTAACCGACCGGAAGCATACGGCTACGCTTGTAAAACAGCAGGGATACAATTCCATTCATCTTATCTTCACCGTATTCAATGCTACTTCGTTATCAAGTTGAAAATCAGACACAGACAAGAAGTTTCTTGCTGCAGGAGGGAAGCAGGCAGACGTTCTAATCCTCACGCGAAGAGAGGAGTGGACGAATGGAATCCCGGTCTGCGATAAGGATGGGCGGGAGTTAGGAATGTCTCCGAAAGCGGGTTTCGAAGCAGTATGGCAAACGGTTACCACTCGAGGTTTTGTAACTCCGATGCCCATCTTGATTCTCCCGCCGATCATCATTATGGGCCTGCGAACTCTCGTCCGGAACAAGAGGCTACTGCAGGTACTAGTATGCTTACAGAACCCAGAGAGTAAAAGTTTGTACGAGATACTGTTGGCCCTGGCGTCCACCTGCAACTTAAGACTTTTATATGTACAGGTTGTTTATTCTCATCCACAGAAGCATCCTGGAGATCATCTGTGATACAAATAACATCACGCAAACTCACCTAGCCGTTGACTGATGCAATACTTACTAAATTCAAAATTTGCTTTTATTTTCGTATTTTTCAGTTCGCGGAGGTTAGCACTGTCGTTGGATGCATGTACTACTTTCTGCCGTTCACTCTCGCGCTCCAACCGCAGAAGATGACATTGAAGCCCGAATTTCTTGAAGAAAGATTTCAAAATCTGAAGGACAAGCAGGGAAAACCGGTCGTTGAGATTTTCGCTAACAAAGGATTGTAATCGTAGTTGTCAGTGTTAAGGAGCATCCTCGCTGTTCGGGTTTTGTATCTTTCTCGTTTCCGAGGGTCGTATCAATATCATGAAAGTGTTAATTTTTCAGAACCATGTAGTTGATGTTGTTGTACTCGATGTTGGATTTATAAATTATACGAGCAGTATGATTCATGTTCATCCCATTTGTACCCGCCCCCTTCCGCGCACATACACAAAAAAGCATACGCTGAAATACTGATCGATCATCCACGCAAACTGTAAACGCCTACAAAACACGAGTATAATTAATTGATGTAATGAACACGTTGCATTCTTGTAAACCGTAAAGATAGTATTCTTGAACGACGCATTCTGCATGTAGACGCAGAGGTTTGTTATGATTTGTGATGTGCCATTGCCAAAGCCAATATCCGTAGAAGATACATCATCCATCGAAACACATTGGGAAAATAACATTTCTTCAAGTTTTGATTTACCGTTACCCGAAACAATCGGGTCTACTACACATCTCCTGGATCATATTGTTTAGTGTTAGTCTCTCATGCACTAGTGTCGGTATCCATATGTACGACTAGTACGCGAGACTCATTCCATGCCTCCTTTCATACGCCATTATCATCCCCTTCCCCGTCAAAAAATCTAGAAATAACGTTAGTGCTCAATCGGATCGTCAGGAACTGCGGAAAAGTTTTTGGAATTTTGATGTTCACCTCCACGAATTGTTCTCAAACTCAATAAGTAGAGGCGAAGTTACCGTTTTTACAAGAGTCCATAACTTACTTCGCGCAATTTCATAATTTTTGTGAGTTTTGAAGGTTTTGTATGATCATCATGATGTTGTCCTTCTGGTAGCTAAGCTGCGACGGATGAGGTCTTTTGATTGTAAACGATTGATTTCAATAGCCTGAATCCAAGGACGATCAACCCGATAATTTTTCAGTTCTAGTACCTCTTTCACTTCCAGCTCCTTCCATGGAAGAGACTGAGGTAGTAGATAGTGTATCTAAACTCAACGACAACGACCCCAATTTCGCATATCTATATCACATTTCCGTTCTCGTTTTTTCGTCTACATTTCTCTTTCGGGTTTATATGGCCACAAGCAACTTCTGCATCCATTGGCGTATTTGCTTAGTATCTCTGACACTCCTTTGACATCCGGATCTTCGTCTTCCATGCATGGCGCTGTCGGTCGAGGCACCTGCATAATTAAACGAACAAGTGAAACATAGGAGCATGCTAGCGGTTGGGAGCATCCTTCACGAATATCACGTTTCGGATTCTCACAGCTGATAACAAGGAACTGTCCTCGATGGAAAATGTTAAATGAACACTTCATGACTCTCATCTACGAACTTTGATCCGAGTTCTTGCAGCGACAATTTTGAGATCTTGTGTAAGAAATAGCTCATATGATTCATTAACTGTACAGACGTGGGCAGGACGAACTCCTTGCAAAAATGCTACTTACCTCCATCTACTCGCTTCAAGGACTGTTAGACACCGCAACAGGAACTCAAAACCTTTAATAAAACGAAGTTGTACTTCTAGATTTAGTTGTTCTAATTAAATATTGCTCCTCCAACTTTGACTATCACAAGAAATAATTCTATCATGTCAACGCTTCAACTTCAAAAACACATCCACCTTGAATGAAGATGCTGATGAAGTAGATGTGGTAGGCATGTACGCAAATTTCGTACTGATTTTGCGAATGCAGATTGCAGAATCAATCTTGAAGACCGATACATTCCACTTGTAAGATTTGAACAATTTACGAGAGCAAACAATTATGCACAGACTCCATGTGCCTCATGTATTTTATTCCGAAGCAAGAGACTGAGCAGCTAGTAGACTTAAAGTCAATGCAGGCATATGACCGAAACTCAAAGATCAAGATTGAAAGAAAAGAGTAAACTCTTATCCAAGTGATCGTTTGCGTTTTTCATTATCATTATCTGCAATCTGTTTGTTGAGCAGGAATTCTGTCCTCTGTCAATCTGTAGCTACATACTCACCCTCTTCCACCCGTCATATCTTCTTTCGTCGCCGATTATAATTGTCTGTCTATTCAAAGAGTAGTTTTTGAATGAAGTAAGTGTAAGATGAAGATCACACGAAACTTGGAAATGCAAATTTTGACCACGATGATGACCATCATCCTCTAACGAGTTCAGATGAACTAAAATGAAGCCGTTGCAGATCAACTTTGATTGCCCAAAAAAGATCGAGATCTATTGAAGAAAGTGGAGACGATGATCCACATGCGTTGATCTCTCAAGCTAAAGATCGAAGCGTGCTCAAGGAGTAAAGAAAATCAGTAGTACAAACTTAAGCGGTGGACGAGATCTTCTTCACGACGCGATGCGCTGAAATGTGGCCTAAGGCACCGTAGCCCTTTGTTTCTGGTCTCAGATTAAACTACCCATAGATATCAATCTCTATTTTTTCTCGAGATTTGTTTCAAAATTAGTTTTGCTCATTCGAAGCAGAGCCGACCTTGACGGCATCCTCCCCTTTTATGATTGCACACGACCTTCCATTGTTGCCTATAAAAACTGAGATTGATTGTCTTTTTCGTTCTCCCGCTTCTCCACATGTGTCATCACACAATTTGAAGTCCACGAATAACATGATGCTGGAGGAGAAGAAGTATTGCGTAGAGCATGGGTATCTCTACCAGGAGGAGCCGGAGGATCTGCGGATGCTGAGTCGGTATTTCTTCCCGAGCAAGATCGGTGGAAATCCCGCTTGGCTTGTCCCCGAAAGGTAAAGTTTATAGACTTTTTTTTCCTTCTGTACCGACTGTCACTAGTCTGTTGACGTTGAGTATAATGCATGAAATACATGACTCTACTAATATTCCATCAGCATCTATCATGAAGAGAATAATACCATTCAATGGCAGTGCACATCTTCATCTTGATGATAGGTATCCTTCAGAGAATGAGTTGTGTTGCCGACGATGCGGGTCCCAAATGGGATTTCTGTTGCAAATATACGCTAGTCGAAGTGGAGAATCGAGCAAGCAATGTGCGCCGAATCCAGCAGCGTTTCATCGAATGCTCTACCTCTTTTCGTGCAGGAAGTGCCCGGATCAATTTCGACTCTTCCGATCACAGTTGCCACGTGTGAACGAATACTACATGGCCGAAAATCCTCACGATCTTGGATCTGTCGCTTCCGTCATGGACCTATACCGAACAAGCGACGTATATCGAAAAGGAGATAAAGAACCTCTAGGTACTTCTAGCTTTTCTACTAACTGTAGGAGTTGTAAATGTAGTAAAGTTAAACACAACGTGAATATTTTTATTTAAGAACAGGAAGAAAAATTGAACAACGAACCATCTGTTTCATGTAGCAGTTGTTAGATACAGAGCTCAGTAAATATTTCATAATCAAGTGAATAGAATATGATCAGGTTTGGCGTGGTTGTCTGAGTACGAGATCGATGCAGAGGCAGACTCGAGTTCTTCGGAAGAATCAAGTTCGGACGAAGAGATGGATTTTGCCTCGATTTTGCAAGATCGGCGAGACAAAGAGCTTTACAAAGAGTACCTACGAAACACGACATCTTCTGTAGATGCAGCTGCGTCCGCCAAGAATATGATCGTTTCAAGACTGCAACAAACAGCAAACGGGGAATCATTATCATTTTCTCCTGAGACACGTGCTATCTCTTCGACTTCGGCAGCTGCAACCACAGTTAGTGCCACAATGGCATCCACCGACTCGTGGTCTGGGTCGGGAGCAGCAGGAGGGAACAAGCCAGCTGCATCAGGAAGCTGCAAGAGTGTTGCGGCTAGGAATGCGGCACGGGCTGCGGCAATTGCTGGCACAGCAAAGAAAAAGCCACAGGTCCTGGTCGCATCGTCTCCGAGTGCACCTGCTGGCTCGGATGCGCGTCTTCGCGCTCATGTCGAAGGACGAAATCAACAAGACGCCGGATTAGACACGACCTCCAAGACGACCTCCTTTTCACCCAGCAACACTGAGCAGGCTACTACTTGTGAAAAAGACAAAACCACGGCGGGAAAGGGAACAATAGGAGCTAGCGGTAGTGCCGCCACTTGTAGTGTTTCCACCAGCACGACGACTAGCAGACGAGGCAGTACTCCGAATGATCCACCTCCTTCGCCTATTCCTGTGAAGAAAGTTGTATCAGAAGCACCCCCGGGGTATCAGCTTAGTTCCCCAGAATTCTGTACTTCGGCGACGACAACATCTCCTGGCAGTGCTGGTTCAGTGACTAGTACAACTTCTACACCATCATCGACGCCAGAAGATGAGGGCGATTCTGATCCATCTTCACCAGCTCCCGCAGCATCTCCTCGCGAAGCTCAAGTACAGGGGACATCTGCACCAGGAGATGACGAGGATATGGATGCTTCTGAGATGGCGTTTTTTGAAGAGTGGAAGAAGAAGTACGGCCGCGACCGCGACAGGGCCTTCAACACATTCCAAAAAGAAGCGCGGCGGCGGCCACGCTGCATAATACGGGTTGTCATGAACGACGACGATGACGATGAAGGTTCAACGTCAGTTGATTCTTCATCTGACGACGAGGACGAGGAAAACAATGCAGGTGGAGGCGATGACGACGGCACGACGACAAGTCATGGTCCGGGGAGTCGCGAAAGTGCAGATCATTGCTCTTCCCCGCCAGCATCAGGTTCTCTAGACAAAAAAGAGCAAGAGCAAGAGCAAGAACAAGAGCAGGCGCAGCCTTTTGTACAAGTTCAGACTGAAGATGTACTAGATCAAGCTAAAAATCTTGAATATTATAGTAAATCACAAGCATTGACGCCTTCCTTCACCTCGCCCACTACACCTGCAGCACCTTCGTCGTCCTCCTGCAAAGCTTTTGGCAGCAGAGAAAACATGATCCTGTGGTATCACGAAAACGAGAAGGAGAAGACGAGACCGGGCTCAGTACCCCCTTGCTCACATTGCGGTGGACCGCGGTCATTCGATTTTCAGCTAATGCCCTCCTTGATTTTCCTCTCAAAGTCCCACCATGAGTTTGGAACCGTTCTTTTTTACACTTGCGACAACAGCTGTAGTGGCTCCTCTTCGTCAACTCCTGCTTATTTTGAAGAGCATTGCTTTGTGCAGGCGGAGCCCGCCGGTGACGAAGCAGTACTGGGTGGGTCGTAGCTTTTTTTCCGAAGTGGTCTCAAAGCGAAAGATCTTCACATTTTTTTAGAACAATTAAATTTTTCCCAAGCGCACCTTGGCGCATGAAGATAATGATTAGCCGCAAGAGCGACTCAACGCTGCTCTGGAATGACGCCGCTGTCCGCGACATCGATACTGTGGTGTCGTTTACGAGGACATTATTTGTGCTACCTTCTGTGTTCGCAATTAAGTAAGTATGCAGAATTTACGGAAAATGAAAATCATGAACGTTAGCGTTACGACAGTTGAGGCGTGCAGGGCCATGGAAAGTATGAACAATATTTAACAATCACTATCACGACGTCGTCTAATAAGTTTTTAACAAAGACAGCAAAGACATCATTTAATTTTCGAAACGAAAAACGATGGACTTCTGAGATGATAGTCTTATGATGGTGCTCTTTTCATGATGGTCGGTGATACGTACCTGGCGGGATCCTGCGTTCCAAAAATGAAACTAGAATTTTGTTCTGCTCAAGCACTACACGATGGAGGTGGAGCAGAATTTTGATGAAGAAATAATAAGGACTTTGCCTACATTGAACCAGAACCAGCACCTCCCAGAAAGACTCACTACAACCTCAATCTGAATGATACACGACTTCGAAATTATGACATTGCTAGTACAGCTCTTTGTGTAGGCTGAGGTGGTAAAACTAGCAATGATATTAAATAAGAAATAGAAATAAGAGATTGGTGCATCAACGTGAACAGGAGGAGTAATCGTTTGTGCAGTGAAGTTTTATTGGATCGATCATCTTGAGGTTAAGTACAACCGGCAGCCTCAACCTGCCATAGCCATGATGAACATCAACATGATTGATATGAGAAAGTGAGGTCTTTAAATATGTAATGTGTTTATGGAGGCACGCGAAGCGCCTGGCTCGTCATCTGGCGCTGGCACGACCACGATTTCTGGAGGAAGCAGTTCTTGCGGTATAGGTAACACCACTAGAGGAGTCCTTGTGTAGTTGATAATGACGTCGTCCTCTACAAATACGGCCAAAGGTCGCTTGCAGCAGGTCGCCGGTGGCGAGCTGCCGCCTTTGCTGCCACCGTGGTACCACCTCTGCAGCGACTACGCTTCGCCATATTCTCGACCACCCGCTTCACCCATTATCGAATGGGCCTCACAGGCACCCGCAGAGAATCGTGGAGGAGATGCCGACGAGCAGAAAACTACATCGGGAGATGCCGCTAGTGCTCAGGACCGCGCCCTACACCTTCGACGAAAAGTTGTAACTGCAGAGGAGCTCGGGGGAGCCTATTCTGCGGAGTTCCAACTAAATTGTCCGTTGAAAAAGACCCTTGGCCAGCTCCTCTGGGAACTAGAGGAGGAAATCGTTCCCATGATTCTTGAAACGCTACCGGTGGAGCCACGGTAATAACATGCTAACATATATCATATAGTTGCTGCTGATATTAGTGCTGCGCTCCATGGATGTGCATATCGTGAGAGCGTTGCGTTCATGTTGCTTTTTTGCAGTCGCTGGAGGTTCCTGTTTATTGTATTCGTTGAACTAGCTGTCGTCTGTTGAGAAAGCATCGAAATCATTCCAATTTTTTTACCGTTCATGTTGTTGAGGAAGATAGAACTTCAGCATTGGCTGTACGCATAGCTACATTACACTTTTTTCGATAGATGACAACTATACAATTACAACATCAACGTGACCACGAGCTGCACGTTAACCACAGGTGCGGAGCTGCGTTGTTCGATCGTCTTGAGGTCTGCACGCGGCTCATCTTCCATTTGTTACAAGGGCGGGGGCGCGAGATCGAAGGCCGCGCTTTGCTGCTACAAGAATTGGAGTTGTGCATTCACTCTAAAGCTGACAGCGTTCTGCAAACGCTCGAGGAGTTCGCGCAGGTTGAACAATGCATCCCGTGGTTGTGCCGACAGTTGCACCTCCTTACACCAGAAGATGAGAAAAAGACTCCATGCCCTTTAACTCCTCTGCTGCAAAAGCTCGGCATTGATCGAACAACAGAAGCGCTGGCTAATGAGTTGAATGCGTGCGCAGCCGCAAACCTCTATTCAGCAGGCGTGGGGAGAGCAGACAAGACACCTGGAGGTCGAACAAGTGCTACTGTGAAAAGCACATCAACGACAACGCTTGAAAAAACCACATCTCGGTCAAGAGATGAGGCAGCGTCGTCTAGTATCGCAGCATCCTCTGTTAATCCAGCCACTGAAGAATTCGATTTGGCCGAGTTACTGTACGTAGATTTTGAGGGTACTTTTGGACACATTTTTAAGAACAAAAATAGACGGGGAGGACATCATAAAGATAAAGGAGGAGCCAGTACTTCTGGATTTCAATCTGCTGGTATTCAGAAATTGATGCCAATTGCAGAAGACGCTAATGAGCAAGCGGATGGTACATCGGACAAGGGCACGGTTGAAGAAGATGATGATAAAAAAGAGTACCACGCTTGCGAAGAATCACGAGAATTCGTCACCGCACGAGGTTTAGAGTCGTCAGGTACGTCGCAGAGCGCCGCGAGTTACATGGTCGACCCATTATTTCGCCCTCCTCCTCAACCTCAAGCTGCTGGTCAAACCTCTGGACCAGCAAAGTCTCCACCAGCTTGTTCCGTCATTTCTATGTTGGAGACGCAGGTGCGGGAGTTTGTGGATGTGCTCGTGCGAAATCTAGCCGGCATGACGGGAAAGGGCAAGCGGGAGTTGACACCGGCTCAGCGCGCTGATGCACTACGACTCAGAACGCTGGCGACGGAATGGAAACAAACGTTGCAGCGCCTGCCGAGTGAACGACTAGAGTCGGTTTCGTTTTTCGAAGCGCAAGCAGAAAGGTTGCAAGCGATTACGCGCGTGCAAGAGAAGCAACAACGGTTACTTCGGAAGCACGCAGCGCAGGTCCGCGACTCCACGGATGTTCTGCTCGATGCTTCGCTTTCAAAACGTAACAGTGTTTTCCGACAAGCAAAATTGTACACTTCCGATCCACGACCAAACAGGGTGATCAACAGTGAGGGTGAGCACACGATGGATGTGGAACACCTAGCAGACCCAGACGCTCAATCGCATATGCAGACGGCGGATGCTGTAAGTGGCACGCAAGTAGAACTGGCGGCCACGTTTAACGACTCCGAACGACTCCATTGGGAAATGAACTTTGCTCGTTGGCTGCTGAATCAAGATTTTCTTGCATTGACGCTTCGCGAGCACATCGATGATCCGCAGTTTCGCGCATTTCTGCGCTATCTGCAGTACCTGTTCCTACCGGAGTACAGCATACTTCTGGATGCGCCTCTGGCCCTGGATCTCCTGGAAATCCTGAATTACGACGACCACCTCCTGCTCGACCAGTGGCCGAGAGACAAGAACTTCGACAAACCCGTGGACCAAATGTTTACACTCCTCTCGCGACAGATCCATTTCGTGCAGGCTAGAACAGAGGAAACGCCTCTTCTTTCGTCCATGGAAGAGGATGATGCCGGACGCAATTTTTTCAACCATTTTCGATGTCGCTCATCTCTACAACAGTCATCCAGTTCATCCAGTTCCCTTGCTGGAACAGCCACGTCCACCAAGAAGAGGCCCTCGTCTGTCCTGTCCTCTTTGGCACTAGAACGTGGTGAAAGCCCGGAGGAGGTGCCACTGACTCGGATAACAGACTTAAATCGCCGAGCCTTACCGAATCGCGCGAAAGTTGTAGAATTGGAAGACGTGAGAGTAGGCGACGAGGAGATGACTTTTCATGGAAGAAAAGTCTATTCGTCCTCTGAGCAAAAAAATAACGTCGCCGTCACGATGAACAACAATTTTTACGCTGCTTCCGCCTCCTCTACTCTTGATGCTGATGCCAGCAAGAGAGCGTCGGGGAACGCGCGCCGTAAGCTCCAGCGTGTTGAGGTGGAGCGCGCGTTTGGAGTGCCTTTGGATAAGGAGCCAGAGGAACAGACGCTGCCAGAAGCGCTGAAGCGCGCTCCGGGTTGGCACCTCTTGATGTTTAAACCAGAGCCTTTACCCCCAGAGCAACAGGACTCGGCTGGCGCGGGACTGAGGGCAAACTCAGCTGCTTCCTCAAGTTCTGTCCTCACGTTGCATGGGGTAGTAACGAATTACGCAAACCAGGTGGGCTCCGGAGCCTCAGGTGAATCATCTTCAACTCCGCCCACAGGGGGTCACGCAGAAGGACGCCAGACTTCGCACAACAATACTGACCTTGCTGACGTTTTGGACTCCATATTCAGGCTGCCCGCAGCCTTATCGAAACGAGACAGAGCCGAATGTGTGAAACTGACTGCGGATCGTGTCAATAAGCAGGAAGCGACCTATAGGGCACAATGGGTGCAACGCAAGAAGAAGAATCCTCAATATGACTCAAGACGCTCCGGTGGAGCGGCGGGCTTACCGCCAGCAGACGGAGGAGCCGGTGGTGCAGCGACTGGAAGTACTGCTACAACTAGTAGTGATGTTATTGGTGCCGCGTTGCAGCTAGACGACCACGCAGACGCGCAAGCTGGTGAAGCATCATCAACAATTACTCGACCACTTTCAGATCTGGAGAAAGCGATGAGATCTTTTCGCGGACCTCCAGCATCGGACGGCGCATCGAGTCAGCCGCCTGCTTTTCAATCCTCGACTGCAAATGGAAAAGGTCTCACGACCCAGCTAGAGGTAGCTCCCCCAGGTACTACTTCTGGTGGCATACAAAACGGACTGCACGTCTTCGCAGCGGCGCCTTCCGGGAATGGAATTACTACCCGTACTGCGGGCAAATATCCGCTAGGGGCTCCGCCGGGGGTATCGGGGAAAGGTGGCCTCGTTGGCAAGATGGGACACAGCTTGCTTGCACCCGCCGCCGGGAGAGGCGTAATCAGTCACCCGGGCCTTCTGCCCGCGTCCAGTATCCCACCAGGAAACTTGATTGCCCTACAGCAGCAAATGAAGGCAGGCAACATTCTGAAAGGTGCAGGAGGGGCAATGGCCAATGTTCAAGTAGGAGCACAGCAGCTAAGCCAGAACAACCAGGTGGGCAATCATCTGCACCCATCAACAAGCTTCGCTCCCTCTTCTAGTTCGAGCTCCTCATCCTCATCTGCGTTTATCCAGGCACATCACCCTGCTGGAAATATGACGACAGCACAAGACAAGACGGCTGCGGTAGGACAATTTTCGGTGGTAGCACCACCACCAGCTGCTAGTACTGGTAGAGGTAGTGCAGGTGAGGGACCGAGCGCGGGCTTTGGAGGTCCTAGCAGAAGGCAGTTGCAGAGGCAGGCTTTCGCGGCAGCTTGCAACGTCAGCAAAGAGCAGGAGCTCGCTCAGTATGGAATGCCAAATGTATGCAATAATCGATCCTGTCAGTTCTTCTAAGTCCAAGATGAGCTATTTCACATGCATCCAGTTCGACTCTGTATTTTAGACTAGAGCATTTGTTTTTGTTAAGATGGAAGATGATGGATGCACTATTTGTCTATACTCAATTGTGCAAGTAGAGGACCACGACTGAACTCGTGCCACCTAAGTTTAGGTTTTAAAAATTGATTAGGAGAGCGAGAGAAGGTCCTTAGCGTGAAGGCAAGAGACGCTGACGCTCAATCTGCATTTCTGAGCTTCTTTCTTCTAAAAAGTATCATGCTGCGTCCAGCATCGGAGAAATTTGCGCAGGCCCTTGGCATGCCCCCTGGAAGTGTCCTGCAACGCGCAGATGGAGGAAATTTTGTGATACGAAACGGCCAGCAGCAGCAGCAGCACCACCATCTTCTTCAACAACAGGAACAGATACGACTGGCAGCCCTGGCGCAGAATCCCAGGAGGCAACAAGTTAGTGCTTCGGCGTCCAATGCCAACACACCGGGTGCATTATTAGCTGCTTATCATGGTGGTGGTGCTGGTCAATTTCAAACAGATCCACGTCTGCTGTCAACATCTTCAACGACGGGACTTTTGCCCCTATCCTCATCTGCTGCCTCTCATAATCCGACGGCGTCCTTGGCGCCGGCGTCCGCTTTCGCGGGGCAAACGGGATCGAAGTATAGTTATCCATCTTCGTCTACTAGATCATCTGCAGTAGAGAAGGTTTTTCGCGAAGGATCGCACAAAGAACCTCTGGTCACAGCACCAGGCGTGGCAACGAGTGATGGTGGGACAATAACGCGTCCTGAGCCTGCACCTGCTGAGGGAGACAAGAATGGGAATGCAGCTGCTCCTGAGAAACAAGATATCCAGAACCAGCAGAGTAACGCCACCACGCCTCGAGCCACGCTCTTGCGGTCGGGCTCGGGGAGCTCGAAGTTGTCGGTCAGCTCCGGGCCTGGGGAAAGCGGATCCGTTGACCTAAAGGCGTATGAGACACTTGCTAGTGCAGCCGCAGGAGGACCAGTTGCAACATCTGACAGAGGATCTCCCTGTCCCAACGACGCTGACCCGACGACGCTGTGGCAAGTAGATTCCCCGTTCTTGTACGCAAAAACCCAACAGCACGACGAAGCGGCAGTCGAATTATCGGCTGACGCCGCACAAAATCTGGTACTATCACTCAGAAGCAAAATAATACTTGGCCCCAGTCACTTTCACACTTTGCGATCGGTCACCTTAGATTGAAAAAGATGATAACAAAACTCACTGCAGTAGACGAAGATCTTCATGATTTGCTCTTTAGACGTCAAGTTTGGCACTAGGGTCGGACGCTGCAATCCTGACGGTCGTTGTCAAGTGAAAATATTATCATGTGTTGACCTTGACACAGCCTCTACAGCCGCCTCTTGTCTTATCCGAGTTGAGTATTCCACCGGTTTATCCGGGGCAGGAGCGGTCGCCTATCCATTTCAATACCATCGACGGGCGATGGTATTCTGCTTCCGGAGTGCGGGTGCTTGCGTTAAACAAAAACCTCCGAGCGATTCAGCAGCCAGGAGAGCCGTACAGCTGGGGCTTCTATCTATCAGGACCCAAATTCTCTTCGAAAATTCTCTTCTATAGAATTTTCTGGGGCTGCTTCTATCAAATTCTCTTTAAAAATAGTACGATCAACCTTTCAGCATGTTGTAGGATCTTTACTCTTCTTGTGAAATAGAAATCGATATTAGATGAAGGAGCAACTGTTCATTTGGATGATCATTTCAAATTATCAGTAGACATCTTGGGGAATCAAATGCAACGATCTCACAATTTTGAAGATCTGACCTGATCCTGACGCAAGTCTAAGGACCACATCGTCAATAGAAATCGTGAAGTCGTTGATAAGTACAAGGAATAGTTCTAGCAGTTGATGGGGGGTGGTGCGTGATTAATAGGTGTTGCTGTAGTTGTCCCGTGTGTCTCCGAAGTGCAGTCCATCGACATCTACCAATCCATCTGAGTTTCAGAAAGCTCCTGCTGATGCAAACATCGACTCACCTGACGCCCAAAGCCCTGCCTGCATCGCGCCCCTTTTTGTGCCGAAGCATAAATTGATAACATGACATCAAGATCAAAGGCCTACATGATGCACATCTACAACATCGACGTCAAGTAGGAGAACAAAAATCTTAACATTTTCATTTTCACACTCATCGTTCTTACCACACTCGAAACTCAGTTACTACTGCGTCGTCAACGCGACTGACCTGCAGCTGAGTCTCATCAGTGCGGTAGCGGAAGACGGGGCGGAAGCAGGTGCTGACTTATGGGAAATAACAACACGCACTTCAGTAAATTCCTTGTTGAAATAGAATTACGTACTAATTCTTAGAAGTAGATCCAGTAGTTGTACGGTCGACCACAAAAACGTGGCCGTCGTATGCGACTTTTTTACAGGAGAGATGTAAGCGTAAGCAATAGGGGTCGTCCATTAGTTACCGACGTCGACAGGATGATGCGGGATAAGTTATCATTTGGCTCTTCGCGGAGATGTGTTTTCAGACCACCTTCATCTTCACAACTGCTCATCCATAGTATCATAATACAGCCACTTTCACTGACTACTGCTCTCTATGAAGTCTAATTAGCGCTGCATGTTGTACATCTTCCGGGAGCGAGGCGGACCTTGCCGACGCATTTTGCAGCACTCTTTAAGGGTTTCCGAATTGCATTCTTCACGGCCGTCCCTAGCTCTTCTTCCAGTATTTTCCAGTAGAAAACAAGCCAGGGATGTTCTGAGGAATGTAATTCCGTATAACCTCTAAAGTCTAGAGAAGCGGGAGCAAAGCGAAGCCTTATCACTAGATGGATGCATTTACCCGACTAAAAAAATATGGAGCGATGGTGAGAAGTGTCGCCTTTGGATATATCCTCCTCAGAAGGACACCATGTCACAAGGAGAAGGTACTACAAGAGGAGATGGATTTGTGGGCGAAGAAATCAAGAACTGTATCGAAGATGTTACCTATGGAGAAGAACAAAGAAGTGCTCATCATGATGACGCGTTTCTCGATGATAAAGCACACGTCGAGCCCCTTTTTGTCAGCAAACAATACGAAGACGGGGAAGAGGAGCAAGAAAAAGGAGTAAACGAGAAATACGGAAGTATTCTTCAAACGCCACCTGCTAAGCAAACTGTTAAAGAAGACGTGGCGGTGCTTCCCGAAGAAGATGCTGCAGCTGCGGCCTTCTACCATGAATCAGCTACTTGCGATGATGATCTGGAGGACGGTGAAAAAAACAACACGACAAGTTCATGCTGGAAGAAGGTGAAGAAAAAGGACGAGGCGTCCTTAGAAGTTGGGAAGGACTGCCGGACCCCATCAGACCTGTATGGCGATGAGGAAGAAGAAGAAGACAAAGAGCACCACGTGCCACACCATTCAGCAGTTGAGGATGATCCGCGGAGACCAACAGCGGAGGGAGATCAACATGAGGCTGGTCTCAACGCGGACTCCGACTGTAGTCTACTCGGATCCCTTTCGCTTTCTCAGCTTCCAGAGTTGAACAAAGACGGGCGTAAAAAAGCCAAACCCGCTCAGGATCCTCTTTCTCATGCTGCTCCCCTCGATAAGGAGGACCGGAACTTATCAAAACACGACGAAGAAATAGAAAGTGAAAACATCAAGGCCGACCACCAAACTACCGCAGCAGGAGGTGAAAACTTTGGTAGTCATTTTGGTGCTGACGATCCTCGCGAGGACTCACCAGCAGACGAAGATGAAGTTGTGGCGCGGCAACAAAATAGTCACTCCGTGGTCTCCGTTTATTCTTGCTACAAAATGAGCGAGGAAGAACAGCTAGAGGATGCGGATGACCTTATCTTTGGTCAGCAGCCAGACAGTTTTGTTGGTGCAGGCTTAGCCACACCATTTTCAGTAGCAGCACAGGGGAATGAGCAGCAACTGGGAGAGGGAGAGCCAGCCAATTTATCGATAAACTCGGAAAATCCCGCAGAAACTGCGCAGGGCCCGGGATCAAATGAAAGAGAAACTGCAGTATCACAAGGAATTGTTCTTCTCGAAAATGCAGGAGCTTCATCTTCACACTGTCCAGGGGCGCCAGCGCAACGTGACCAAAAAGAATTAGCGGAGGGAGCTGTGCGACAGGGAGCTGACGATGCCGAAAAAAGAAAAAGTCAAGAAGACGATCAGGACCCTGAAGATGATCAGGAAAAGGGAGAAAAGCATTGTGGCGGTGCCGCACTGATGTTCGAGAGTGCGGATGTTGAGAATCGCGCCCAAAAAGAGGAATTGGGGGCTCTAGTACTCGGCAATGAGGTCATTGCAGCATCAGACAACGGCAAAAGGCTGGAATGCGGAACGGTGCGCGGAGAGTCAAGAGGCGAGGCCGACAGTCGCGTTTCTCGCTGCGCATTATCTTCGAACGAGAAAGGGAGCGAGGAAAATGAGAGCGACGACTCATCTGATGTTAGCCCTCAATATGTCGCCTCCGCGCGTTTGGGTCCCGCAGTCGAGAGGCCGAAGGTAAATTTCACCTCCTGCAGTCTCTACCATGCACTAGGCCTCGAGGTACTAGATGAAGAAGACCTTGACCATCACGAACGCAGGAGACCGGGAAGCACTATACTTGAAGAAAGTCGAACCACGATTAGCACTACGACTACTTCCGCTGCATCATGCGCCACGGTTGGAGTCTCTAGAAACGCGAAGGACAACACGAGAGCACTATCGCAAGACGAGGGTGGCATGGGGGAGACATCACCAGACACAGAAGCAAACGCTGAGACACGAACAGGAGGCATCACTATAACAGGTCTACTTGCAGAGGAAGCGTCCGTAGCCCCTCTTATGGACCAGTCAACTGCTGAGTGTGAAGAAGTCCAAGGAGAGAAACATGAGGATGCGAAACTGAACGATATTAAAGCGTGTGGTCCTTACCAAGGAACTCAAGAAACCGCAGCTCCCGTCCGTGAAAATGCAGAGCGAACAGAAACAAGCTGCGATGTTGCATCCGCGACATTCGACGTCGCTCGTGAAGTATCGACTGCTCCATCATCTACCGCGTCTACAGCAACTACTGCCAGAGGAGTTCGACACAATGAAGCATCTCTACCGGTCGCAAATACTTTTGAACAACCAGCGGAAAGTGAAGAAGTGCGTACGAAGAAGGCTGAAAAATCTTCCCCGCCCGTTGTACCATCAAAAGCTGAGGTAGACGCAAAAACTTCCTGCGCCACTGCTCTCAGCGAGATTTCCGCCCATGTTGGTGGAATAGAATTATCCAAAGCAGCGACTGCGATGCCTATAGACGAGGTGCCATCAAGCTCCCGCTCTACGTCAAGAGAAAGACTCATAACTAAGAACGAGCATCACCTTGTTGCTCCAACAGTTCACCCAACTTCTAATCCGGCGGGTTCGACTACTCTGGAACATCCCGATGCTAAGGTGGAACTCCAGCAGCAACCGCCTTCATCAGCAGAGAGTTCTGCTCCTGTTAGTGACGGTATAGGCTCTTTTAACTCGCCTTGTGAAGTACTAGAAACACGAGCGGAGGAGCAGATCATGGTAGAGCAGCATCAAGAAACTAGCACGACGCCAGTCTCTGGATCTGCCGAGTTATCGGATTTGCTTATATCTTTCGATACGTACCTAGCTGAAGTGGTCGACGAGGGCCCCTTGCACTGGTCGTGCCCGGCAAAGGAGAGGCGGCAAAAGAGAAAACGAGAAATGTTGTTGCCCGCCATCGATGAGGACAGACCTTGCATACCTGCTTTGGACGAAGACACTTTGCAGTCACTAAATCAAGTTGGAGATGAAGATGGTGATGATGGCAATGTGGTTGCTAGTGCTGTAGTGGAGGACCCGTCTTCAGACATACGGCCTTTTTCGCCGCCGATGGCTCAAGTTACTGTTACCAACGATAGAAGCACTCAAAAAAACTTCAATGAGGCCGTTAGAACATCAAGAGAACGCGGAACTGCAGCAGAGGAGGGGACAAGCGAGCGTCCTTCGTCCTCTGCTTCTAGCTCTGCAGATGAAGATAAGCCTGATCAGAAAATAGAAGCAGCCCAGAGTCACCAGCGGCAGGAGCGTATGCCTTCCGTGTCTCGTACTACGGGTGACACCGAAGACGCTGCAAGGCCTCTGGAGCAGTCCATACAATTGTCGCAGTCATCTGTGTGTGTTGGCCTTGGCAACAAGCACAAGACGGGCCCAGCATTGTCGTCCGAAGATGAAGTAGAGGCCTCCCGCGAAGAGCGAGAGCTATCCTCGGCTGGTGGTCCCACCCTAAACGGCGAGACGAGGACGACGGGGAGCGCGAGTCGTGATAAAGTCGCTCCTCCGATAGATGATGAGGCGAAGAGTACTACCGCGTCTGCGGCGTCGGAGCTAGAGGATGAAAAGGCCACAACATCTACTCAAAAAGGTGACTCAAGCCGAGCACGTACCACGAGCAGTACTGGTACAACGATGGCAAATTGTCGAACGATAGGAGCGACCTGCAGGACCAAACACGAGGAAACGCATCAGCTTAGCGCCGTAAAAATGATGCGTCGCCCGGTTGTTGTTGAGATTGACGGAAGACTAGTAGAAATATTTCCGGTACCAGCTTCGGAGTTTCAACATGCCACGGCTAACAGGAGTAGAGGAACTTCCTCTGGCAGCAGCCGAAGCAGTGCAGCGGTTGGGATTCCATCACCGAATCAACATCACAACCGCTGCCATATACAACATGTTGAAACATCATCAGAGAACCAGACGAGTATGATTGATGCGGTGCCGTCGAAGCAGGAGACAGATGTTGAAAGCAGTGAAGGCAAAAATATGCTCTGGCCTGAAACAGTAGATCAGTCAGCAAGTCCTCGTAGAAGAGCACAGAGCCACGAAGATGCTCCTGAAGATGAAGAGTTTTTTACTAGCCGGGGCGGCGCGACATCCTTATGGAAAGGAAGGTCCTCATCTGCGCCACCCTTGTCGACTGAGATGCTTCATCGGACAACCGAGAACGTTGTTGTGGCGCAGGCGCCGGTTGCTTTACACTCTGAGGCGGAGTTATCGTTTTCAAGTGCAACATCAGCGAGCAATGTCGACACTCGGCCCCGCCGCCGAGGTAAAGTGCGGAGGATGGCGTCGCGTAATGAAGATCAGGACAACAAGAGCTCCGATGCCTCCTCCTCATCGGGTGATGGCTTACACGGCAACGCTGTGAACAGAACGGAACGGGGTATCCATACCAGTAGCAGAGGTAGTCGCGATCGTAGCAGGCACCATAGGAAAAAGCGCAAGCTTCACCGTGAACAAGATCCCGCTGTAGTACCAGATGTTTACACAGACGCAGACCAGGCCGGCTCTACACAGGCTTCGAAGAAGCGGCCGCGACGGGACTGTATTTCATCTTCTGACGGAGCTAGTGATGGTGGAAATAAAAGGCGAAAAGTAGACTATGAGGACGGTGGCCGGGCGAATGAGTCTCAGGATGATGCGCTCAGTGCCCAGAAAGATAGACGATCGCGCGGCTCCTCTGTGAGTGAGCGTGTAGTTCAAGAACGTGATGACTCTGTTGCTGATCTGGATGGCGAAGTACGTGCGCGCCATACTTTTGCGAAGATCAACTACGAAGCTTGTCCTGGCGCAGAAACGCTTGTTGATCTCAAGTATGGTCGTGCGATTGATGCTTGTCGTGATGGTGGAAAAGAAGTGCAAGGGGAATTCAAGTTCGCGACGCTTGAACGACAACGCGGTGACCGGCAAGATTATTCTATTGTACCACATGCGGAGGCTCCTGCTTTGTTGGCCAGTGTCGAGGAACCATTAAGGGAAGAGCATGCGAAAGATCAGAGCTCATCGACAGAAGGCAGACATAACCTTCCTGCTGCTGGTACCGATTTCGCTTGCGATCCTCCTTCGGGTTCTCACCCCTCCCTTGATCGACGTCGTGCTGGCACGACAGGCGCGACCTCGTCTGCTTCCGCTCAAGATGATGCAGCAACAGAATCTTGTCAGGAGCCTGGAGGCATGCTCGAAGAATCTAGCAGCACCGCAGCAGCGCCTCCACCTCAGGACTGCGGACTCTCTTCAGGGAGCCGAGCAGAACTCCCACTCCGCGAGGACAATCATGGCGGACTGGATGACTCTTCTCTTGACAACTCCGCGGAGGTCCGAGTTATCAAATTCGATTGTACTATTAATACTACTGCAAATAACACGTCGACTTCACAAGATGACACAAAAAATAGACTCTCACCAGCACGCGCACCATCACGATCAGGGCAGACTCGTGTGCTCGACCAGAAGCAAAGGAGGAGCTCCATAGAAGAGCCGCATTCCTCTGATGCTGCGACAGAGACAGCAAATGCAGAATCGCATCAGTTCCGGAAAAGAAGTGCTGAATTAAATGGCAGCGCATGCTGCAGCTACAATCCCTCTGATAGCGGAGAAGGCGACGACCTGAAATTTCCGCGCCAGCAGGGCGGCTCTGCCGAAGTGTCAAAGTCACTGCCAAGACCGAGAAGGCGCTCACGATCACGGGGGCACACTAAATCTCAGTCGCGAAATCCTCTGAATAGACATTCATGTTTCGTCATAACAACAAGCACGCCCATGGAGAAGAGAAGCGACTCTGAGAATCAGGAGCCACATGCTGTAGGGTCTACCGCAACAAAATCCCGTCCCGCCCGGGCCATAGGAAGTGCTGCTCCGAGTTGTATACAACCGTTTATCAAAGGAAACGCAGCGACCCCGCAGCTGGTAGCGCGTCCGCGCCTTCTGGGCTCTCCGTCAACGAGTCACTCAGTGCCACGGTTTCGAACCGTGGGCAAGGACAAGACTCGTCCTGTAATATCCCTATCCCCGGGAAGACAGCGCATGCATGCGGATCGATGTCGAAAGAAGGAAGTGGGCAGCGTCGACCCCCACAGCATGGCTGACACACCACAGCACGGGAGCGGGTCCTCTGTCCGACAACAGCACCACTGTAGCGCTTCCGTCAACTATCCTGATATGCGCAGGGAGCCTGCCTCGACGACACGTCTCCATGCGACCACGCGCCGGGAGCTAGCCGAAGAAAATGGTGCAACACGTCAAAGGTCGTTCGAAGATACCTCGACAGGCCCAATACCCATGGTTCCTCCAGAGACAACAGCACAACACCACGAAAATGAAAAGCAGGAATCGTCGGGCACGGAAGTAAACAAGCAAAATCGCGACAGCGTGTGTCTCTCCTCTGCGAGCGAGGCGGGCAGCCGTGCCAAAGCGCTAAATCCACGAGACTCAGCTTCGAGTTGTGAAAAGACAATTAAGGAGACGAGAGAGAGCGCTTCTATAGCACCACATGCTGCCAGAAGTGGTTCCTCTGCCTCCTCCTCTTCCTCCTCAAGGTCAAGCGTCCTTAACCAGAACGTCACAAATCATCGTGATAATGTAGTTCATGACGAAGATGGACGAGAGGAGGAGATCCGCGACGTCGACACCAGAGAGGTGCTGAGGAAAAGAGCAAGGATGAGCAGTCGTTCTTCCCAGTCTTACTCCTCATCGAAGGATTTATTAGCATCCTCACACCCGATTCGGCATCATGGTGCAGGTAGCAACCACATGAGAAAATCAATACTTCCTGGTCAGGAGTCTGCTCAGCAGTTCTCGTCCACACCAGCCGCATCCGGATATAAATCCCACAACGACCACCACAGTAGAGGCGACGCAAGACGAGGAGGCGACGTTGGGAGTGACGAGACAATCTCCAGACAACAAGATCGAGAGAAAACGGCTTTCCAGCAGGAACGGCTTACTGAACAAGAGCGGGTGGACTTTGGAGATCACGGCACATCAACGTCTTCATGTTCCAGAACGGATATTAGAATTCAAAAGCAAAATGATACTAAAACAACATTAAAATTCTCTGAGCAAGGGGACGACCGACGACCTAGAAGAAATGAAAAACGAGATAGTCGTGGCCGTGGTCGCGAAGATGATCGTCAGAAATCGTTGACCTCGAGGACTTACGCAAAGCGCGAAACACGCACGCACCACTCATCTACTCGCGGAAGGACGTTGACGACGGACAAGGGGCGCGCTGATGGCTGCGCAGCGAGTAGAGAAGATCGCGTAACAATGAACAGGGGCAGCTACCGAGAATCTTGTGGCAGGCACCGGCGCCAAGACAAGTATAACCGAAAGGGTGCGCCCGCAGGCCGGGGAGACGGAAACAACCGTGTGCGCGATAGAAACAACGAGATCGGGCTCCAGCAACAAAATTCTTTATCTGATAGAGAAAATACGAAAGACAAGAAACATGATGTTATGGGAGGTGGTGGCAATATTCCTACAACATCCTCTGGACCTACGATGGCGTCTTCTAGTAGTACTGGCAAAAATGTTATAGCCCACTTTGAGAACAGCGGCGATGTCCTCATCAATCAAGACGACGTAAATGCTGCTTCTTCCAGTGACCGGGGCGTGTCCTCTGGTTCTGCCTTGCCTTCACTTGAGGAAAGCCATACTAACGACAATTCTTCTTTCTTAGCCCCGATTGAACAGCCACAACGACACACGCATACCGAGCTGGAGCCAGGTCTTCAAATTTTTCAGTCAAACGTCGATAGCAAGAACATTTCTGCAACTACTTCTAGTACATCCGTGATGACGCGACAGGCTCATGTTATCGAGAACGACCCTGCGCTGACCGCTGTAGATGATCACGTTCGTCAGAATCAGTATTCGGCAGAGATGACAAACAGGGCGATTTCTTCCTTGTTGATAATATCAAGTTCTTCTTCTTGCGCCTCGTGGTCTTCGCAGCCGATGCCGTACCAGGAGGCTTCGAGTGAAACCGCGGCGCGACAGCCCTTGACGACCGACCCAACAAGAGCAAGACCCGCTCACCCGAATCCACCAAGCAGTGACTTTTCAGTATCACCGCAACAGCACAGAAAACAGCAAGGCTCGTTCACTGTGCTCTGCTCTCCCACGACCTCGAATCATGTTGCTACTGCCCAAGAAGTGGATGCATGTGCTGGCGTAGAGCAGGCAGAGTGTCAGCAAGTGCCACCGCAACTCCAGCAGCGTGGTTCGGGTTCCGGAGCCAATACTCATCTTTATGAAGTACAGGACAAAGGTCAGAATGCAGGTGCCCAACAAAACCAACGCGTCGATTGGCATTCCTTCTATGCTGCGCGAGTTACCGGTGCTGCAACAGTGTCGTCCTCTACTTTCGACACAAGTGCGACGAGAATTGGAAATCAGGGGAAAATAATTGATGAGTCGTCGAGCGGCAGGAACTACAGAAGTGCGAGCAATGATTTTCAAAACGCAAAGCCAAATAATACTAGTACTTCTACTAGCAGTGCCAGCACTACATCTTCTACACACAACAGGGCGCCTGATGCATCTAGAGGTAGCGTAGACCACACTTCAGCAGGATCAACGACAAGGACACATGCTGACTCATTTCCAAGAACTACTAGTGCTGGTACAAAGTCACTGGCGGGACGAGAGGCTACCAGCCATGTACCTAACCGTCGTGGCGTTCTTCGATTAGCCAGCCCATCCCCATCACCTGACCGTGAACGAGAGGACCGGTGGAAGAAGGAGTCCACCTCTTCCCATCATCCGCGCCATCGCAGAGATGCGCCCATCGCGAGTCCCCGGCGCCACCACCATGAGAGATCGATCCGTTCTTCTCCCCCAAGGTCAAGTCCATCAGGGCGCGACCGCGAGCGCGATGGAAGAAAGGATCGTCGTAGGTATGCGCCAGCTTCGAGTCCCACAGGCACACGTCAGCCACCTCCGCCCAATCGTGCTCGCGTCATGCCGGATGCGAGCCCACCACGGTCGTCGCGAACTTGCAATGGTAGTCCTGATGACGTGATGCAAAAAAAACCGCCACCACCACCACCACCACCACCATCATCGGTAGTTTTTCGTTCGCAAGTCATCTCCAAGAGTGCTCGGTCTCAAAACGGTCTACCAGCTATCACATATGCAAATGGGATCGTGGGATCCGTTGAGAAAACGGATGTGCCCGCCGTGGACCTCCCCATGGCTTCCGGGCAAAGCCCCTCGACGAGCTCCTCAGCGACTACAGCAGCACATCATCAAGAAAATGGGGACAGGACGTTTCTTCCGCTTGTTCCCAAATCCTCGACAAAGAATGGAAGAAAAGGTGAAGAAATCTGCCACCCTCCTGTTGGTGGTGATCTCCCATTCAGAAACGGAAAAAGCAATGGGCACGGTATTACGCATCGGAAATTTGTGTTAGAAGACGCTCCACTCAACAATGGCAAGGCCAAGGGCTCTTCATACTCCAGCAATGAGGACTCCGACTTCCAACATGCTGCGAGTATGAACAAGACAGGCAAAGGCAAGGCCACGGATAGTAGCGCGATGGTCGGCATCGGTTGTGTGCCGCCGTCATTGGAGGCAAAAAGATTTGACGGCCTATCAGCCGCAGCAGGTGGCACCAGTCTGCCACAGCCATCTTTCCCGACAATCGGCACGGAAAGCTCTACTTTGGGTGATGAAGCAACTTTTTCCGCTCGTGTTTTGCCGCCGCCCCCACTGGCATCTGGGGCTGGTGGCTTTTCTGATTCTGCTGCCCAGCCTGAAGAGGGCATGCCCTTCGGAGTAGTTCCGAAAACCTTGAGTAAATTTAGCTCCGCACTGCCACCTACCAGAACAAAGTCGCCAGCTGTATCCTGCTCACCAAGCCCTAGAAGAAATTCACCGAGTGCTACCCCGATTCGAAATTGGAACGACAGATCTCGTCGTAGTCGTGGTTCGACATTTTCACGGCGAAATAACACTACGGGAGGCTCTGGTACGAAGTCCTCGTCCTCCAAGAATAATTATAATCAGCACGGCTCTTCTCCAATGAGAAACAAAGGTTCTCCTGCTAGAGCTAAAAATAGCAAAGGCTCTTCTGCTTGTGGTAAGAATGGCAAAGGCTTTCCCGCGGCAGGTAAAGGTAAGAATAGCAAAGGCCCTCCTCCTGGTTGTAAAGGTGAGAAAGGCAAAGGTTCCACTTCATCAGGCAAAAAGGGTAAAAACAACAGGGACTACAACACAACATTTGCGTCCTGCCCAAGAGATTCGCATCCGAGTATGAAGGACAAGTGGGAATCCTCTACGAGTTTGAGGAAAACGAACCTGTTAGAGGAACCTCAAAACTACTTTCCTCCACCCTTTACGAAAGCTTCGGCGCCAGCGCCGTCAAATTGCAAACCGGCGGCATCTTCATCGAACTCGGGATGATGACGATGAGTTTCCAAATCAAACCGTCACTATCATCATGTAGCACCACACATCGTATTTGTATTGTAGTTATCACGACTTGTTTTGTTTTTGGATCGCGGTTTTTATCCTTGTCAGCAACTACTACACCTTCTAGTACGTAGCTGCTTTTTGTCCTTTCTCAATCCTGAAATAAAGATTTATACCTCCGAATGGCGAGTGCAAGAATTATGATTATCCCACCCTTTTTTTTAAGTAAGTACTACGGTGCTACCTCAACCTCCTGGGCAGTAGGCCTGCTCCTGAATTTCAAATTTTTTTCGTATTTGGATCTTCATGATAATTCACTTCTCCTTAGTACTAACACTTCTACTGTCATGAGAGTCTACGACCTTCAACTGTGTATCAACAATTTAAGAAACTCCATCAATTTATTATTATTATTTTTCAATGACAAGCTTCTTCATCTAGCTTCAGCAGCTTCTTGATCATCCTGCTCTGTTTAATGAATCTGCTTAAAACCATGATTTCAACATCAGCAACCAAGGGTTCAATCTTAGTAGAAGAAAAGTCTACATCAAAGAACTACAAGGCCGACAAAAACTGGTTTTGTACAAGACATTGTCATAATTCTACTTGTTGTAGTTTCTTGTTGTAGTAGGGGAAGACTGGCGCACGAGAACATGTTGCTGGTTGATATCGGCAAGTTGCATATCGCTATCGATATCGGAGATAGATGCATGAGCAAGGGCAAAACTGACATCTTTATGCGCCTTTAGTGTTAGAACAAGTGAGATCTATCCGTCTTCATAGACGCACGACCATGATTGCGGAGGCAATAGTTCCGAGAAAAGTGATCGTATTTGTGTGAGAAATTTGTGCATCGCACTTGATTCATCTTGATGATGAATCACAACATTTTCGAGCTTTCAAATAGGCCTCCATGGAAGAGGAAACTGCACAGCATGATTCGCATCGTAGATTATTCTTAGTCGATGTCGAGTCGTGGATTACCCACTCGCTCCCACGGACAGCAAAGTAGTTGATGAAGAGAGTGAAAAAAGCAAACAAGAGAGATGACATGATGTTGTGATTTTGACTTGGAAGAGGTCAAAATCATATTATGACCTGCTTTTCGACTTCGAGGACAAGGAGTAGAGCGCTGGCTAGATGCCGCGTACAGAGGAGAGGGAAAATGTAGCGACGATATCATTTCGTTAAACAGCGAAACAGAGGCTGTCCTGATTTAGTGTTAGCACTTCCACTTGTTAATCGGAGTGAAAGAGAGTTGGTAATCTCATTTGTCTTCGCATGTGGGAAAACTACTTAGATGTATCGACGCCATTTTCAGGGTTTACGAAATCTCTTCGCGTTTCAGATTTTGTTTTGTTCCATAATTTTCAGTTTGGAATTGCAGCAATTGTCGTAGGTGTCAGACAGGGGTCGCTGGAAAACTCCGTATTTCATTTATACAATCAAATTCGATTTCGAAAAAATTTGAAAATCGGAAATGACCACTTACATGAAGATGCTAAAAAGCTGTAAATTATCAAAGTGTGTCGTGAAAGATTGTGGGTCAAGAATACAAATAGTACAAGATGCGTAGCACTACATGCTGATAATTGATGACAATGATGTTGATGTTGTAACTCTCTCTCTGTAGGAACTGTAATAAAAAAACAACTGTAGGTGTAGCTGCGTGTTGTTATTAATATTGATATTGTTGTCATCAAAGAGTAGAAAGACGAAGAAAAGGTAAAAAAGAACTTGCGAGAAGAATATGTCGAACGTCAAAGCGGCCCGTGCGAGGCTAAGAGTCGCACACGTTCGCGATTTGCTTCAGGCGAGGTGGCTCACGTGACGCGCCTGTTTGTTACCCCTGCTTCCGCTTGTGCCGGTTCTCGTCGCAGGCTTCTCCAGCTCGTTCGAGAAGAAGTTGAAGAAGGCGTAAGCGACGCCTTCTATTTTCCACAACGACTAGCGCATACGAGAAGTAAAATAAACAACCAGGAGGCAAAAGTGCCATAATTGCAGGCTAGTACGAAAAAGAAACCAACTTTTTCAGGAGTCTCTTGTTCATCATCTGTATCGGAGTGCCCAGTCTTGCGATAATTGTGAGCACACACAGCAGGCACGTGCACGTGGTCCACGTAGCAAGAAAATTGAGGTCGTCGCGACGGACAGATCAACAGGTTTGTGTCGCCGCCGACAGCGTTGAAGACGATCTACTAGTATTAGTTAGCTTCAAGAGGAGGCTCATAACCAAAACAAAGGACAACATCAACAACTGCATCAATTCGGAAAATGTCGGGAAGTGAACAACAAGGAGGAACGCCACGGGAGGACGGCGAGGAGCCATCAGGCCCACGAAAGCCAGGAGAGGATAAGGAAGTGCTGGAAACTCTGAGGCAATTGAAGGAGGAGGAAGCCGAAAACAATGAGGACGAGGGGATAGACAGCCAGCCATGGGTACTTATTATAAATATATATTTAGCTGGCCTAAAAGTATAATTAGGATGAGGAACAATTATCTCGTCTTGCCGATGATCATCTGCGGTCATTTGAGACGCAATCATGAAGAAGAAGAACAGAATCATTGAGAACTTTTGTGAATGACTGACGGGACTACACATACACTTCCTGCCCACGCTATCATCCTATCTTTTATCGAAAAACCTTTATCAGGTGGAGCGGCAAAATTTCTCGCTTTTTATTGGTTTTTGCATTATCGCGAATAGCATAACCATTGGTATCGAAGCAGATGACCAGAAGCAGAATGTTTTGGACGGCAAGACTTCAATATCAGACCGTCTCGAATGGTATGTGATCGAGAACATCTTCCTCCTCATCTTCCTCTTCGAGCTGGTACTTTCCTACGACTTTTCGAATTTGTATTCTCTTGTTGAAATTTTCACTTTCTAATATCAGTTTCATCAATAGCAATGACCACATGATGTCGATGATAGTCGATCATATAGCGCTTATGTTTCTTGGACGCCGGGATGACGGTAACACGAAGAGAGACCATTTGATCGTTTCCATTCCATGGAGCCTGCTGATCTCTAGTTACCAACATTTGATCACTTCCATTCCCTCAAACAAATTGCATGCAAATACCATATTTCAGGCAGCGCGGCTGGTGTACAAACGATTAGCGTTTTTCTACTCTGGTACGTGGTTTCAAAATATTGTGGACTTCGTTCTCGTGGTTCTCAATATTGTGGACACATGGGTTATGCAGCCGTCAAACACCAGCGGTTCGCTCCGAGCCTTCACTGTCTTTCGTGTCATCAGGATTCTTAGGTACTGTACTCGTATTGCATTGCTATTGCTATTGAGAAATGCCTCGTCCTAATGAAAGTGATCATTGATTATAACACCAAATTGACGATGTAGCACTAGGCTCTGTCTTATCTTTTGTAAATATTAGAGTGATCACAAAGGCACCGACTTTATTTCTGACAATATGATGCAATTTATTATCTCTTGCCCGATCGTAGTTCTCAGTACGTAGGTTTTCACCTCTCCGCTCTCTCTCTCAGGTTGGTACGGATTATCAAGATCCTGAAGGTCTTTCATCAGCTCTTCTTGCTGGTGTCAGGTTTGTCCAATGCGATGCGAACGCTTTTCTGGGTCGCAGTGATGCTTTTCATCATGCTTTATGTACTATTCATCTTGCTTATCAACATGGCGGCGGGTATCTTAGCACTAATTCTACTTCTTTTTATATATCTATATCTTGACGAATGGATGGAATTTGATGAACTTACTTATTTAATTTTTGAAGATCATCTTCTTTTAAGTAGTACTTCGATCCCCATCTTCACCGCCTAGTAGAGCAGGACTACTCTCGCGGCGATGCCGTCGTAGGACCAATCGTCAGCATCACCATCATCATCATCATCATCATCATCCTCAATATCCTCATGACTTTCAGACTTGTGCGATCTATATGACGCTGGTGATCGGGCATGACGACGAAACTTTCAATCCCTACTTCATGAAACGGGGCTGGGATCACGAAGAGTATTTCGGAAACATCTGGCGCAGCATGTTTACATTATTTCAGGTAATAGAAAGAGAAATGTATATATATTTCTGTCTTTTTTCTCCACACAAGAGTGGAGGTTACAATTCTCACTTAATCTTCAAGTAGTACTTCGAGGAAATGATGATCAAATAAATACACGTAATTCATCTCTCATGGGCAGGACGTTTCTTAGTCACGCTTACAACAAAGTTGTGACGGAAATTTCACAACCGCTCATCCCATACACGACATCACTTCTGCGTTGCAGGTGTGCACACTCGATCATTGGTCTGAGGAGATTGCGCGGCACATATTGCAAGTCGCTCCAGGAATGGTCTGGTTTTTCTCATGGCAATGTTGTGAAGTAATACTAATATCCGAAGTAGATTCATTGATCAGATTCGTGTTAGAACAGAAGTGTGCTTTCGTTAGATTCGAGATGCATTCATTCGTTTGCTCTCAGATACAAAAAAAAATGAATGAGATTCGAGTTGTACTTTTTAGGACCAAACACGACGTTGTGTTCACAGCCGACTAGTTGTACTTGATTTTTACACTTGCGGGAACATCCTGCACCTGCTGTCTCTCAAGTTCTTCTAAATCCTTTGGGTTTCGTGCTTTTTGCCAGTTATGGTCTCCTGAACCTGGTTGTCGGCGTCATCGTCGAGTCCACCTTAGCAGTGGCGAAATTTAACAACGTGCAAACGCTGAAGAAAAAGCAAGAAGATAGGAAACTTGCGCTGCAACACATTAGAGCAGCATTCGAGCAGATGGATGAGGATGGGAGTGGTAGCCTTAGTGTAGATGAGTTGAAACGTGCGATGGAAAATCCAGAAGTAGCAACACGGCTCAAAATGATCGACTTTCCACTGGACGATCCAGAAAAGGTATTGAGCTAGTTTTCCTCGAATTTTCATCCATGTGCCACCAGAATTTGCATGATGTTCAGTAGGCGAAATTAGTTGTACCAGTAATCGTGGACGAAGTAGTTGTTCTTGTAGATCGGAGTGTTCTAGCATGCTTGATGTTGTTGAATGATGGTTACAACGAGTGACTCATGATGAAGAATTTCAGTTGATTTTATTCATATTGTCCTGCTCAGAGAAGATAAATGCTCACCTCCACCATGTTCTTACGTGTCTGCTTTCCCCTGTCGACTGCATCAGGTTTTCTCTTTGATCGATGTTGATGGTTTAGGCGAGTTGGCAATCGACTCTTTCATCAAGGGTTGCATGCGGCTTTCGGGACAGGCCCAGTCAAATTATGAAATCATCAATATCCATCCTCGATAACCATGCCCATTTATACTCAACATCTCGTACTTTTCATATTACAAACTTCTAAACAGCAATAGGAGGTACGACTGACTGATCTCTTATCTGATTTCTAGTATGAATGACTGTAATTATCGCACCGTGTCAGTATCTCTACTTTTCTAATGAAAGGATATTCTGGAGGTGCTTATCGCCGCGAGCACACTTGGGCGGGATCTCATGATGCTGGAGGATCGGATACTGCAGATCCAACAAAGAACTCGAGAGTTGGACCTGAAAACCGAAACAATGACGCGGCAGGCTGACGACATGTTTAGCGATCCGAAAGTTTTCAACCGCATGATGCGCATGAAAATTGACATCGACTAATAAAAGAAGTATTCTAATCTTCAGGTCCTGAGGAGAAGACTGTTGTGGTTTTAGATAGATACTAATGACACTGATTATACTTGTTGTTGAAGAGGTAGCAGGACGAGTAAAAGTAAAACTACGAGAATTACAAGAAGGTGTAAAGAGCTTTTTGTTTGATTGATATCAATTTTGAACTACTTTTCATTGATAATTTCGTTTTCGGCATCGGCATGATAGCTTCTCGCGTTTTGGTTTCGTTATGGTTTTGTGTTGATGGTTTCGCTGTAGAAATAAGCATAGACTGTGTTTCGAGAGGTTCTTTGCTAGGACTCAAGAAGTAGTACACCGTGCACAAGAAGATTGGGGCTGAATATAAGCTTCCTGGCGTCGGGTGAAGATACACGTATATTTTTTTTTTAACTCCGATCATATGTTGTCAAAGTCAAGGGCGGAAGATTCCCGAACAAGTTCCAGTAAGTACTTATGTTGTAGAACTAGAAGATTTCAAAATCTATTAATTACTTCACTCAGCAGAAGCAGTATTAAATTAGTAGAGGTTGCTTCTTGCATCAATTATTGGCAAGAATTAATGGACGGGAAGTCCCACGCGAAATTAAAACCTCGATCGGGGGTCGGAAGAGTAAACCATGACCTTTCTGTCATAGTATAGTTGTAGGCAGGCCCGAGATACAGATCTAACTCGGCATGTTTTACAGTTAGAACTAGTAGTACCATTACAACCATAATATATATATTATAACAAACATGACGGAATTCAAACATATGAACGTCTCTTGTCTAATTCTGTCCTGCATGTCCTCATTTTCAAAAAATTCGTCATCATGGCTAATGTTTATGTTTTTGATCATATTTCCAGCAAACACTCTAGGCACACATCAATATTCATATCCTAAAACGACCTCGGTAAACCATGTGAAGACTTTCAAAATTTTTGCTAATGCGAGAAGGAAAATGTAAGTAATAGTTTGAGCTTCTGCCTGTGATTCTCATGCTTATCACAGACAAAAGCCTTGTTGCTACATTCAACAGAATAAGAATTGTAATCGGATGATTCATTTGTTATGATGAACCAGTATATACTTATTCGTTTCGGGAACTTATTGGTTATAGCATTCTCTTTTGCGCTCGACAGCTGTTCTTGATACACCCTAGCATACCATCTCATTTTCTCCAAGAAACAAGGTGTTAAAACAAACCTGCAGAGCGGATGTAGTACAAGTCGAGCAAACGTGATCATGAACAGCCAGGAGGAAACATGGAACGTGCAGCGTGCTACTCCTGCAGTCTGCGCGACCGCTTTGAAGCAGCTGGAGGTTGATGTCCTGCGACGTCGCGTTCTCCTCGTTTTTATGCCTTCTCGTTTGTCTACCCAGATCCGTCAACGTCATTTTTTCTTTAATGTTTTGATCATGTAACGGTTTCAGCGGAGTGAGCTCTGTGCGCAATGCGCAGGCACACCGGATATCACTGGGATCACCCTTCCGGCGGTCTTGGCATACAAAAAACAAAGCAGGGCTGAGGCGGGAGCCCCTCTAAGTCTAAATCTGTCTATTCTGTTTTTCTGGATTCCTGACAATATAACAATGCGGCAGAAAATCTATTCGGTCCATTGAGGGACTCGGTGAGTCTAGACCGCGAGCTCATCGATCTGACGACTGTGTTGATCGCTCATTTTCGATATCGGTTCCTGCACTGTCAACCCCGGTTACCCGATATTCCTACCGAAGTAGTGGAATAAAAAGTACGCGTAGTCCTAACTTATGAAGACATTGTACTGAAGTTGTCGTGAGCACGACTAGCAATTACTCCACCTACAAGCAGTACTGATGTGTCACAGAGCAGTTAAAGTCCTGTACATCCAAAGTCGATCATGCAATTACAATATGTCGTCGACTGTTGTCCTTTTCCCAAAAATCTCGATCGTTCGTAGTTTCCGCAGCGAGGAGAATTAAGAAGTGGCAACCTCGTGGGGAAAACGACGTATGTTCTAAGCAAGTCGTTTCTTTGTGGATCATTCTTTAGACTTGAACAAGTTTCTTACGACCCTATGCATAGGGCGTGCTTGAGTTCTCTGCTTTGACGGGTTGTCTAGTGACGTTGACGACACGACTCCGCTTCGACCTTTCACCAACTGGATGAACCGCGGCGGTGGAGGTGGTCCACCGCGGAGGTTCTTTTCACAAGTCGACCCTATGTTAATCTTTACTCCGGTCGTGCGAAAGAATTACAGACAAGGGCGCAACCAGAGCTACTTCTGAACCTGCTACAACTAGGACGTGCTCGACGTACACGTAGGACGCCTTCTTTCGTCAAGAAGAGGACATCACAAGCGGGCGCAAGATGTCTTACAGGAAGGATGATGCCGCATCTGAGGGAAGCGCGGAGCGGGCGCGCGAAGCCGAGGCGGAGGACGCTGAGATTGAGCGCATGGCGCAGAGCCAAGCATTGGAGGACCGATTAGTGCAAGAACCAATCATAGCCTTCGGCGGCGTTTTGGAACACGACTACTTTATGATCGAAAGAAGGAATGCGAATGCGAACATTACTTGTAGTAACTTGGGTGGGCGACCAGGTCGCCGCGACAAAAATGATTGAATATTAAAAAGAAATTATAGATTTATGCCATGATGATTGATGAATGATAGAGAACGGGTGATCACGTTCATCCAGCAACGTCTTTAAAGTTGAAACTCAGAGTTAAGTACATAGATGTCGGCAACGGACCACTAGTGGATTTCTAATTTCGGGCTTCTTTATGAATTCGGGGGAATTGTCATCCGTCTCGTGCAAATGTGGTTTACCGGTTACGAAGCAGGCAATCGATTCGAGAAATTCCCAGGGCAGCCCTATTCAAGTTTCCATGACGACAGGACAGCGTACTATCTTGTTGTTTTTGGCGGATAGCTTTTCGCTTTTTTATTTTCCCACTATTTCTACTAGACTTGAGCGCCCGGCAGCACTCCTCCTACTAGGATCATGCCATCCACCCCCGGCATGCACTTCCTCAACCCCATCGCGATTCCGCTTCCCCGACTCCTCCCCCGCCCGCCAACCGTCTGGCCGGCGGCGTTGATCGTTGGAACAAGAGCCGGGCGGGGGACGGCGTGCGGCCATTGATTAAAAAAGCGCAGGCCGAAGGCGTTGGCTTGTCGGTGTGCTCTTCTTTTGGTAGGTTATTTGGCCTCCTTTGCGTGCAAGTTGCAGCGCTCGAGTTTGCAACTTGTCGAGATTCCTCTTCTTGTGATACAGTCAAAAAATTTGCATGGGAATTCTCGAGCTTCGTTTTTATTGGATAAACCTAAAATCAAAAGTCTTGGGCTTCAGTCTCAAGCTTGAAACTTTGAGACATTGGGGCGCGGCCTTTAATCCTAAGCGTTCAGCTTTGGGCTTTTACCCTGGGGCTTTCAGCTTCGCGCTCTCAGTTTTGAGCTTTCAACTTTGAACCTTCAGGCTTGGGCTTTCTGCTTTGGGTTTTGAATTTTGCCGTTTCAATTTTGAACTTTGGACTTTGAGTCTTCAACTTTGAGCTTTCAACTTTGAGCCATCGGCATTTGGCTTTCGGCTTTGGGTCTTCGGCTTTGCGCTTTCAGGTGTGAGCTTTCCGGCCTTTTTTCAATTTTTTGGGTTCAAATCGTAAAAATTTTGATTATAATATCGCGCAGGTTTTTGAAATAAGTCGGCCCATCTGCGCGGAGTCAAGGCTAACCAATTCCCAGGCCTACCTTTCTTCAATTTTTTGAGTTGGTTCAAATTGTGAAGGTTTTGGCTTTGTCGCGTAGGTTTTAACGTTCGCGCCCATCTCTCTGCGTGAGGTCAGGGCTAACCAATTCTCAAGCCTCGCAAATTTGTAAGTTCGTAAGCGGTGACGGTGGTGATGATGGGAGCCCACCGACTGGGTGGGGCGGGATGCGTAAGTTCGTAAGTTTATTGTCGCAAGTTCATAAGTAGTTTGGAAATCTCGGAAAGTTTGGAAAAGTCGGAAATTGTGGAAAATAAATTCGGAAAGTTAGGAAAGCTCCGAAAGCTCGGAGAGGTTGATTGGAAAGCTCGGAAAGCTTGGAAAATTCGGAAAGGTTGGAACAAAGCTGGGAAAGTTCGGGAAGGTCGGAAATTTGAGAAAGTGTGGAAAGTTGGAAAAGCTGGGAAAGTTGGGAGAGCTGGGAAAGTTGGGAAGTTTGGGAAAGTTTCGGAAGTTGGGAAAGATTGGAAAGCTCAGAATTTCATGAGGCAGAAGGGGAAGGGCTTTGGGCTCGGAAGTGGAAATGTGAGAGTTTGGCGGGGTCGTTGTTGTTTTTTAATTTAGCTCGTTAGTCTTCTTTTATTATACTAACTACGATAACTTCTACTCCTACGTACTTTCATTTTAGAAAGAGCTTCCCGCAATATTCGCTCTTCTTTACCCGACTCGGTCGACCTGGTACTACTCCATCGATCTTCTGAAACAACAACTTACAAGTACAACAAGTGTTAAACTTAATTATGTTAGTACCTAACATGGGCACTAGCTGATCTGCACGACCATTTGCCCTTGCTGCTGCCTTCAAACGCTGCATCTCGGAAAACAACAATAACCTCCAGCTGGGGTGTGCATGTTTCGTTCCTCACCTTTGCCATCATTGATCATGGAATGCGTAGTTGGTGTGTGGGGTTTTGGACACACCTGCGTGACGCAATCAATAGCATGGAGTTTGGAGTAACTCTGAGTTCCTTCTTCTACCTGTGCATTTTTTTGACGACCTCGATGTACAAAGGAAGCGCCGCGTTGTGGCACCTCTTCGGCGTCCTTCCGATGCTACGACCATGGATTCGAGGGTAATTTTCATGGTCTTTGGCAAACTTGTTCTAAATTTTAACGCACATACAGCACAATATCAAAATTATGGTCGTCATCCATCTGTGCTGCTTGAGAAAGTATTTGGACGACTAAGAAGTTGATTTTGTATTTGAGTTTTTCTCATTCTTTATCTTCTGCGGGTAGTGCCCGATCATCACACTTTCTTACACAAGTAAGAAAAAGTAGTACGCGGCCATTCAATTCTCAACTCCAATCGCAGGACAAATTTCGTGGTGCTGTATCATCGGAGGATGCTTCAGGAAGGGAAGAGCACAATATTCACATCCTTGGTGCTGATGACGCGGGGTATCGGTGATTCTGTAAAAACACTCCTCTGGGTCTTCGTCGTTGTCTTCATTTGCTGCTACGTGATGGGCATTTTAATGTTATGGCTTGTTGCACGTTTCTACTGGCACCTGCACTTTTTGAACATATTTATTTCTTGATAATAATGATAATTGATATTGGTAATTCCTTGCTCAATGCTTGGGATGAGGATGATAATGGTGAAACCATCTTCAAGCTTTTCTCCATCATTGGATCGATCCACCCGTTACGGCCCTACTCGGTTTCATCAATCATTACTGCGAGGACTTCCTTGTAAGTAGTTTTTCTAAGATCCGTGCTGCAAGTGGGACAAAATGACGAAAAGTTCAATGACTATTACATTCAGGCGGGTTGGGATCACGAAGAGTATTTTGCGAATGTCCCCGCCGCTGTATTCACCATGTTTCAGGTAGTAACGAAAGACAAGTGGTCTGAAGAGGTGGTGCGCCACATCGCGGAGTTGCAGCCGTGGGCATATGTACTATATACTTTTCATTTAACATGACACAGGAGGGTTCCGTCGATGTCGTCCTTCGTCTATCTTATTATACACGTGGAAAATGTTAATGTTCTTCTTGCACATTCACATACAACTCAAACTGTGATAGCTCCTCTTCCCATTTTCCATTCTCCGACCAGAACATCCTACTCAGATAATCGTGCCTCTGTTCATGGGTATTTCGACCTATGGATTTTGTTCGATGATCATCGGAATCATCGTTAATAGTATTTTGCAGCTACAAGACGAAAACTCCTCATTGCAAGCGAAGAAAGACGCAAAGGCGAAGAAAATCCTGATAAAGCTTCTCAAAGATGCTTTCGCAAGGTAAGTAGTATTTCCATTTCGAATGATGTTTCAGTTTCTTGTAGTAATTAATTAAAAGAGTTATAATGGTCAAAAGATTTCGGAGAGGTTTTTCGAGGGATTATCGGGGGGAGAAGGGGGGGCCCTAGGGGGGGGGCTTGGGCGGGGGTAGGGGGGGCCAACCCCTGCCCAACCCCTGTGCCTGTCCAACCCCTGCGCGACCCTCTTCGCAAGACCGCAAGCTTGAAGCCGCTTCTCCCAAACCCCGCGGCAAGTCCCAAGCGCAACTCCCCCGGATACATTCCCCCCCCGCCGCGAGGCAAGACGTGTGGGCTTGAAATGCAATAGCGCGAGAAGCAAGTGCGCGACCTACTTGACGCCGATGCATGCCGACCGACTTCACGACCGGAGGAGGACACTCATCAAACACGCGCGACAACCCTGCAAGAAAAGCAAACCC
>CAJINU010000065.1:155352-354184 GCA_905178165.1 Amoebophrya sp. A25
AGGGGGGCCACCACTGTCCAACCCCTGCGCCTGTCCAAATGGTCCAAAGAGTCTCAGCCGGGTTTTTTGAGGGATGGTCGGGGGAAGAAGGGGAGGCGGGGGCAGGGGGGCGGGCGACCCCTGTCCAGCTTCCGCGCCAGATCAGGCGCGGCGACGCTTGAGAACCTCGGTGAAAACTGGAGAAAAACCGGCACCACAGTAGGGGGCTAGCGTTACGCAGCTCCCCCTTGGGAGTGTGCGTGCGGAGGCTGCGGGCGAGGTATCTTAAGTGGAAGGGGGGCCAACCTGCTGGCAACGCCTTCACAACTTGCCGCTTGCTTGATGATTTTCGTGGCGCAAAGCCGAAAAGGCGCCGAATGTGAGAGCCAGCCACGCGGGTGGGAGGCCATAGCTGTAGGCGCGCGGCTAGCTCCTTGCGGATCTGGACACCCCTCGAGGAGGGTGCGGCTGGAGGAGTCCGCGGGCGGACAATCTCACCAAGATAGAAACGCGGCGCCCAACTCCCGCCCGGGCAACCCCCTCGGGCCCCCTGCGCCCGGTCGCAACCGACAACGCGAGGAAGAAGCTGCAAAATGTAAGCGCCAGCCTTAGAGGCTGGCCCCGTCGTGTCTCTCTGTCTGAGAAGAAAACCCCAAGAAAGCCCGGCAGCCGATGGGGAGCGCCCTTCTCAAGCTCCGCGGGCTTCTTGATTTTAAGCCCCGCGCGGTGGGTCTTCTTGCTCTTATTTTGAAGGCGCTGGCTGCATCCATATGAGAAAGAGAAACAGCCCAAGGCGCTGGGCTTTCGGGTTCGCGATCGCGCCGTGCCCGTTTTTTCGGGGGTCCACGCTGCTCTCCATCTTTCTGGGGCGGTGGCGTGTTTGCTTTGTCTTTGTGGGGCCATGCTGTAGCTTTGGGGCTTGCTCATACGGTGCCCCGGAGGTCCAGCCGTGTGGTGTTAGAGAGGGGCGCGGCCATGCGGTGCTTGGTTGGGGGGTCTGGTTGTGTCTTTTTCGGGGGTGTGCTCGTGCTGCTCCGGGAGGATTGGCTTTGGCCAAGCTGCGCCCCAGGGGCCATGTTACGTTGGGAGGCTAAGCCGTGGCAATTTTGGAAGGCCGTGGCGCGTTTAGAGGTCGGGGCGTCGGTCAGTGTTTGGAGTTCGTCACGTCGCCCTTTCTTTGCGGTCATGTCGATGCTGCAGGCAGGTCATGCCGTGGCGCTTTTTGGGGAGTCGATGGCGATGCGTTGGAGGGTCGTCGTTGTGGTCTGTTTCTCGTGGGTCACTTTGTGCTTGGCGTCTTGCTTGGGTGGTGCTCGGGGGGCGTTAGGTGCTGCCTGTGGGTGCAGCGGGGGGCCACTTCGTTCCCAGGGGGGCAGGCACGCAATGTCTCGGAAGTAGGCATGCGCATGCTGCAGCTATGGCAGCGGGGCGGGCGGTGTTTTGCAGTGAGTTAAGAAGGCCGCGCGGCGTCAGGGTGCCTGCGCGTGGTGTGTTTCAAGGGCCACGGTCTTCCATATGGGTGTGGGATCGTGGTGCCTTGGGGGCTGCGCGCTGCTCTTTGTTTGGGAGGGGGTCACGTTGTGTCTTTAAAATGGGGGCCAAGCTTTTTCTTCTCCTTTTGTGGCTTGGCTTCCTTTTTTCAGTGGTGTCCGTCGCCGCGTGCTGCGTCCATTTGGTCGCAATGAGATGAGGGGGGTCATGGTGAGCCTTGGTAGGCTTGGCGCTGTGCTTCTGGGGTCCGTCGTGCTGCGTTTTGGTGCGAGGCCAGGCGGCTGCGCTTTGGATGGTGCGTGGTCATGCGGGGCCTTATGATGTAGGGGTAAGCGGTCTCCATAAGTTACACCGCCGGGGGGTCATGGTGGTCCTTTGGGGTCGTGGGGTGTCTTAGTCGTCCTCGTCGCCGCGGTGTGTTCAGGGTGGTAGTGCTGTGCCCTTCGGGGTCTTGCTGTGTTTTGGGGTCCGTGCTGTTTTGGGGGTGCTGTGTTGTTTTGGAAGTTCGTCGCGCTGTCTCTTTGGCGGTCGTGCTGGTGTGTCTTGGTTGTCATGCCTCATGTCCGGCCATGTGTCCCTTTGTGGGTCTATGCTGTGCCTGGGGGTCACGCCGTGCCTTTGGGGCCGTGCTCAGTTTTATGGTTTGCCATGCAGTGCCTTTGGGGGTTTGGGGTCAGGGGGTGCCGCAAGGGGGTCGCGGTGCCTCTTGCGGTTTTGCTCTTTTTTTTAGGGGGCGGGTCATGTCATAGCCCAGGGGCTGCGTGTTGTCTGCGGGGTTGCTTCCTTTGTCTTTTGGGGGCTGGCGGTCTGTAGTAATTTGCGCGGGGGGTCATGCTGTGCCCCTATGCTCGTGCTCGTATTGTCTCCTGGGTTGCCTGGAGGGTCGCGCTGTGTCTTCTTGGTGGTCGTGGTGTGTTAATAAGTTTGGGGGGCCGTGGTGTCTTTGGTGCTTCGTGTGTTGCTTGGGGGACGCGCTGCGACTGCGTGGCCACGTTGTAGCTTGGGGCCGTGCGGTGCTTAAGGGGTCGCGCTGTGTTTGGGAGGTCGCGCTGTGTTTGGGGAGGTCGGTCGTGCTGCGTTTGGGGAGGTCGTGGGGCACTTTGGGGGCCGAGGCGGGATCGATGGGCAGCCCCCGCTCGTTGAGCCAAAGAACAAACCCGAGGGCAGTCAGCTAGCCCTAGGCGAGAACGCGGGCAGCTCAAACCGGAGAGGCTTGAGCGGCCAAAGCTGGCCCCGGCCAAACTGCCTGGGCAAGCTGAGCGGGACCAGCGAACAAGACGAGCAGGGCGCGCGGGCTTGGGAGGGCTCACCGACGTCGGGCGCACCTTACGGCATTGGCAACACCTCCGGCCCGCCCCCGCGCACGCATGAATGTCCGCCGGGCCTGTCTCATTGGCGTGGCGTGCCTAATTGATTCCGCGCGCCAGGGTTCTGGGTTCCGTGGGTTGCTTCGGTCTTTGTTCTTCTCCATCATCTCGACGGCAGCCGCCAAGGCCAAGGGGCGGGCGCTCCGTGCCTCAGTCGCTTTTTTTTTTGCTTTCTCTTATGTTTCTACTCTGTGCCTGTGACGGTGCTGTTATCAAGGAGGGGTCGCCCAAGGGGCGACCCCGGTTTCTTGTGAGTATAATAATGAGACTTCTACTGCATAATTATCTTTATCTGTTGACCCGATGCGCTTTGGGAAAACGAAAAATACATCTCACATCAGGACAGAAATGCGACAATGAAAAACCCAAGCCCTGTTGACCTCCAGGTTGGATGAAGACGGAAGCGGTACCTTGAGTCTCGATGAGATCCAACAAGCAGTAGCACATCCCGAATTGCGTGCCCGACTAGAAAGTCTCAACTTTCCGGTGGATAGTCCTGAAGATTTTTTCAATATGGTTGACACGGACAACTCCGGTGACATCGACTCTGACGAATTCATCACCGCTTGCACGAGACTTAGAGGCACTTGTTTCATTTCGCTTGTGGTTATTGACTGTGCGCGTTTTTTCATGGTAATATTCTCGACAAAATAATTGGGATTAATTGATGCAGTTGAAATGTTGTTTTGGATTAGGGTGCATTTGCAAGTACACACTCTTACTTCTTAAGCTTCCTCCCAACAGGTAGCTGTAAAAGTCGAGATATGCTGGAGGCGGAACAACAAGTCGGGAAACTGGGTCGCTATCTGTTGGGTGTCGAAGATCGAATATTAGAAGCGGGCGAGAGAATAAAAAAGCTGGACAAAATCTGTAATGGTGTAGTGGCGCAGGCAGATATGTTGATGGCAGAGATCCAGAAAAAACACCGGTCCGGAGATATGCTCGAAAAGCCATCGATCTTCGACCAAAACTCTGCATCCCTCGCCGCAGCAATGAAGCCACGGGACCTTCCACGTTCAGAACTGAAGCTATGTTGATCTGAACAATCTAGATTCTACTCGCCTCACCGTGTTAAAAAGTTAGATGTGATACATTGTCCTTGTTTACTCTCATATTCGAGATCGACCTTCTGAACAGGTAGCTGTAACTTCCAGGTTTAGCTGAACGTGAACAGCAACAGTACGACTATATGGTTATTCTGTGAGTGTGATCTTCGAATTCGATCAAAGATTTTGATTTTTTCTAATATTGGGTGCTTTTGTGACACCAGGAGAGGCCGCCGCGCGAGCTGCACCTGGAACTGCGGCATTTCAGCAGCAACAGCAAAAGCGTCAGCAACTTTTGAATATGTCTTCATTTCATAACCTTGACGAAGCCGAATAGTCATGATGGACAACCGCAACAGGCACCAGGTTCTTGATTACGACGACGATGGAAAGGTTGCAAAGGTGTCAAATCATGTGCAACATGACAGAGATGAAGTTGTTCAACACATTTGTTACTCAACATAGCCATGAAAGAGAAAGAGCTTTATTCACAATAATAACATGAGCCCCATGCCCATCGTCCCTATCCCATATAATTACTCATATAATTGTTGTCGAAGAAGATATATGGATTGATATACAGCCAACATACTGTTGTCGAAGAAGGTATACATATAGCCACGGCATCACGCGCACATCCTTTCTTTGATGCATGCAAGAAATTATTGAGCACGAGCATGACGCCTTCTACAAGTACAGAACCAGCTGCACAGAAATGACAAGGTGGACGTTTATCTTGAGCTTCATGTTGCAGAGTTTTATGGGGACTGCCTTTGCGATCTAAGGTTGTACACTTGTCGTACGAACTGCGCCATTCAGACTCATAGATATGTTGGATGGTTGATGATCGTGATGTCATAGGCACATTTTGATTTCTCCATTCCAACCATTCTTACTCCTGTCCTACTCGCTCAGTACCTAGACATCAAAGAAAGTTTCAGCAAAAACCAGTTTATTGCATAATGTGCATAGCCACGAGAACTTCTCCATGATGCAGCGCGGGACAAGTAGCAAGAACTTACATTGTTTAAATTTTGTGTCAGTGTCAGCTTGTTCGGTGTTATCCCCATCCCCGTACCCTGCGCCCCTGTGCTGTTTTAATGTACAGCTCGACGTCCCCTCCTACATGACCCTTTCCCGCCGATTTCCCTGGTCTACCATTTCCTCTTATTCGGTTTCGCCTTAATAAGACGCCAGAGGCGCCGATGAAACGCCAAGTCTATACATCCTGATCCTGATTGCTTAGCATGCTCCCTCCCCGTTCCCTGATACATAAGTGCTTATAATATTTCCATTATGTTGACGGTGAACAACCTGAACGTGAAACCTGAACTGGAAATCAGCTTGACGAGCTTCCTATCTCCTTATCACACACTGCGTGAGACAGCTGGTCTTTCGCCTGCGCACAAATATAAGTAGGAAATCTCTTGCGTGTTCTTGACGATGTCAAAGGCTTGCATATGAGAGAAACGAGTAAGCAGAGTGATCTGTGCGCGTTGCCGTTGCAGTCAGAACGTCCGCATCGGTCTTTCAATATCGGTGTTTGAGAACAAGTGGCCCGAGCACCGATGATGGTGCTTTCTATAATGTTCGGTTTCGTCTTTTAGACGCATTGCCAACGTCGGGTACTGAAGCATCAACATCGGTCTATCTAATATCTCCCCATTGCGATTACCACATTTCCTTGTAAGCCCGCCTATAATCATCACTTCACTTCATCCCAAAAAGTTGTGCCTCAACTGGTCTTTGCTTAGGTAAATATTTTGTTTCCATATTCAAAATTGTCATTGGTATTGGACATCACCGAATTCCACGCATGGCTAAATGAACCAAATCACACATTTTACTACCGAATTCACTCAGTAAAGATTGTGATATCAGACACCACTGACGAGGAACACTACTAGTCTAGTATCCGACCCTTAGGCACACAGTGGCATCAGCAGCAGAAAAAATGCCGCGTCTTCGTGATGGCTTCGAGTATCCAATGCCAAAAACACTCCATGAGGGTGTCAGGGGAGGACTTTCAGTTATGGCCGGTCCCTCACGCGACCAAGTCATAAAAACGACACCAATGATGACGCCAGGACCTACTAGGTAGTTTTTGTTTTTTCTTCTTGTTGCACCTAGATGTCTTTGCGTCTGCTTTTCCTCTAGACGTAGTACCAGCACCTGCATCTGTAAGTAACTCCAACACACGTCTTGAATGAATATTTTTGATGCCATTAATCATGATATCTGATGATACTGATAAATTGTGATCCAGCGTAATTTCCATTTTTGATTTTGTGATTGATTGATCTTGATGTTGATACCTCAGACGATGAGTTGATTTGTGACCCACTCCTAGGTATAACGTGAATCATGGAGCAGTGCATGGCCAAATAAAGTGTACGACGCAGTGGAGTAAGGAGGCCCCCAGGTTCAAGGATGGAACAGGTACAGTTTCCGATTGTCGATTGATGCCTTTTCAATGAGGTAGAATTACTATGATGTTGGTACTGTAACAAGAAAAGTTTGATAGTCTAGAGATTATTCTTCATGACTATGTGTATGTTTTTCAGCATGGGTATCAAGATCAATCATCAACATCATTCTTTGCCAGGTCCAATCCAGAAAAGCGATTCACGAAGTTATACGCCATTGCAGCCATCAACAGCGCCCAAGTGGAGTGTCCCAAAGGGAAAAGGGCACACGGTAAAAAAAGTACATGGAGCTGCTAATGCTACAGCTTGAGGTCGTTCTCGCAAGATGTTTTTTAACACTGCATGACCTTCACCTTCTGTTTAGTCCCAGAGTGAGACCCAACTATGATGTTTCCCTTTCACTTTCTGTTTCTTGATCTTGATCAACATAATCTAATAAAAGGGCTCTGGATATTATTGTTTAGTCTCCTAGATAGTTTGAGTTTGCGTAAGACTATGTGAGACTTATGCCATGCCATAAAAGGGCTCTAGCTCTAGGTCTAGCTTACATCGACTTGAAAAATAACTTTCACTCTTGTAGATTCCTCGGATCCAGACCTGTGGTGCCGACGCATTCTATAACGTGAAGATTAAGGGTTGCCGAATTACATCCCGCATTTACCATCCTCGGCTCTTTTCCTAGTGGAAAAGACGCCAGCAGGGGTGTTCTGAGGAATTATATAATTCCGTTAACCTCTAAGAAGAAAGACTACGTTGATTGCGCTTTCATAGGAAGCGATGGCAACGGTGCACTGGTGCAAGGCGGGGTGCAGATGTTGGGAACAGGAGTAGTAAAAATTGCGGACCTCAAGAAGAGGGTCAAGTCAGAAGCTCGCGTGAAGAACTATCCTGCGAAGCCTGGCCCAGGAACGTACTTATCATGTTCATCATTCATTGTTCTTGTTTGAGTATGTTTTTGGGATAGAACTAGAATCACATAAATATCACTGGTGTCTTTATTTCCATTTCTTTCAACATTATACTGTTCTTCCGCGACAAAACTTTGAAGAAAAATGACATTTTATGCCTGAAAAAGGAGCGGCGCTTGCCTATGAAGTGAGGCAAAAAGTGGAGGAAGTAGTGGAAGGGGGAAAAAGCGCTTCGCTGTATTGCGAGACTTTCTTCTATTCAGTCCTGGTCGGTCTTGAAGTTTTGAGGAGTAGGAAGTAATAAATTCGGGTGGCGAAGAAGATTTTCATTATAGTCGGGAACTCTCACCTCTCCGGGGCGAGCCAAATGAATCCTATCCTATCCCAAGGAGGAGGAGATAGTTGTGGATGAGATGTTTTTTCGGAACGGGAGAGATAGCGGAGTATGAGGAGAGCAAAAATAGTCAACACGATTCTCGATCATGTTCCGCTACAACTGCAACGAAATCGAACATCATCGTTGTGAAGTCTTTCCATCCCTTTCTCTTAATTTAAAACCTAAACTAAAACTTCGACAACAGATATGAAGACCAGAAGGATGCGGTACTGGATAGGGTTCCCAAATGGACGCAAACCAAGAGCAATCTAGACAAGGTTCGCTTCCCAGGCAGCTTTGTGCAGGCGAAAAAGTGGATGCCACCACCCGGTATCTACGAGGCCGACGATGTAGTGAAGAAGGGTAAGAACTGCAACGGTGCGCGTCTCGAACAGCAGCTAGGACATGCTTCTAGTTTCAGGACGGGGGCCGATTAAGTAGTTAATACTCGAACAAGGAGTGTCATCAGTGTGGTACAAATGCTTATGTCTGTGAGCATTTTTCCCAATACGAAGAGTGTTGCTTTTGGTAGGAGGTGCTAGATGAAGTACCTGCCGCTAACTACAAGAACTTGTTGGGCTTTTGTTCATGTTCGAATACTTGTCAAATAATCAATTGGTGAGAATGAGTATGAGATCATTTTTGGTCGATTAGTTCATTGATCATAACGATAAGACCATATTTGATTGGCTACTCGTATTACTTATTTCAGGAGCTGCACCATTGACGATAGCGTCATTGTGTGTTTCGATTTTTTTTGGCAGAAAAAAATTAGAAATGTGTATACTAATAAATGAACATTTTCAAGAACAACATATAACGACGGAAAAATATCATGCGACGAAATCATGCGGAATGCACGAGATAAAATCCGATTTTATACTATGTATGGCGGAGCTAAGTCCTCATTCCTTGCACAATATAGTCCATAATCTGTCATATTAACAATTGTAGTAGTAGAACAGTCATGTGAAAACTTAAACAAAATGATAAGAGACGAAATTTGCAAAAGATGAAAATATTCCGTTCCTCTAGAACTAGCTTGCAGTTTTTCTAGTTTTTGGTCGAGCACGAATGAACAGGTGATGTCACAATCAATTATTCAATGTTGTTAACGACGAGACTTTGAAGAAAGGATGAGGATTATTCGTTAAGAAATAACAAAGATGTTGCCAGTGTGCTCAGTCAGTGGGAGTGAATTGTAGGATTCTTTTATGAGGTTTAAAATCGATTTGTCTGAGTCTGACTCTAACCCTGTCTGAATCCAGATTCAATCATAGCATTTAGAATCATTATGCATCAATTATGACTTAGTGAGAGACGATCGACGTAAAGAGTGTAGTCTAGCATAGAGAGCGCGCGATCATACTTGGGAGAGATTGCTGCTTCTAGTGGTCCATTGATTGCGTTGTTCTTCATCTGTTCAATGAGATGAGTGACTTAGTGGGCATTACTAGTGTGGGAGCAAAAAGATGTAGGTCTGTCCTGAGAGTCTAAGGTACTTCTGTTGCTGCATTTTCTTCGAAATGTGAGCTTTCTGACGCAAAAGATGAAATTACATTGAGTCTAAAGATTGAAAAGCCTTTCATCAATGATCTGCTTACCAGGTCCCTCCTGCCTCTACCCAATACGATATAACCCACACACGCCTAGTTCCAACAATTTCCTTCCCCGATACACCCATTCTTAATTCCCAGTCTTTTCTCCAATTTATCCTCAAATTCGTTGTTCATTCTCGTATACTAAAAATCAGTATAATTTGAGTTTTTATGTACAGAGCATATTCAACATCATGATAAGTCGACGTGGCTGCGCTCTCCCAACATCATAGAATTAGAAAGTTGTTTCCAAGTAAAAGTATTCACTTTGTTTAGCCTCGCTTTTCCTTTTGCAGTTACCGTTTATTGTACAACAGCAGTTGAATGTTTTAGTCGACGTCCTTGTCGCATAGAAAGAATCAAAATGCATCCTGTGTTGATCGTGTTCTTGATCCTGCTGCTCATCTGGGTGGCGGTGATCGCCGTCTTCGCGCTTGAGGACCGGCTGTACCTCAAGCTCCCTGAAAAGTGGTTCGTGCACGACTACAGCGAATTGAAGAAGGGCAGCGTGCTTGTTTTCTACGGACACCTCGTCTTCGCCTTGTTGTATTCGTACTACAAAAATGGCACGCTCTGGCTATATGAGCACGATGTCCTGTTCGAGCAGGCGACTGAGCTGCGGGAGGACGTGCTGGAAGAGAGGAAACGACAGCGCATTGCGAATCGGCCTCCTGCGAAGCAGCTCAGGCGCATGAACGTCTTTGACGAATATGCGGACGCGGTGTTTATGGCCAAAATGGAAATCTCGTCGGCCGTTTGTTCAGAGCCAACCGATCGAAGCAGTAAACGTCAACTAGTGGGCCTTGCGGCACGAAATGAGGACCGAGAAATCCGCGACGAAGCAGCTTGTATCATACTCTTTGTTAGACTTAGAGTCATGTTGTTTTTTAGATTCGCCATTGCGCAAGAGCAGCAGCTTGTTGTACTACTACACGTTGATGCTTCACAACTTTGATGTTGTCTATCTAAGACATCATCTTCTGCCACTTGTTGTGCCACTCTATTATCATCGAAAGCGAATGAAATAGAGATAAATTTAGATGTACGTTTAGGTTTAAGTTTAACTTTGAATGTTCTTGTACTGCAAGGTGTGATCGTATGCTTCATCGTATGTGCACACTTGATGTTAGTGACCTGTTGGTTTGTGCGCGCTCGCGTGCAACAATAACATAAGTACGTATTTCATTTACTTTTTTAGCAGATCGATGGTGCTTAGTGTTAGTACATAATGACTTAGGGTTAGCGTTAGGGAGTGCATCGGAGTTTGTTTCACGACTTTTACGTAATCAATGATCCACCTCTCCTGAAAATAAAACCCACTGACAGCAACAATCCGGCGTCTAGAGATCTATGCTAACGTCGCCCGTCACGCTGGGTTGAATGCAGGAAAGATTGCAATAGGGGTGCAAGCTTCCAAGGTATCGCAGCATCAACTGATCGAGCGTCAGCGTGCGGTTGTCGCAGCGAACAAGTTGACGATGGAACGGTGGTTACGGAATTTCGACCAGAGTAAAAAATGGCTGTCCGTTGTCCTCCTGCAGGGTATGGAGCGCAACAATGTGGATCACATGCTCGACAAGCGTCCTTACCATTATTTTTTTATCAATCCCAATCTCCCAATTTTCGCGACGCGGCAGGAATACGAAAGGCACGTGTTGAACATGTTGCACGAGAATGAGGACGCGAAGGGCGGAAAACGCGGAGGTGGGGGCGGAGGTGGCACCATCGATGCCACCTTGTCCTCAGGCCAAATGAAAGGCATGTTTTCCCAGAAGGTGTGCACAAGCGTCAAAGTCGAACCAAAAGTCGACTGGGAGCGTGCAGATCCGCCTTGGGGCGAGGCAAAGCCGACGGTGGAGGGCGAAACCAAGCCTCCAGCACCGCCAAACATCGAGGCGGGGGACATCAAGATCACGGGTATGACGCGCAGTCTGCTGCCTCTGTGTCCGCGCAACGTCGTGGAGCTGTTCTCGGACAGCACGAACAAGGGACGGATGGTCGTGTTCTCGAACTTGCCGCTGCCGCCACAAATCTTCTGCGCTTTCGAGGTTAAGATCCAGCAAGTGGACTACAATTCGCAGTTGATCAAGGGCATCAAAAAACGCGTGCGCGAGCATCTTTCTTCTATCTTCGCAGCGGTGAAACTGAAGAGCAAACTGGTCCGCATTCGTCAGAAGCTCGCGGCTAAGAAGGAGGCCGAAGAAGCCGGAGTGGGTGATCTATTGCCGGCTGCGAAAAAAGTGGCTGGACCACAACGACGCCGAAACGCTGGTGCAGAGGGGGCGAATAAGGCGGGCATGGGGGCGTTGGGTGCTTTCGGAGGAAATCACTTTTCAGAACCTCCGGCTTCAGCAGGAAGTGTGCAGCTTGAGGAGATATCAAAGACAAAAATATTCGGGCAAAAGAATAAAACAGCAGCAGTAGAGCATCTACCGTGGGCTACTCCAGGCACCGAGAAGCCAGGAATTACAGGTTGCAACACCGAGATGAACGGCGGAGAGAAAAATGTCCAAACTTCGAACGCGATAAACACTCGTCCTAAAAACGAAAACAAAGTCGATCGTGTTGACCATGCGCTCTCTATTTTTGCTGGAAAGCCTTCGAAGCTGCCTAAACTAAACCTGGATCGGGATCACTTCCGTTGGGCGTCTCATGGAACTAAAAATTCAGCCGCAACGAACTACAACAGCAATTTGACACAAGGTACATTGCTGGCATCCTCCACTAGGAGCATGGAGTCGCAAAATTCAGCTTCGCGTGGACGCTCTTCTAGAAAGCGTTCTCTCATCGCGCCTGCCTCTAATGAAGATAGTGGATCATTCGCATTCCTATCCCCGCCAATCTCGCCGTCGACTCGAGGACGGTCACTGTCGACTGACAGCGAGGCCTCTTCTCTTCCTGAGGAAGTTTCTGACTTGGAGTTCGAGGAGTTACGCCTTGTTGACGACTTAAATTTGCTGGAAAGCCGCACATCAACGGCAGCTAATATGTCATACACAAGCAACACAGATACTGATACCTCTAGCATGAGGATGGCGGGAGGGACAGGTGGATATAGCACGTCGCTGATGAGCCGTTTGGACCGTACTGGAGCAGCTGGCCGCGCTGCGGGTGATGCGGAACGAGACGATGCTTTTCAACAAGACTCGGCACTTCATACTTTGTTTGGTGCATGGGATCGCGACGATAAGTGGGCTGGCTTAAGGCCGGCTTGGAACGCTCGAGAAATTAAAAGTTTACAACAGGAGTCCTACAAAGCTGAAAAAGCCTTGCGCAAGCTCTACGGTGGGGACGCTTGTGTCCTGAGCAAAGATCAAGAGTGGTTGCTCAGACAGGTCCAAGATTTGGTCAAGGAAGCTGCAGTTTACCGATCTGACAATTATTTCGATGATATTATGTCTGATGATGGTGTCGCTGGAGCAGATGAGGGACACCAAATTGGGCAAAAAAATTTACGTGACCATTACAGAGCTGCCGCTGCCAGTGAACATCAAAGCTATTCTTATCCAGTAAATACGATGTCTGCCTCTGCGTTTGCACCCAAACCAAAGCTTGAATATCGACACGTGAACCGATTGGAACCCCTGCTCGAGCAGGTGGAGGAATACTTGCAGGAAGTGAACGCTCCTCGAGTGTCGCGACCAAAACGACCCCAGACTGAGTTATTGCGAAATGAGAAGATCAAGATGAAGAATTCTCCTGCTGTAGTTTCGTCACCGACTTCCACCACAGATAATCTCCCTGTTGTGACAGGAATCAAATATTTGGACATGAAGCTGGCACAGACAGGTAAAGAGGGACGACATGAAAACGCTGATACTACCATTTTGTCTTCCCGAACAGAATCAGAAAGAAATGTAAATGAAGTATCTACGGCATCGACGTCGAAACGAGCAGCGGCCGCACAAAGTAAGGCGAGGAGAAGTTCCCAGCACGATTATGTGGGTGAGAGACCAGAACTCGTTTGCATGCCCGTAAATGCGGGTTCGTCCCCACCTGCATCTGCGAGGACGAGCTCGTCGCGCGCCCCTAACAGGTCTTCCAAATCCGGTAGAAATGGACGCCTGTCGAGACGCGGCAACAAGTCGCTGTTTTCAGACGAGTCACGTACTGTCGGGAGAAGATCTGTATCACCAGCATCGGCGTCGAGAGGTGGCCGAGCTGATTACGGATCGCCAACTACCGCATCAACGGATGAATTAGAGTTGCTAGCGCATCAAGAACTGGCGATAGAGGGTGAGCATCTTGCGCCTGGAGACAGTCGTTGGGGCAAGGTGCGGGGCAAAGCTACAGGGATGGCTATGCTGATGAAGAGCGCACAGAATAAAGACGCACTGGCCCTAAATAAGTTTCAGCGACGTGGCGCACACTTGTTATCGGCAACCAAGGTAAAAAACGCGGATGCCAACGAGGACGAAAAAGAAGCCGCAGCGCGCGTGATGAAGGCAATGAGCATGGGACGGAAAGCGAAGGGTGGTCCGAACAAGGGCTTGGACGCCGTGGCCAAGCTTTTCGGCCTCAAAGCCGGAGAGGAGGTTGATGGGGTCGAGAAACTAGAGGGCGGACAGACGAAAAAGAAACCCGATGTCTGTCCGCACGTCGACTTATGTCCCTTCGTAATCGGCATTGGCTGCAAGCCCATGGACCACCGGACCCCGCCACAAGCAGACACAAGCGGTGTGGGGAAAGTCCTCGAGCCGCGCTTTGTCAACAAGGTGGCGAACTCCCTGCGAGGTTTCAATGAGAACAAGATGCCGGGACACTTCCCGCTGTCTCTTGGCTTTCAATCTGACGGCTTGATCCACGTGCAAGAGGGGATTGGCGACCGCAGCAAAAAGTACTACAAGACGCGCAATGGCCAGCTCCGACAAGGCGACACCCTCACCGTTCTGATTGACCGCAGTAAAGGCCATGTCTTCTTCTTCAAAAACGGCAAAATCGTAGAGATCGAACAGCAGGTGAGTCGCCAGGCTTACGTCGACCTTATGGAACCCGATGTCCGAGATGATCCCTGGGATGCCCGCTATGAAGATTCAGTGCAGGTACTTACAACAACGAGTCCTACCAGTGTTGATAAATAATTTCTTGAGGCTAAGCCAAAGCTTGTTTTTTGTGAATAATACTAATATAAATAAAGTGGATCTTGATCTTGTGAGTTAGATGTCCGATTAAAAGAAATTCGTTGACCCCATGTGCAATGCATGAAAATCACAGCGAGTTGTACCAAACTCTTGTACTTGTGCTATCTTGAGAAACAAAATGGCTTTGAATGACACCAGGGCAAAATGGCTGAGTTAGCACTGCAGACGGAGGAACGGGACTGGAAGGAGCATTTCTGGGACGAAAAGCACGAACAGGAGGCGGAGGAGAAACGCAAAAGGGAGGAGGATAAGCGCAGAAAAGAGATGAAAGCAGTGGCTGACGCGATGCAGGAAATGAAAGACGCAAGGACCGAGAAAACGAGGCGTGCTGTTCTTCTCTCCCAAGAAGACTCCTTCGCGGGAGCCATGGTGCGACGCTACTACGGCAAGCGCACTTTGAAAATGATGGAAGATGATCTGAAGAAGGCCGATGCGGAGAAGGCGGACCGCGAAGAGAATCCCCACAAGTATAACGAACAAGATCGCGAGATGCAAAAGCATGCGGAGCGCATTGTGAATGGCATTGCAGATCCAGAACAAAAGGAAAAAGAGAACGCGTACGCGAAGCAACTACATGCAGCTCGGCCGCAATTGGGCGCCATGACTTTTGGTGGCGGCAAGCTTGACGACGAACCGGCTCCAACACCATCGCCTCCAGGGATGGCGCAACAAGGTTCTATGAGTGCAATGGCAGCCAAAGCCAATGCAGGATCCTTTCACTTTCTTCAGCGCTCTGTCACATCTGAGAAAGTGTCCAATGTGGGGGACAGTGCAAAAAACCTCCTCAGCAACGCGGGCGGAGCAATCAAATCACTGGGTCGTAGGTTTTCGCGCCAAGGATCTGCGCTGGAGGCGGGTATTGAAGAGGACGAGAAGGCGGCTCAAGCGCCCACAAAAGCAGACGATTCTGCTGGAACAACTGAGGCAGCGAAAGAGGGTTCGCATTCCGCTGTGCAAGAAGGGGGCGACGATCAGAGCGGCACATCTTCCGCACCAGAGAGCGGAGACGAATCGAGGGAGGTTCCCAAAGAAGGTCTGCATTTTCTTCCCGAACAAGAGGCCGATCTCGATTGCACAGGTGTGGTCGGCCAGAACAAAGAGTTTACCACTGAAGGCTTCCGACCTGGTGGCACAGGACGTCCAGCGTCTCGCACACCTCGTGCTCAGGCAGCAAAGTCGGTATCTTTTGAAGGTGCAGAAAGCACGACAGGAGGAGCAGAGGGTGTCCCTTCCTCTCCCTTGGCCACTACCGCGGAGGCGCAAGACGACGGGATACTCTTTGTCGGTGTCGAGGATGAATCGGGTGCTCACCGAGGACTAGGGCGACAGAAAACTTCGGGCCGTGGTGGTATGAGCAATCGGACTGCTCCCCAACAGCAAGATGATGAAGATGCCGGCACTGGCGGGATGGCTGGCGAAGTAGCGGAGAATGCGAAGCAGATGCTGAGCTCTCTTCGTCGGACTATGTCCGCCATCGCTTACGTAGACGATGACCGAAACCCGTTAACAGCAAAGAGCATCGCAGCCAAGCACATCAGCCGAATGGGAACGCAGGTCACCAACTTCTTTGCAAACCTAAACGATGACGTCGGTGACGAGGATATTGCGGCTCGATACCGAGAGAAAAACCGGTGGGGTACCTTCTTGGAAGTTTCGGATGAGGAGAGTGAAGCTGACCAGAGACGAAAAAGCAAGAAAGAGAAGAAAAAGAAGGACGGCGACGACGACGGTAGCGATCACTCCGAAGACAGTAGAGATGGTTCGATTGGTAATGTTTTTTCTCGACTGCATCGCCGAGTCAAGAAGTCCGCGCGCCGCCGTGGGCGTGCAGCGGCGGCGAAGGCTTCTCATGTCGGCTTCAAGTTGTGCCCAACGTTCATGGTGCTCCAGTGGAAAGCTCGACGAAAGATTCGCCACATGTGTCGTAAGGTCTATCGGTTCTTGTTCGCGGACTTTTTTGGTACTGCTGCGGCAGACGCCGCTGCCGCTGAGGATGATGAGGACCCGGAAGAAGAGGAAGTCACGTGTGCGTCCACGATGCTGCGCTGCAAGAACGGAACTCGGAAGCAAATCCGCATGCTGCAACTGCGCGCGCAAATTAAGGTGTACGACCGCGACGCCGACCGAGACGAGCTCGCGATGCTCCGGAACCCACTCAAGGAAAAGCGCCGTCGACAGGAGGCAGCAGAAGAAGAGAAAAATCGCCTGAACAGAATGCGGAAGGCTGAGGAAGGGGTCTGGACGGAGGGTGAACTGCTGAGCATGACGAAGGACCAGCTAGAAGAGGCACGAGCAGACCGCGACCTCCGTCTAATGACGGAGATAGAGCGCCGCTGTCACAACGTTGTCGGCCGACAACAGCGCTATCACGTTCGCCTGCCTTCCCTATACCTCCATGACGTGCGCGATCTCGCGCACTACGTCGTCATCGGCGGAGAAGAGGTAAATAATTTACTCAACCTTCACCTAGCATACGAAGTATAGATATTTTAGTTTGATGACGACGCGTGGGGATGGTTATCCATCTGCTGATTCGAACCTGGACGTGTCGGGTCGTTACTCCTCCACTAGGCATAGGTCGTCAATTTAGCTCAATTTTAATGCGAAGGAGGAGGTGTTCGTATTCTTGAAAAGAAGTTCAATGTAAATCATCATTTCGAGAACCACCCGTCATAATATCAGGCTATGCTGCGATTGGATGTGAATTTCGGAACAAAAGAGTTCGATATGCGCGCGAATGTGAATGAGCTCAACCGCAAGTTAGAACTCGCGCGTCGGTCCACGTTTGTGCAAAAAATGTCGAACATGATGTCTCAGAAGGAAACGACGACGGAGTTGGCACAGGCACTGCGGGTGAAGGATGCAAGTATAGAGCGCCGAAAGAAGTTCGAGGAACAAGAAGCAGCAGAACAGGAAAAGATCGCCAAGGCGCTTGAAAAGGAAGACGAGGTGGAGCCGGAAATCAAATTCGGTGGAGGCGGGAGTTCATCTGATGCGGACGACTCTAAGGAAGGAGGGCATGCTGCACAAGCGCTTGGTCCCGACTCGTCTAATGAAGATGGCGAGAGAGACTGCTCGACCCTTGATGAAGATCATGAAAGAACTGATCCAACGTCGTTCAGAAGCGTTGGAAGTGGACCGGTGCAGTTCTTTGAAGCAGAGCATAAGGAGGAAGAAAAGGGTCCGCCAGGCACGCCCGGTCGCGGTGCCTCATCAAGCACGACCAGCAATGTTGACGGATCAGGAACAAGCGCTGCTGACGATGAGGAGCACAAGATTGCCGACGAACTTGACCATTTGAAAGGCGCGAGCAAACAGAAGGAGGACGCGGTGGCGTCAGCCAAGGCACGTGCCCAGCTCTCCACGAAGAAGAAGGGTCCGAGTTTGCTGAATCGCATGGGGCTGAAAGTCGTCGGTGCCACACAGCCAGGGGACGCAAAACCGGCTTGGGGGATGCTCGCGAACCTGAAAAAGCAAGGTTCGCAGCTGGTGCTTGGTGAAAGCCAAGAGGAGCCAGAACAAGTACAGGGGAAGATAGATGCAGTGTCGATGCTGTTGCAGTCGAAGAATCGCATCAGAGCGGGTGGCGCGCAAGACAAAGACGTCTCCAAATTGAAGGCAGAGACGCTGCTGCCATACCATATCGAGCAAGAGTGCAAATTCATTGTGCAAGAAGCGAAGAAGCTCGCAGACTTCTACTCCACAGACAGGACGAGCCAACGGGAAAAGGCGCGTCGAAACAAGAAGGAGGAAGCTGATTTGGAGCGGAAGTTGCAGCTGGCTGAGGAGTGCGTCGAAATGTTTGATCTTACGCGCACTGGGGAAACTCAAATCTTTCTAAAGCGGGCTTCGCTTGCTCGAGATACGACATTGACCGGTCAGACACTCATGCCCTTTGGCCGCGACACGCTGTTTGGGCCGCAAGGTGTCTTTGCGGCCAAAGCAAAATCAGCTCGAATTTTGGATGCATTAGAAATGTTCCACGAAGAGGTGAAGCCAGTTCCCTACGTGAGTATTGAAGAGAAAAATGAAGCCGAGTGGAAGAGTACATTCTTCACCGAGTGTACACTGCGCGAGCGTTTCATGCTGCGCGTCAAGTGGTATTACAAGTGGTACTTCCGGGAACCGATGAGGCGCTTGACCCAAGGGCTGACGGAAGACGAAAGGATTGCGTTAGAGCGAAAGCGATCACTACAGAAGCAGCGCAAGAAAGTGCGAGAGAAAGGCGAGGCCATGGAGGTGCTTGATACGCGAACTCACGTCGGGGACGTGCAGGCCAACTTGGTGGCCAAGTTTTGGTACTACGCAAAAGCCTTGGAGCGCGTACGCATGCCCCGACTATCCGAACGCATTCTCGAAAGCTGGAAAAGTCGAGACGATGAAGACCTGGGAGAATGGGTACAGAAGGCGCGCAAACGGCAATCGGAAATGTTCATCCAGACTCACAAGCTTGATGCCCTCATCGTGGAACAAGCCGCGAAGCAGACCGGTGCACAAGAGTCCATGCTGGTTTTAGAGGCATTGTATGAAGAAGCGAAACAACGGAAAGAATCGTTTTCCATCGGGTACTTTATGCGCCTGTGTTGCATGGGAAACTATTTTGAATCCATGAGTGGCTACACGAGCGAGGCGCGGATGATGCGTGAGCACGTGCTTCGTCACTACTCTTACTGTACGCCCTTTTTGCTGCATGCGCTTGTTTCGCGTGAAGATCGGGTGGCGTTGGACCGGTGGATCCACGGGAAGACCTTTTGTACATGGCTCTTTGGACGGTTGCTTCCGTGGGCGTCGTTTGGAATGGGTATGTCGATGAATCAAGCCTTTCTAGACTCGATGTTGGGACTATCCCAAAAGGACAAGGAAGAGCGTCGTATTCGCAGCTGGCTCCGGCAAGCGCGTGCGGATGCGCTGCAGGACGACGACCCCTTCGTCGAGTTCGACTCGCGAAACGGCAGCTTTCACATCGCCCGGCGACAGAACGCGCGCTTTCTCACCGCCGACATGCAGAAGAACGTCGTGGAGAAAGCGCAAGACTGGATTGCGAACGCAGGCAAAGCCCACGGTCTGCGCCGTTCGCAGGACGAGATCACGGCAGCTGCCAAGCACCGCGAAGACCCACTGTTGCGCAGGTACGATACCATGATGGCTATGCAGACCGAAGAGGATAGCGCACTGATTTCCTGGGAAGTGGTGAAAGAAGCGCAACCAGCGATTCGGCGACAAGAGGACTTCATGAAATGCCGACTCGGTTTGTGCAGTTGCGTCTGCTACGTTCCGCAGCGATTAGGTAACCCGATCAAAGTAGACCAAGGTCGAAAGACCGCAGTCGATGTTCTGGAAGTGTGCGCAACTTGCGGGCACTTGGCCTGCTACCACACCTGGGAACCGGGGAGACGCCTGTACCATCCAGCGCTGCCGTTGCCGTCGCCATTCGATGTTCTGGACGTGCGCGTGCAACCGGACTCCTTGAAAGCACGCACGCTGAGGCGTCCGAGCTTGTGGCGCAAAGCGCTGGATGCCACGGGGCACAGGATGTATTACAACGTCAAGACGCAGGAGTCGCAGTACAATCGCCCAAGTACAGGGCAGATGGGTCGCGCCGCAGACTGGTTCGGATTCGGAACGCGGCCTGATAGCACAGAGCGATGTCCGTCGGTTGGCGGATGCGCACGCCGTCGACCCAGCGGAGCGGTTAAGCTAGCAGTCCAGAAGCGTTACGAGGACATCAAGAGGGCAGAAACACAACGACAAGTCGAAATCGCAGAGCAGAAACGCTTAGCCGAACTGCAGAAACAAAAGAGAGCAATGGAGAGGCGTAACTCTAAGCGTAGAAAGTCGGTCGTGTCGGCTAAGTCAATGCAGGTTGACGATGAAGGTGACGATGCCTGATCCTAGTGACACTATCAAATGTGAAGCTGAAGATCAATCCGATGACAGAACGTACAAGAAAAAATCACGGATGATTCACATCAATATGTCTCTATGTCGCACAACATCAGTCACAGTCGGATGGCGTGCGAGCATTTTACTGCCATTGGAAGCTCCTCACAGGAGCACTGTTTACTCTTGCTTCTACAATAATTATCAGTTGTTCACGGACGAGATACAGGTGTGTAGCGAGATACAGATAGTACGCGATCCAAGTACCCGTGCCCTCGGAGTATCATCTGGTTCTTGATCATCATGGTGTGCTCCAGCACTCTGCATATTCGTGAAGCCTCCATCGCATCACTGCCGTGATCGAAGATGGCAAAACCACATCACTGGAGAGCAACTTCGCCCATATAAGAGATACACTGACTTCTTCGTTGTACATGTGTGATTGTCATTACTTGAAATGCACCTCCTGAAATTGTCATGGACGAGGTGTGAGAGCTTTGGCAAGCGCAACCTTCGATCACGACTGGCATGATTGTGGCAGTCCTTATCTTAGCTCGTGTTCATCTTCTACAACTGCTCGAGACACATCACTTGTAGTTTGAAACGTTGTTTTCTTGATCCGAATGTCGATCAATTGTTGTTTGTGCGGGAAAGGCACTCTACGAGGTATTTTCGAGAAGGACTCCAAAATGATGAAAATAAATGTGAGACGCTTCTTTCCCGTTACAGTTTTAGTGATGCCTCTTCCAGGCTTCCATGTCATACTGTATCGAAACTGAAGATCTGAGTCTGAGGTGTAGTGTCGGAATGCGCGCTCTGGAATCAAATTGCACCATTCTTCTCTGTATACAAGAACGTGTAGTAGATCGGAACTTCGAAATCTACTACCGTACTGGCAATATACGAGGAGTTTCATGATGAAAGTAAACGAATTCCAACAGATTCTACGAATTCCAATTTCATCAACGATCGTTGTCCACACAGCACGCTGTTGCAGGTCTAAAGCGTGATCATGTTCGAAAATCGTCTCGGCGGAGGTCAGACGATTGTTGATCCTAATCTACTGATCGAAAAAATCCAAAAGTTTGATGATAAATACGAAATGGAAATTGAAATTCTTCGTGCACGAAGATCCTGATGTAGTGCGGTAACCTCTAGCTGCCTGAATGTTCTCTTTATTGATATAATTTCCATGTAGTGAATCTACCCACTGAGAATCTTCGTATCGTCAATCCACCCATTGAGATAATCTTCATTCTTGCCTCTCCAACCCACAAACACCGCATGGTAACGAACTGTGACTCTCCTGCTCTCTCTTATATCTCAATCTGTTTCATCACGTTCACCATTCACTAATATCATCGTTATTTGAAAAATAATGGCCTGAACTCGCTACAGGGACCAAGTGACAGGATGGGTCACAAATCCAATCCGTACAAGAAAGCGCGCTCTGCGTTCCGCTGGAAGGTACTTACGTTCTCAATATCGCATTTATCTTGACTTTAGTTTGTTGTCAGATATTCATTCCCATCAATGTGGGTAAGGAAGTGAAGTACCAGAGAAGAGTAGGTAAATTTCCAGACTAATCGATCGCTGATGATTTTTTCCTCGGCTTCTTGATTCACTTAGTACACTAAAACGTCGCCGTCTCTTGTATATCTCTGTGTCTGAGCAATGTCAGAGCCAGAAGCTCTCTTTCGACCTGATCTTCCACATTTCAACCTAAACTCATATCTTCACAGTGGAAGAAGAAGCGCACGCGTCGTTTGCAGAAGAAGAGGAGGAAGATGAGGCAGCGCAGCAAGTAATCGCGTTGTACGGAGACGGCAGAGCGATGATCATTGCGCATGTCGAAGAAATAGCTGCCTGGTTAGGAAACCTTCGTGTAGATGGGCGACCGGCGACGTTTACCTTGATAGCGATACCTTCTGCGAAAAGATGACGCTTTCGCTTCTCTTTTGCATGGGTACTACAAAATGCCGCAGCTGACGGGTCACAAATATGGTGCTGATGTCGCCACCTATTTGAACCATGACACGTACTACTTCAATTCCCAGGCAGAACGCTTCGTGGTGTATGCTGTGTATGTGTTGTGCGATTCGCCGTGCATCAAACAATCTTCACGTGACGCCATCCTTTAATCAGACGACTCGCTTGTGAGTCCCTCTTGCCATTCTCATTGTATGAGAACACGCGCGTGACTTCTTGGAGGAAATCGCATTATTGTTCATCTTCTCTACTTGGTTGACATCTCGGCCTAGTGGAAGAGTCGGTCTTCGCACAGAATGGCGTCGTGTAGAAGTATCCTAGACGCCGATGTGGTCGGTACCTGGAGACGAGAGGCTTTCGTGGTCGATGTCTGGAGAGAAAACTAAGCGTCTTTCATGGTGTTTCTCTCTCTGTCGGTAAGTGGTAGTGTGCGAGCGATTGTAATCAGAGTTCACTGCTAGGCTTGAATACAGAGTCAGGTATGCATGCTAGTGAGGTGCGGCTGCGCGAAGCAACCCTTTAACCCTGGCCACTCATTGCCTTGAAATGAATCTAACATCTGAGACTTGGATGGCTGTCACCCTTAGAAGCATTCAATTCCTAGGTTATGTGTTGGATGTGCAACTATCTCCTTTCGGAAGCGGCAGCCTATCGGAAATCGGTCGATCGTCAGAACAGGCAAATAACTCCCTAGTACCTGCCGATCGCTCGATTGTCCGAGTGAAGCTGGCTGCTGATGGCCAACGCGCTGTCCGTGCCGTAGAATAACATGCGCAAGGAAAGACTGTGCCTGGAGGCAGACTGCGAAGGAAAAGCAGGCAAATCCGGCAGAACTGGATGTGCACCGGGCTGTAGAACTGACGCTCGAACGTGAAAAGCAATATGAGATCTTGGACCTGTGGCGGGGCGCGATTCGTGAAAAGCTCTAGAATTTGTTTATCAAGTGCAGGGGAGGCGAATGTGAAGGTGGATCACTAATTCCTCGGCTCATCCCGGGCTGGACACATTGGTGATTTTCTGTTGCGGTACACTCTAAGCATGCTTCATAATGTGGAAAGTTTAAGACAGCGCTTCTTACAACACGCTGATGCCGATGTGGGCTATCTGGTATGTCTATGTTGAACTGGATCAAGAAACGAAGTCGAGTTAGATAAAGTGATTTGGATATTTAATATATATAAGAGAATTTTATTAGATGTTTGGAATACCTGACTTTTTTGATTTTTTGTTTGCTAGTTAGGTGTGCTCCGCCGATAATATGTGAAGGCGTTTTCTTCATCGCGAGATCTGTATCGGCATCTGAGTCTGTTGTTGCGTATCAAGGTGTCTGTGTTTCGAAATCACCAATCGGATTCGTGCACTCAACTACAAGTTTCTGTGGTCTTCGGTTTCCATTCCCTCACACGGGATTAAGATCCGTGTGCTTGTCGCATTTCTCGGTATCGCTCTTTGAAAGAAGCTCCCACCCTCACTCGAGGTTCTTTTCGCTCTGAAGTCATGCTTTTTTCGTCCTCGCATTCACCCTCTTACATCAGGCTGTTTCCATATGCATTTCTTGTTCCTGTCGTGGATACTGGCGCCAGGCCTGCTTCATCTAGCATTCTTGAGGTTCGACCAAGTTACTTCCGTTTTTTGTTTGCCACCCAAAATGCCACCGTCGTCTATGGGATCGCTCGGTGGCGCACCCGCGCTCTTGTTACCTTAGCCTTCTCTCAGTCTTGGGAGAAATGTGGCATCGAGTAGTACCATCCGGAGGACTGCGAGGCCGTCCTGAGCCCCCTGGTCGGACACGGTTTCTCCGTTTCCTCTTTCTCAACCTGCCGCTTGCGTGTCTGGGACTCAGCGAACGGACAACAGCTAGCAAAGAAGATGGCGACTTTGATTGGCGTGACCCTGAGCCCGCGTTTTTGCATGAGACTGCGTTGAACAAGTACGGCCCGAAGCCTGTCCAGTTTTACGCAGTCCATGATGCATCTGCTTCGGTGCAATCCGGATACAGTCAGCCTCGCATCCCAGCGGAAGATGCTGAGTATGTGGATGGCGATCGTCCCGATGATCGTCGTAAGAACGGGCAAGTCGTCAATGAGGGCGGCTTTCCAATAAAAAACTCAGTCGCTGAAACGAGGAAGAGTCCACATCATGATCATGTAGCCATCTCTACGAAGATGGGTCGAGTCACGACCCCTCGAGGTGACTCGTCCTCATCAATGGCCACAGTTTTGGCAGACGATGTTGTGCTCACCACCGACAAAGCCGCATCATTAACCGCGGCTCTCACAAACACGGGAGTTTTCGGTGATGGTGATGCCGGAGACGGGATCATTGCCGATAGCACCGTGTCGCACGCGCAGGCCTCAACCTCTGGAACAGCCACGCTCAAACTTCTTACTGCGAACGATCAGGACCAGCGCGGTTCTACGGACATTGACACACTGCGCGCTCAGCATGCGCAGTTACAAGAGGTATAGTGGATTGTGCGTAGATGAAAGCATCACATGACCTCTCGCATACTCTCTGTCTACCTCTTGGCAGCATTCATCATCTGAGGTCGAAGAGTAGGTTGGTGTATCTTTTCTCCTTTAAATTCCTCTTCAGAAGTCATCATCCTCTCCGACTCCTGTTCATATTTTTCTTAGGATGACGTGACGAACGCGCAGAACTTGGCCCGTGTCCGGAAGAGTGCTGCAGAACGGACCGCGCAGGCGCGATTGCTAGACAGTATGACGAAGGTGAGGAACATAGCCGGTCGTGTTCGGGAGAGAGCCACAGCAGTCCTGAATCGTTACGGCGTTGGCCTCAACGCAACCGCAACGGCGTCGACTGGTGGAAGCTTCGACTCCATCTTCGACAACTATTTTGATAACTGGGATCAGGCCAACTCCTACCCTACCTACAAGTGGCCGCAGACGTCGCCGCAAACTGCTGGGACGGTCGTGGTGGCGCAAGTGAGCATATCGATGAACGCGACCTGTAAAGACGTACTGGATGCTGTCAAAACGGCAGTTGCTCGCGATTACGGCACCGTTCTCGCGGATCACGTGATGCGCGGTGCAGGCTGCTCTTATGCGAGTGAAACTGCTGTTATATATGAGTACTTCGAAGTACTGCCATCTGAACGTCGAGTTGTAGAGATAATATATGATAGTAGTTCTGGAAATCCAAGGCATGATCCGCTCTAGTATTGGATTCTGCGAATAATTCATCTGCGATGTTGTGATTCAGTTTCAGAACAGTTGATGTGTTATAGTAGGAATTTGTAAGCACTCTTTTGACATAAAAAGTAGACGAAGATACCTTGTGGTCATCGTCTTGAGTCGTACTTTCAATATCTTCTTCAACGCGTATGTGATTTTGATGCTCCAATCTTCGGCAGCAGGGGCGACCGAGATCGAGCGCAGCGCGAAAGTAGGTATGCAACTCAGTAGCGGACAAGACGCCAACACTGTGGCAAAAAATCCCAGCTTCGTTCAGGCAATGAAGCAGAGTTTCGCAAGCACGATGGGAGTTGCTCTATCTAAGGTCTCAAATGTGCTGATAACCGTGGTGACGAGCAGTGCAGCTACTCTTTTTCTCGAGGGAAACTTGGTTCAAACTAGTGACGGAAAATCCGAGAGGACCACCACCACCACGGTCCAATTTCTTGTGAAAGCCACTGTTTCGGTCGACACAGCCGCTGAAGCGGCGGCGGCTATTGCTGCGTGGCCTGTAGAAAGCACTCCTGCTACTCTCGCAAGCCATGTAACTGCACAAGTCACTGCCTCCAGCGCTCTCACAGCCGTTGTCATTAGTGTCACTTCTGCTGTGTCCGTGCCTGCTCAGTCTATAGGTGTAATAGAAGAACCTCTTTCCGGAACTGCTCTTCCAGCACCTGCTACCACAACCACGACGACAACGTCGTCGACGACATTCGATCCTGCTGCCACGACAGTAGCACCTGTTGCCATGACAGTAGCACCTGCTGCCACGACAGTAGCACCTGCTGTCACGACAGTAGCGCCTGTGGCCGCGACAGTTGCACCTGCTTCCACGACAGTAGCACCTGCTGCCACTGCAGTAGCACCTGCTGCCACGACAGTAGCACCTGCTGCCACGACAGTAGCACCTGCTGCCACGACAGTAGCGTCCGCTGCTACGACAGTAGCTCCTGCTGCTACAACGACAGTAGCACCTGCTGCCACGACATTAGCACCCGCTGCCACGACATTAGCACCCGCTGCTACGACAGTAGCTCCTGCTGCTACAATGACAGTAGCACCTGCTGCCACGACATTAGCACCCGCTGCCACGACATTAGCACCCGCTGGTACGACAGTAGCGCCCGCTGCTACGACAGTGGCTCCTGCTGCTACGACAGTAGCACCTGCTTCTACGACAGCAGCGCCTGCTGCTACGATATCCCTTTCATTGGCGAGTGGGTTTGAGGCAGAGAGAGGGCAGAGCCAGCACAGCAAAAACTTGCGTCGTGGCGCTGCTCTAATAGAAGGGAAAGGGAAGAAGGAGGAAGGTCCGTGTTACTTCACTAGATTTTTACGACTCGAATTTTTATAGTATAGGCACATCGTTTGACGATGAATTAGTAGACTTGTAGATGTAGATGATGAAGAAGAACCACGCCGCTGATGGTCTTGTAATTTATTTGGAATGCGAATGATTTATTTACTTTTAGTAGATTTGGTAGAGTAGAGCAAGTTCTCTACGCCTCATCTCATTCATTTATGCTTTCCTACTTCCTCTTCTCTCCCTTCTCTTTCTCCTTAACCGTTCATTCTGGCTCTGGCACTTAAATCTCATGCTTAGCCCGTTATTAACTTTTAGTGATTACCAGGCAGAGGTGGCGGTGAGTACCTGACTGCGTGATGACAGGGACAGCGACAGAAATCTAGATACAATTGATTCATTTGGTAAGATGAATTAAAAAATGAATCATTACGCGCGTTGATAGTATGTTAAGCTAGTTCCACCAATAGATCCCACGCTTGCCTTAGCAACTGTGGAGTGCGCCAGGAGCTCTTGCAGCTGTTGCACTTGTAGAATCACCCTGACGAGCAACATGGACATTGTTTATTAGTTTGTCTAATAAAAATCACGAGTGCGCGTCGCGTAGAAATCGGTCTTCTGTTGTAGAATGGGAGTATAGCGCGAGTTTTTGGCGCTTTCGGAATCGGTTCTCTTCTAATCAACTTGTTTTCAAATGACAAACCTCACCCAGAGAGAATAGCCGTTGATCACTTTTCATCCCGCTCTCATCTTCGCGACGATGAACCTTGGCGATGTAGCTGGGCGCTTGAGCAGATATGCAGGCGGAGGACAAGACGAAGCAGCAACAGGATGGAGCAGCTGATGAATTTGAATAGCTGTAGAATAATAATTTTAGGCCGCCAGAAGGTGCCTTGTTGTGGGCGGGGAGCGCTCACTAGAGACCCTTAGTCACTTCTTCGGTTCACTGGAGGCGGATCCCAGTGCTTTGTTTTCTGCACAGTCTGACGGTGGTACTTGGTGGAACTTTTGTGAAGCCATTTGATTCCAATATCGCTGTTGAGAAACGGGCGCTGCGTTCCTGAGTCTTACAGGGATCGCCTGCTAGATAGAAAGAAAGAAAAGACTAGTGCTCCACGCTAGCTCGGACAATAGATAGTGCAGGTGATCTTACTGGAGCTCGAAACAGTTCTGGCGATTACAGTGTACTGCTGGGTAGCCTTGGGGGCCGGATGAGGAGACTAGCTCCAATTCTTAGGTCTTGCTCGGTCAACGCTTCCTCTCTTCCAAACTTGGTAGTAGGGATGGTCGTCGAAGAAACTGACTTATTGTATAACGAGGGCGATTGATGAAGTAGAAGTTGCTGTTGTTTTTAATCCACGGAATGACTCAGTTTGCTTGTTGATCTAACCTGTGCCTGAGTTGTACGACGAGTCGATAGTTTCATTGATAGATAGTCTTACTATTACCTCGTATGGTACAGCCACTGCGTCGCTTTGTCCGTATGTACTGTTACCGAAACCTAACCTTACGCACGCTATAGGCGTACTCATCAACGCGCGAGATACCCACTTATTGCGTTGAAAATAACAGGCACAGGGCGACGAGATGTGATCTTCCATCTTCCGCATTCGGAGGAAGCGAAGTTTTCCGCCGCTGACCTCGAGAAGCTACTGGGGAGTTTGAAGCTCCACAGAGATGGACTTCTTGGCGAAGTGTTCCTGATAAAAACCGGGGAGTGTGACCAGTCAGCTTCAACTTCTACGGCTTCAAGAAGAGAACAACGTCAAGCGTTCGTTGATGTATATGAACGAAACGATGATCCTGTTGAGAGTGATCGTCGAAGGGCTCGAACTCGAAGCCCAAATCGTGGCTCACCTGCGACACCGACTATGCTGAAAGTGATGGACGAGATCGCGGAGAGCGGAGGCCATTCGATGTCGAAGCAGCTCGACTCGAAGGATGAGGAGGTCTTCATGACTGCCAAAGACGCAAATTCCCTAATCATGGAGGAGAGTGATCTGAATTTGTCATCTCAACATGCTCGCACGACAAGGAAGCGCGATAACCCAGTTTTAGGGGATGTTCAAGCGGCAGTTAATCGGGCGGGTGTCGGTGGCGCGCCGGGTGACGGCGTGCAAGAACTCGGTTCAGCTACGGACATTCAGAATACCATCGAGGAGGCCATACATGAGGTGGCGCACATGACCCTGGCGCCGACTACGACCACGACAAGCTCAACATCGACTTCCACGAGCACAACATCAACGACAAGCTACACATCGACGAGGACAACGACGTTAACTTTAAGACTCTCGAAATCCTTCGGCTTCGTCTCTTCTAGCATGTTGTGAAACCCTTTCATGAAGATCTTCTCGCTGTGGCCGTGTGGCGCGCAATTATATTCATCAAAAATTACATCAAGTAATTGTATCAAAATCAATAAAACAAGGAAAGGACCGATGATTTTGATAACCTAAAGGTAAAGGTAAAGCTTTACCATGAATGAGACCACGTACTACCTGCAACGAAAGCTCTAATATTGACCACTATGCAACCAACGACCACCACGGAAGAGCCGGAAAGTGAAAACGAAAGATTGGCAGAACAAAATGCACTCGCAAATGCTATCGGCCAAGTTGAAAATGCTGAAGGCACTCTCGAGCGTGAGCTTGAACAAGCAAAGGCAGAACAACAGCAACTACAAAGAAGTAGTGGACACGAAAGCAGCATTCTTGCACCGGTGTCGCGCGGACTGATGAGTTCTGCCACACATACGACAACGTTAGCCGAAAATTTGCTCAAGGCAGCAAAAGAAGCCACGCAAGACGAGGGAGAGAAGCAAGAAGACACGAGTTCTTTCTTCTCTGCTGCATCGACTTTTTCTACATCTACTTCTGACGAAAGTGCTGCATCACACAAAGAAGATGAGCATCAGCGGATGTTGACCACATCTAGCACAAGGAGAAGGTCATCAACATCTGCATTGTTAGATGAAGATGGGTTGGAGCTCTCCGCTTCAACTGGTGCAGAACAGCGTCACCAGCCTCTGAAGAAATCCGACTCTTTTGGCGCGAGTCGGACCGCACTGGTCGACTCCTTGGAGTCGCCGTCACGGGGCAGCTTTTCATCTTTCGTTGCGGGCGCATTTTCGTTCCTGCAAATCGGACCGGGTGGGCTTTTTTCTCGAAGAAACGGAGGACACTTCGAAGATGTGGCAGCTTCACGTGCATCTTCACACGGAGGTAGCTTAGGAGAGCAGTTGAACCGCCAGGGTTCATCGAAGCCAAAGAACCTTGATTCTGCTGTTGGTGCTGGTCTCTGGGACGGTGGTGACAGAAGAGGCACACCGGGAAGTGGCAGCCCTGATCGAGAACATCTTCCAGAAGGAAGAGGAGCTGCGCTCCAAAGAGAGAATTTCGTTGATGCTCGCGAATACGAAGGGGACAACCAGCCTAACGATGTTGATGATCAGCGAAGCTACTATGACCAAAATCCTCGTGGCCATCAAACGGTCTATGGTGCGCACAGAGCTACACCCAACAAAGCAAGGAGGAGAAGGGATAGCGCCCCACACGCACCACCTACCGCGGACTCGCGTAGAAGGCATGCGCGAAGGCATCGACATGACCGCGGCGACGTGGACTTCATCCACGGACCTGTGATGAGGAGCCGTGCCCCGCCGGGTGATTTTGAGGATGGCATTGCAAACACCGGATCTAGTGAACCGTCTCCGAGGTGGACGTACGGGGATAGCCATCGCGATAGCAGAGGGTACCACAGTCGAACAGAAGATGAAGATCATTCTTATCGGTATCCCGACCACGTTGTATCATCATCTGATGTAGATCATGCAAGCCAATATCATGGCGACGCACGGCGTGACAATGAGTACTACGACGTTCCCCCCGATACGCGGGATTCGCACTGGTCTGGCATGTTGCCGTCGAACTTACATCTGCGCGATGATGCGGGATACCGAACTCCAGTGAGAAAGACGGGGGGCCATCGCATGTTTGATTCCGGTCATTTGAACGATGACGAGTCCGTCTTTGAATATCTGCCTTTGCCGAATGAACAACTTTTGGATCCGTCAGGCTTTCCCATTTCATCAAGTTTGTACGGCAGAGGAAATACCTACACTGAAGATATCATGCTGGAAGACCATGCTAGAGACCGAGAGCGTGGTGCAAGCGTTCTAGCTCCTCCTCCTGCTTCTAACGTCGAGGAAGACTTGGAGAAGAACGATTACGATTTTGACGAGCTTGATGGGATTGGTGGGGCCTCTAGTACTAGTAGTACCTACGGACGATGGCGACACCAGGGCGACCAGGGGGGTGCGGACCGTTTCTTTGATGACGAAGATCTGGACCGAAGCGAGGATTTCGAGCAGAAGCAAGATGAAGATTCGAAAGCAAGACTTTCATCTCGGAATCCTGCATCCGAAGAGGATCGCCCGTCGGATGATAGAGAGGCATTAAGGACAAACGCTGCCTCTGGGTCTTTCATCCATCAACAGAGCGAGGATGGTCCTGAGGCCCAGAGTCGAGGACGCAAGCCGCAAGATCGTAGCGGACATTCGACCAACGAGGCTCATGAAGCTGACAGTATGCACGTGTCCTCCGCATTGGGTACGAGGACGAGCAATGAACGTACCGAGAATCAACGCAACCCACCTCCATCCGCACGCGTCATGCGTCTGGAGCTCGATGCAACAGCTCTATCCGCACTAGCTGACGATTGCCTCACACGCCTTTCGTCTCAATCGTCATCGAAAGAGAAGGACCATGACAGCACAAAGGGGCGCCATCATGCTCTAACAGGACCACATTCCAAGATCAAGGACGCTGAAGCAGGATCCACCTTGTCGCCCTCAACCCAGGCGCATACATCGAGCAGTACTCAACAGAAGCCCGGATCCCTGCAGCACTCACCGACTGCTCCACATCCTTCACCGACAAGCTTTTTCGGGGCTACAGTTGGAGAGGCAAGTACAACGCAAGAGAACGATAATTTTCACGGACTCTCACGTGACAGCTTTGTCGCGCAGCTCGAGAGGGAGAAGAGGCAGATTGAAGCGGTGGCTACTGCTGTCACTAATGCTCGAAGGGCTAGCGTCGGCCATTCGTACATTTTGCCGCCTGTGAGCTTTATCGAGACTGGATCATCAATCACTGTTTCGCCCGCCAAGGAAGATGAAGATCCGCATGCAGGTGAAAAACTATCGAGTCATCGTGCAGACAAGAGAACCGTGGTAGATGATTCAGTGCAGGTTGCTTCTGCCTTGACAGGAGTAGCTTCCGCGCCTCGGGGACCACTGGTACGCGAAGAAGAAAATCACCGCACTGGAACACCACCGGCGAGTACCGTTCACATGCATACTCACGACGATCGTCAATCAGTACCGAGCCGACAGCCCTTAGTTCGCAGAGAAAGTTCACAGACGGTTAAGGGAAGCGGTTGGAACGATCAACAAGGCGTGAACTTCTACAACAAAGACGCCCATCTTCAGAACCTGGGAGGCACCTCTCCTGGTCGACTAGAGGATGACTATCGTTATGATTCGCGACTGGTAGAGGTAGAGCAGAGAGGCAACTACTTGGGGGAGTGGCCCGGTGCTGATCCCGCGATGAGCAATTTCGAGAGGTCGCACTTGCAACATGGCGATATTGTTGACGGGGCAGGGAGAGAAGGCGACTTCGAGGAGCAACCTTTTGCGTCATTGCGATCTAGAAGCGACGTGACGGATGCTGAAGAGGAAGTGGTTTCGCGAGCTCCGCAATCCTCTGTTTCGCAGGAAGTCGTCGCTCACGAGGTGTATCATCGTGGTGCCGATGATCTAGACCACCAGCAGGACCACCGACGAGGCGTCCGAGGCGAGGGACCACGAGAACGTTTATCTATGCTGCCGCGCCACGGAAGGCAAACAAGATTGATAACAGCGCAGAATCCGGCGCGTGCAAGTTCCTTGCAGAGGACGAGTGCAGCGCAGATGGGATCATCGCACGACAGTGAAAGGCAGTCCGCCTCCGTCAGCATTGGCAGGAATTCCGATAACCTCCCTCGTGTTGATCGTGGTGGCGTTTATGCGGATTTGTCCTCGTCTGCAGAAACATATCAAGGCAGCTCGATCGGAACAGGAAATTACCCATATGGAAGCTACACCCCGTATGGAGCACAACAGCCAGGTATGCAGCAGCCGATGCCTCCCGCTCCCTATTGGAATCCTTACTATGGACAGCAGCCAGTGCTTGGCCCTGGCGCCACGGCGCAAGCACCTTATGGCTACGGCTATCCAGGATACAATGCGCCTCCGGTGGCTGGTGGAGCAAATTCGGCCGGCTACGGGTTTTATCCTCCAACCCCAGGAACGCCACAGCAAGCCGGTGGGCCGTATGGATACCCGCCGGGCGGAGCATCACAAATTGTTCCGGGAGTAGCTGCTACAGGAGGCGGTGGCTACCAGGAGTCCGGTTATGGGTACGGTACTTCAGTAGGCGCTACGCCTGGAGTCTACGATCCTGCGTCCGCAGTAACCGACTTCGCTGCGGCAATCAATCCGTTGATTCCACCAGGCGCTTCAGGTGGAACCGCCGGTGGCGAGTCCTTCGCTTCGAGGTATCTGTCATCGCTGGTTCTCGTCTTTCTCCTGATGGCTATGTGCTACGGTTGTTACCACTACGCAGAGCACTTGCGGAACGAGTCGCCTGAAGGTGGGCAACACCATTCTTCCAGAGGTAATCAGGGAACTTCTGGCAGCTTTCGGGACCCTGGAAGAGAGCAGCGTGGCGGAGGAAGTGCTAGAGCTGGAACTATGGGCGAAGGTAACATCCGACATTATCCGACGCTGGGTGGAACACCTGCTGGCAGCGGACCTCCAATGAGCACAGGAAACCGCTTTCCCGCTCAACAACAGCAACAATTTCAACCCGGGTACGGAGAACAAGGCTTTCAACAGCATAGTCAGATTCCAGCAGGCGGGACTTCTTCAGCCGCGGCTCCAGCAATGAATATCATGGTCCGTTCTTCTGTTTCGCCGCAAGCACCACGACCACACCAGCTGCTACAAGAGGATCAGATGCAAACATCAGAGAAGCAGCGCGTCGGTCAGGAACAAGTTCCGGCTCCAACGCACGAAACTCTCAACGCGCGTCGAGACGTGCCAGTGATTCGCATGTCGCCATCGGCATCGCAGGGCGTATCTCCAACAAAGGTCCACAACGCAACGACGCCCACTCACGATGATCGGAGCTACAAAACCACGCCGAAAAGCAGCTCAGAAAATGCAGCTCTCTCAGATTGACAAGAATAGCTAAGGCTTTTTCGCTGCAGCCCGTTTTTATTATATGTACGCGGTACACGTACAGAAGTGTTTTCCCTTCTTCTTGTCCAGTTCGTAATTATGTTCGTATCACGAACAAAGAAGTGTGCAACTACATACTGCCAAGCTTCTTTTACACGATCACCTACTACCATTTTGATATCGATTCATTGCCAAATATATTTAGTCATTGTCGCGCTAGAGCTACTACAACTAAGCGGTATTCTAAGATGCACAGCACCATGAATGTCCTTGTCTAAGAACCGAAAAACCTTTTTTTCGCTTTTGTTCATGATCAACAGCGATCAGTACTAGTTTTAGACAAGTGCTCATAGATAAAATGTAAAAAATGTATAGTGCGAAGACGAAGAAATTATAAGCTGTAGTTGCTGAGTGAACTGATGATAAATGCATATAGGAGAAAATGCTTTTTAATGTCAGAGCGGTAAAATTTGTGTATAAAGATGTTCAAAGAAATGAATGAAAACAAAAAACAAAAGAAGACCAGCTTGGGCTTTCTCGTCTATGAATCTATCAAATCATGTCCACCACGACGTCTAGAACTTCACAGGATTTTTTCAATCACGATTGAAGCACAAGAGTAGTTGTATCAGTATTCAAGATGAAATTAGCTTAACGTCCTCGTCCGTTGTCACACTCACGCTAAAAAGTGTTGTCTCGAACACAAGGAGCATCCTGCGCAGTATAAACGCGTTGCTAGTAACATTGCGGAATAGAGACTAGCTCTAGCGTCACCGATTTCCAATGAATTATCTTAGGTCTATAATATTTCGAGCCACAGGGCCGGGCCTGAAACGTTAACACGAATGAATGAGGTTTCAGTCATCATGAGACGATGATTGAAGAGAGCGCAACCGTAAACACTACCAACATAGCTGATCTGGAGCTTTTTTTTCTGTCTTTGTCTTAGTCTATTGAATCATCACAGGCTTTGGCTTCCCATCAAAATCTCAGTCAAAAGATCAACTTCGAATCGACGCTACACGAAGGAGGATACGAGCCACCCATTCTATGATTTCGAATTTGGAGCTGAAGGATGAAGAAACTGCAGAGCAGGTCTGGATATCTAGCAGAAAGTTGGATAGCCTTCGCAGAAGTCAAAGTCTGTTCTGCCAGAGAGTACACTGAGGGATTTGAGCATGATGCTGCAAGAGATCTTTGACAGCGATCATAATTTTGTTATGGGGTTGTCGTTGTTGACAGCCTCTGAAGATAATGTTGTGGTGTAGGACATGATGCCATGCAGTTAGCTCCTGGTGACGGACGATCACGAGGGATCCATATGTTTCAGTGCACTGCCCTCTTACACTTACAAACATAATACGTATGTTCTTCTAGAAGTCGTGTTGAAAAAGAGGGCAACAAGAACTCAGCAGCGAGTGTTTTCGACAAGTCATTCCTTCCAAAGATTTTTTTTGCCATTGAAGATAATGAATGCAATGTGATTTAATAATTTTAATAATTATAGCGATGAATATGTAGTTCCACTTCTAGTTGTACTTGTGTGTGACGATCATGTCATTTGATTGGAATCAAAATCAATAATCATGTAATTAGTTGTAAGGATGTCCTCTCCTTCATCGGCGTCTCTTGCTTGCTGCGGCACGAGGCGCTGGCGCCATATTGCAGCGCTGCTTAGCATTCACCATTTTGGCAGCTGCCTCCATCACGTAGAGGAGCGTCATCACGATGCGTGGGATTGGGAGGATGACGAGCGTCGCCTCGCTGCATGGAACGAAGCTGCGCATCTTCCTGAACGCCACATTGACAGTGACGCGCTTGCCGAACAAGACTGGTAAGATCTACTTTGCGTTTGAGAAAAATTGAGTGTGATGTTCATCACTTCATGCAAGGGATGAGCATCGTCACACTTACTATGGTTCATATAAGTAGCTAAAGCTAAAGGCGAATGCTGAGCATGATAATGATAATCATACTGTGGTAACGTTGAGGTTGACAGGCACCTTCAACACTGTTCTTGTTGTAAGTACTCGTATAATGGAAAAAATGAAAATGCCCTCTCGCTGCACTCGTCTCAGTCCCGTATGAGGATTCTTTTCATCTCATGCAAACAAGATTATTGACTATCTAAGGTTCAGCAACTTATTTGACAGGGACATCAACGAGCATCGGAACGATGAGCGGAGCCAAGGAAGGAGGCGACAACGATGACGTTGAGCACGATGATGGACCTCTATCCGATTTCTCATATAGCAACTCCGCGCCTTCACCCCCAGACGGTGCTCTGGTGGAAGCAAGCATGAAGAGGATTTCCAGATGAAGTCAAAGAGAAACTTCTCCTGAATCCGACAACAAGCACCCAACCGAGGAAGCGTCCGTTTCGAAGGCTCCCGCCTTTCCACGATCAGTAGAGACCAGTGCGAAAAAACTGAGCATTAAGGGATCGACTATCCGTTCGGTTGGACTCGCCGTCAATACCGCGACACAAATCGACCTGCCTTTTGCTGGTAAAACGGCTGACACGGAGAGCCCGCACGGCGCTGTGGTGGATCCAATGAATCAAGCGACTCATAACGAGGACGTTTCCGGAAGCATGGAGCGCGCTACTGCTGGGTCGACGGCTTTGGCGGAACCTAGGCGAAAGGGACGTGCGACTGCAAATGCAGGCGAGTCGGTTGTATCAGGAGAAGTTGCATCAGATATGGACCCTGAGGCTGAGATCGCACCTCGAGTCGCGGAATCGCCGATTGGTCGCACGAAAGTTGTGATTGATGCTCCTGCCAGCACAATCTCAGCAGACGAGAAAAGGACGGATCAGCGTTATTCGGAACGCACTGATGCACAAGCGAATGCGAAAGATGAGATCCGCACATTGTCGAAAAAATCTGCCCAGCTAGCTCTCGATGAGGCGGTGGGTGTTGTCGGAAACCACGACAAACACGCGGATGACGAAGAGCTTGACGAGGATTATGCGCATGACGAAGACGAGCATGCTGACGAAGACGAGGATGTTCACGAAGTTGACCATGACGAAGACGAGGATGTTGACGAAGATGAGTACGACGGAGACGAGCATGAGGGTAGCGGATTCAGTTCTGATGGCTCGGCCGAAGGCCCCTTCAAAGACCCCTCCGAAAGGACAGCAGGTGAAGACACGCCACGTCATTTTTTTCGCAGTTCCAGCCACGGTGGTCTGCTGCACGAGTTCAGTTTTGGTTGAATGCTGGCAGAGGTGTTGAAGCCCGTCCGAGGCCAGAGATGTACTGGTCATGGTCTCCTCAAATGGGACCTTTGAGGAGCTCCACTGGGCTGCGCTGGTGCTATCTTTGTTCACCAATCTTGATCACAACCACGATGGCAAACTGCTTCTGCGGGAAGAGGTTGGCGCGAGTCTCTTCGTTGCTGACTGGGACTCTGGTGGCGCTGTCTCTTTTGGAGAGCGAGAGCTGTTCTCCAACGGAGAAGAACAGTATGCAGCGGCGGATTGTTTTTGGGACTGGACACCCCCTGGAAAGAAAGACGCCGTGATATTTGATGCCAAGACCGGTGCACCGCATGCGTACAGGCCATCGCTTGACCAGAAGCCGCAGAGCCGCACCAAATCGAAGAGGGTTATTACTAGTGAGGCTTCGAAATTGCAAAAGGAGGATAAACTGGTTTTCCGATAGACCAAATAATATGTGGGGACCCTAAGCGAAAGCGTGGGATCCCTTATTATCTTTTTCAGTGGACGTGGAATACGACAACGCACAATAAGTGAAGATGTTTCCCGTTTGTTTGTGCAAAAATATCAACTTTCACCGTGCCTGATGCTTACAGGCAGCGACAGTGTGTTCTGAATAGATGTGAGTTTACACGAGGACCCGTGCGCTTCAGCATTATTATACAAGCTTCAAGATCAAGTAGATCATCCATCAGACGAGAACACGAGGTAGTCGACAAGAACACCTGAAGAAATCAAACTTGTCCGGTGTTGCTTGTTAGCAATCACAAACCTCCACCTCGTTTATTTGAATTGACCTGTTACAACGCATGAGAAAGACGACGCAGAACGTGTTCGCATAATAAGAACACGGAAACGCAGAACTACAGTTGTTCAAGTTGCACAAAAATGAATGAAAATGAAAGAAAATAATGCATGTAGTTTTGTAAGTCCATCTTCTCTGCTCACAGCATGGCATAGAATTTTGCAACGCAAGTAGAACGATCAAAGCAATTATCACATTACCAAGATCCTCCATTTACAACAAAGCTTACCAATTGGGTCAGGATCAGGAAACAAATCAAAATATGCTATCTGATTTTGTACTTGTAGCTTCCTCGCTCTGAAATATAAGCCGTGTTCCCACGCTCCTGCTAGTTCTTTTTCTTGGATCTCAAGTTGTGCTGTCAAGATCTCACTGGATTATAACTTTTTTTATTCCGCATCCGCCGACTTTTCTTTTGTAGAACGAAGTAGTTTTCATAGTCCAGTTCTTCATCTTTACCTTCTTCTCTTTGATTCCTCTAAAAGAAGTTTTTTTTTGTATATTCCGTGTGGCTGTAGTTGCTTGGATGATCTGTTGTAGATAGAACTATTGAATCAAGATCAGACTGTCGTATTGAAGTTTTTGACCTCTTCTTCTTTCAAACTGACCGCAACAGATACCCGGTTTAGATCCCACTTGCTTCTCAGTACCTCGTCCTCATAGATTCTATCACTTCATTGTGATTCGTCACTTGTGAACGAGAACAAGGAGCTACCTAGAACTTCTAAATATAAAGAAATAGAAGATTTCAAATTCAACAACTTCGCTAACGCTAACGAACTTCGGTAGAATTATCGTTATAACTACGTCATCGTTGATATTAAGTGATTTAATTATACCTTTCTGCGACCTGCAACTCCATACACTTATAATTTTCGATTTCGTTCTCCCACGACTGCGACTAAGAAAATGTCAGTGACTAGCGAGCGTGCCGTTGAAGAGAAGGAACTCACTCTGGAGAACCCAGAAGTGTGCACCAAGTACAGAACAGCAGCTGACATCGCAAACAAGGCTTTGCAGACGGTCCTCACGGCATGCAAGGAGGGCGCTGATATCTTCGAGCTCTGCAAGCTCGGTACAATTTAATTGAACAGAAGAGCATCACTTTCACTACACTCTTATGCTTATGGTGAACGCGCTCGTCTGAGTCTGTAAAACAATTAAGAATAATTCAAGAACAACTCTCATGGTCATGCTCGTCTGCAGAAGGGATTTTTAAAACCCGAATAGAAATAGAAGTTGTCAATATACTTGAATCTCTCGTTGTTCGATGTCATTATGATTATAATGATCAATTGAAAATAATGCAAATATTTTTTATCAAAACCTACAGTGGATGCCGAAATCAAAAACTATTTGTTGTATCTACCATCACGCACAAAGCATTGACTTGACTTGAAACCATTTCTACATAGGTGACGACACTATTCATGAGGAAACCGGAAAAGTTTACAATAAGAAAGTGAAGAAAGGCGATGAAGAGAAGGACTCGAAAAAGGGTGGAGATGCTGGCGTCAAAATGACGAAAGGTCCCAGGATTTTACTTGTGTTGTAATAAAGAAAAAGAAGAATAAATTGAATAAATACAGGAGAAGCAAACAATGACCATCATGCATATACATAGATATAATACGAGCTTCTTCGCCTTCCACACAATGTTCAAGGTAGGAAAATCATAGTAATGCAATTACAAGTGCTTCTTCCTATTTGCTTTTTTATTCGCAAGTTTGAAAGATCATGGACTTTCTTGGAGGACTTCTATATCCACATTCGCAAGTCTGACTCTTGCAACATTCAGCAAGTTTGACACCTCATACCTGCAACATTAACATTCACATCTACGACACCCGACAGGCATTGGTTTCCCCACGTGCGTTAGCGTAAATGAAATCGGTGGAAACTTCTCACCCCTCAAGGGGGAATCCAAGCAGTTGCGAAGCGGCGATGTCGTCAAGGTGGATTTGGGAGTCCATATCGATGGTTTTTTGGCACAGGCAGGACACACAGTCGTGGTGCCAGCTGGTAAGAGTTTGCTCAACAAGAACAACTCTTACATATACTTACATATTTATAGTAATACCGAAATGCGTTTACGTAATACGTAAGTTGTCAAAATCATGAACAGGAATTTCAAACAGGACATTTTTTACCAAAGGAGAACTTCAAAGACGAACGTGCAAAAATTCTTTGAAGTAGGAGTTGTACTTGTAATTTTACAGGTCGATAATATCTGGTGTTTACAAAATCAAAAGGTGAGAGCGACTCCCCGAGCGCAACACAAGAAGCGACAAAGATCACCGACAGAAGGGCTGACGTCGTCATGGCAGCCTGGAACGCCGCTGAGGCGGCTGCGCGATTGATGCAGGTCTCCTTCTACAACTATTGACGCTAATGTAATTGCAGATCACTTCGTTTGATTCCTGTCCTTGTGAGGATGTTGCCTCAAAGTTCCTACGTATTATTTTTGCTTCTGTACGATATATAGTTATTTATTTTCAAAGCAAAGCAGAATTATCCTGCCCATTCTAGGTCGGAAACAAGAACACGCAAGTTACGGAAGTTTTGCAGAAGGCCGCTGAGGAATTCAAGTGCCAGCCGGTGTCCGGAGTATTGTCACACAACGTGAAGCAGCACGTTATTGACGGCAGCCGAGTTATCATCGGAAAGGAAACCGACGATCAAAAGGTCGACGAATTCACTTTCGAAGCCAACGAAGTTTACACCATCGACGTTGCTTTCTCCACTAGCGATGGAAAGCTTCGCGAAAGCGAAAGCAGACATACGGTACTTCTAGAAATTTTTCTACTTTTTCACCAAAGTTAAACAGAGAGGTGTTGTGTCATACTAAATCATGATACGATGGCACGAAACCTTCATCTTGTTTGATATTCTCGAGCAGAAAGAAGAAAAAGTCATATTACTCCATCATCTGGAATTCTTGATCGACTACAATCTTTATGACAGATAAGAACTATTACTATTAGAAAGGCTTTTTTAATCTTCAGGTTTACAAGCGGGTCCCGGAAAACAAGTATATCCTGAAAACGCAGAAGGCTCGCCAATTCATCTCCGAAGTGCAGCAACGGTACTTTTCATCATAATAATTTTCTATTGTTGAACTTGAAACATCCGCTAAAATTAAATTACTTTTATTCTTAGGTTGTGAAGATTGTGATTGATGCAGAGGATCATGCTTAGTCATCTATTAAATTCCTCTTCTTTTTTGGTGTAATTGTCGCATTTTCACAAAACCAAAACAGATTCCCAGCCCTCCCTTTTTCTCTTGCCAATATTGAAGAGGAGCAGTGCGCCCGTGTCGGAGTCACCGAAGCTAAGCGTCATCAGCTGTTGCACGAATATCCGGTTATGACCGAACGCACCGGGGAATACGTCGCTCAATTCAAATTCACTGTGCTGTTGCTTGCTGGTACATCTTAATGCAGCTTAATGTATCAGATTGCAACTTCTTGTCATCTCACGTTGCTGTTCTCCATTCTTTTAGCCACTAGTAGACGTAGTCATCGACTACATCCTTCATTTCGCTATCTCGATGTGAGTCATGCCTCTTGTTTTTATTTTGCTAAGACCTCGCATCTTTATCTTCTATCATTGATTGGTCTGGTTAGTCTTAAACTCAATGCCCGCGCTCGGTATGGATTATATCCAAACCTATACCTACACGCGCGAGACGACAGGGTCGCGCGCGAGCATAAGAATAATGATAATATAATCATATTAATCACGATAAAAAACAAAAATTGTAACATCATTACCTGCTCAAGTAGGCGAGCATGCTATCATTGGGACGAGGACGTCACTCCATTTCCATTTCTCACTTTTTTTGCAGGAGGAACCAAGAAGGTCACGGGTCTTCCGTTCACCCAGGGCGACTTGATCGAATCGAGTTTCAAGATTGAAGACGAAAATTTGAAGAAAATTTTGACCCAGTCAATCGCCCCGCGTAAAAAGCGTAACAATAAGAAGAAGGAAGGTGAAGAGAAAAAGGATGAAGAGTAAACGCCGCTCGTGCCGCTGAGATCATCCACAACCACATCCACATCCTTTAGAAGATATTTATAAAAAGAAGAATGTAGAACAAGAATTGTCGTGCAGGAGATCGAATGTGAAGCATCGATCTTCAAAAATCAGATTGGTTCGTGTTGAAGAATCCTTGAATCTGATTTCATCATTTATGAGCAGTTGCAGCTACAACTACGAACTTCTACGCGACGTCATGACAAAATGAAGCGACGACGGTGCGTACAAACAAGAGTGACCTGCTGAAACTCTTAAGAATCAGATACACTTACACGTACGACCAGCATGCGGCCTAATAGTGTCATGATCAGCTGGCGCTTAGTTCGTCTCCATAAGATTAAGCAGCAGGTAAGCGAATAGAGGTTAGTACGCCAAGAAATGCACGTCGTCAGGAGAAAGTCATAATGTTGCCTTAATCCGGACAAAAAATCTGTATACTTCTTGTTTTACCTCAAGCGCTCAGCACACGTCGACATGGAATCATCTTCATCTTCATATTTTTCACGACCATGAATGTCTAAACATAGTTCTAGCCTAAGCTAACCTCCCGATAGATTTCGATACTGAAAATACCATCATAGAACAAAATGCTGCAGTCCTGGATGTCTCAAAGAATTGTAGTTGGTTATTGATAGCTCGAACGAACGTTGAAAAAGGTAACTCGCTGCGTGGTTGTCAGCTACATGGTAACTGCGTCGTCGCAATTGCATTCATTCATTATCCTCAGAAGATTCAACAGTCATTTTTTGTTTGATCTACTTTGTCATGTGATTCATTCTTTTTATCGTATACTTGTCTGTTTTATATATAGGTACGATCATCATCATCATAATGTTATGTTTTCCTGGTTTCAGCACCAATCAAGATGCGCTGGCTTTCGGGCTTTGGCAATGCAAACGTCAATCAAATCGCAAGAATTTAATGAAAGAAGTTGTGACGCGGCGAACCCGGTTGCTCCGCGGACAGGTCTTCAAGAATTGGGAATTTTCATAAAAGGTTGATCTTGATGAACCAACTCCTGTAATAATTCGGTAAAAGTTGTCAGCGCGCAATCATCATGTTATCTGTCCTATGTCACTCAACTGAATGCATTAGAGACTAATTTGAATACTCAGAGGAAGCAACACCTCAAAGGCAGACAAAGTTCAAAAAAGCACAGCAAGCTATTGTTTTTAGAAAGATTCAGGTTGTTTACAATCAAGAATGTGAATGATGCAGATGCATTATGCTCACGCACAAAATCCTGGAAGGCGAAGCAGATACAATTTGTGGCAAGACGTCCTAGGTGTTTAAGGTCGTTTCCGGATCGAGGGCCCTCTGTGTCGCTTTTGCAAACGAAAAAGAACTTGTCGAGATGAAAAAACAAGCAAAACACAGCAGATGTATTTCAAGTTGAGAGCGTTGATTCCAGGTTAGTACTCAGCGTCGTGCAGGTGCAGCAATCTGACGCCCTCGAATTGCGAAAATCTTCGCAATCCGCTTTCACCTCTACTCTCAGATCACGACTAGGTAGCGCGGATTATTGTTCATCTTATTAAGTAATTGTGCATTCATCTTTCTTGCTGTGGTCTATTTTCTTGCCAGAAGTCCTAGTAGTGCTTGTTCGTACTTTGTTTTAGTACAACATAGACGTTGTTTGCTTCTCTCGTTTATACAGCATAGTCTATTTTCACTTTGTGGTCTATGTATTAGTTTGCTTCATCTAACTCTATCAATACCAATGAATAGTCAAAGAAACATCTGAATTTCTGTGTCGTGGACTTGGTGAATTCATGAAAACGCTAATGTGCTCACAAAGAATGAAGCCGGCTTGTTCCGTCTGACGACGAGTGTATGCACAGGGCGAACCACACAAAGCACTACCCTGACAATTGCGAATTGCAGTACATAACGCGACCACGAACGTTTGAAAGAGGAGCTGAGTTTTGCGTTTTTCTATACTCGCATTATTCCCCCTCCTCTTCTTGCAATTTTTGGTATCCCTTTGAAATAATTGTGTAGTTCCACAACGCGGGTCCGGGTTCGAATGTGCAAGTAGAAATTCCAGTCCTCCTGAAGGAGAATGTCATTACCGGAGGTTCGTGTGAAGCCGTCGCTGGAGTATACGGCGGAAGTCGTCGTTCTCATTACGACTTTGGGAACGAAGCGGACGGAATTTAACGCGGGGCAGAGAGCACGAGATTTGTTGTTAAGTCTATACTAGTAGATAATGCATCTTTTTTTAGTGCATCCTTGAAAAGTATGCCTGATTATTATCGTGCTTTACTCTTCAAGGATGTAGCTGAAAGATGAACAACCACGGAGCGCGCTAATGTTGGAGATCAAACGTGCTCACCACAAGATCATCGACTTCAATCGTGATGCGCGAGCGCAAACAACAGCCGTGCAGGGCAAGGCAATCGCTCAGCTCTCCAACGAAGGAAGTAAATACCGTAGGCTGCACACAGACGAAGACGACGACTTGATTCTACCACAAATATTTTATGACAATGACTTGTAGTTGTTACAAGATCAACATCAGGATTTGGATTGCATTCGCACCACTAGCAGATGATAGGACGTGGCCAAACATCGATCACAAGAATTTGTCGTTGTTTTTCTCACCTTTGGAGGACCGACGTGCGAAAAGTGCTTTTATTTGCTTTTTTATATCTGGGACTGGAGTGTAATTCTTATCAAAATCAGTACGAGGTCATTAATTTTAATTTCATGCATGCATCGTTCGATCATACTTTTACATGATCAACACCACCTTTCTCGTTCATTTTTGCGTGGACGGCTTGTACATCGGCGATGCGGACGAGTTGCAAGGACTTGAAGATGACGGACTGCTGGACGACCTTCTCAGGAGAAAAAAGTGTCCGAGCAGAAAAGGAAAGGGAGGCTACTGCGGTGAGGAGCGCAGTGAGAGCGACAAGTCGTGCACCAAGTGTGGTGAAAGTTTCAAAGAGCTTCTTTCGGGGTACTTTACAGTAGGTCAAAAGATTCGCGAGTGCGAGGAATACGATCGATTCCTCGTCTGAGTTGTTAGTAATCTTCATAATGGTAATTAGACAAGTGGTCAATATCCATTGACAGCCTTATCGAGGAGTGCAGAAAACCGGAAGGATTGACTGTGCGGATGTTAATCATCATCGTGACATTTAAGGATGAGGAGGTCCGTCAGTATTCTTTGTACTACGTTTGCGTTTCTATGCAGTCATGACTGTACAACACGCTGGTCAAGGTTCGCTTTCTCCATCATGACAAAGCACCAGGAGCTCAACCTGGTACTCGTTGAAGATAAACGACCTCGGTGGAATGCGGAGCAAGATATTGTTATTGATTTTTACCGCATGATCGAAGCACTAGCGCTGGTCTCGGTACGTTGATCATGTGTAAGCGTATCGTTTGTCAAAAAGCCTTGTGGTCATTCTATTGTCGGTTGGTACGTTACTGTCTATCCTCGGTCAACAAGTTCTGTTGTGTGCGATGAGGTAGCGTCCTGTATTGCAGTATCAGAAAATGCATCGCACCGTATAGAAATTATTGAGCTCGGTGGTAAAAGATCAGGCGTGCATGCATCCTACAAAATTCGGTTATATTTTTCGGTCGCAAGCAGAGAAACACTTGGTATTGCTTCTAGGCAACGCTAGACGGTATACTCTCACTCTTTTCACATACGGTGCCTTGCTCTGTCTTACACCACGAAGTCCTACGAATCTTTTGTGTAGTAAGTGTAGTAAGGGCTGACTGATGCTAAAAAATGGGTAGGTCGTGTCGGTGTAGTACATCATAAGTATACTCGCTCCTTGTTCTTCCAAAAGACATCAGCGTGGAGAGCGCGTATAATCACAGATTTCGTATGTAGAAATTTGAAGTCTTCACAGTCGCGGTCGCCGCTCTACTCGTAGATCACCAATTGTTTCTTGAACACACGAACAAAATGAAGCGTGCAGCGTCTTTTGCTTCGTTCGTGAGGAGACGACCTCGCGGTCGTGACGGTTCACGGACTACTGCGGAGTCGAAAAAAGACACAACTACATCATTGACAAACAGCTTGCTGGACGATCATGTTGAGGCAAAAAATCCTTCGACACTGCCGCTCGGTGCAACGGCACCTACAGCATCGTCAATTACCCAAGCTGGTGTTGGTGGAGCAGGTGGACCAAAAACAACGACGACCGACACTAAGCAGAAGAAAGAGATGGGGCGCAGTAAGTCCACCTCAAGCATCGTGAAGAAGGTGAACACCGTATTAGGCAATCATGCGGCGAAACAAGAGCAACTTGTTTTCAACGTGCGTGTCACGAACAATTCAGAGTCGGAACTATCGAAGGGTGTGCTGCTTTTCTCGGCAACAGGATCAAACTCACGTCCGCTTGCGCCGTCTTCTTCATCCAAGGGTCTACCTGATTGGATTGCTTCTGGAAAAACTGTCAGCGCAGTGTACAATGGAAGTCAAGGCGCACTACAAATCCCGCATTTCGAACCGATACCATTCCATGTGGGCCTGCCTGCGGGTGGTACTACAGCTAGTCGTAAAAGCTTGATGTGGATGTCCATGTTGCTAGTTTCTCTCTAATTTCATCGACAACGACATGAAGATACTTTAGTCATTTTCACCGTCGTCAGATATTGCAGCCACACGAACTATCTTCTGATGTGAGAGAATGAGAACAACTAGTACCAGTCTACGTCCAGCATTACGATTACCTACTAGCATTGTAAGTATGCTCCTAGCGTATATTAGTTCGACCATCACTATCACCTCTTGCTCTTTCGCTTCGACTTCGTCACTAGGTGCGGTGTTTAGGCGACCGACCGCGTCTGCTGCACGGCCATCGGCGGCCTTTGTGGGGGAAGGCGGAAAGCAGAAGACGACAGTGGTCGGTGCACCTTCGTGGGATTGGCGGGATGCCTTTGCTGAGAAGCCGACAGAGGGCTGGGCAGCCGAAATTGAAGTCCATCCAGCTTATCGTGGGGCGTTTTTGTCAGGCGAAGAAGAGGAACAGCGGGACAGTGTCGCGCGACCAACCAAGCTCCTACACGTAAAAATTCGGCAAGCGACGGGTAACTAATGTTCCTGAAAGACCACACAATGAGCAACACTAAATGCCAATGGATCCGAAAATACTTTTTTATACTCTATTTGTTTCATCTTCATCTAAAACTAGTAAAGTGACTCTCTTTGACTCCAAGAAAAATATGAGACCAACGTCAGCTACTTCCATTTTTCGCCGATCCACCTTTTAATGTTGATTGTTTTCAGGTGTGGAGCTGAAGCGCTGTTTGCAGTTACAAGCCATGCGGGAAGCATCAGAGGATGGCAACTACGACACCTTGGTTGCGCAGGTCACGAAAGCACGAGTCGCGGGCTGTCTTTTACAAGATATCGAGAAAGCAGAAGCGGTAATCAAGAAGCTGAAATCGGAACGCAAGCACATCAATGAGGGCTGCGACCACGAGACGTTACAGAACTACATGACGTGGGAGAAAGTAACAGATCGTGGCGGAAAGGCGGTGCCCTCAAAGCTCGGAGAGGACTATGCCACTGCCGGTGCTTCCACGGGTGCTAGTGGGGGCGGCGGATCCGAACAAAAGTGTGGCGCGTCTTCGTCAACACCTGCAAATGCTAGTAGTAAAGGCAAGGCTACAGCCGCTAATGCATCGAGCAGGAGAGGTAGTCGCAGCCCAGTGAAAAGCATGAAAGCTCCTGCGGAGAGCAAGAGCAAGGAAAACAACGTTTCCGAGGAGGTAGACAAAACGGATGAGGTGAAAAGTAGCAGTAGTTGTATGGAAGTAAAGCCTCAAAGTGTTTCTGCTGAGTCAGTAAAGGTTGATGACTCGAATGCAGGTGCGACTAGTAAAGTACTTCCTCTGAGCTCGTCTAACCTGGAGAAGCTGCCAGCAGGCGATTCAGCTGGTGCTGGTGGGCGAGAGAGCGCTGGGGACGCTGCTAGTACCTCTGTTGGCGTTGGACAGCATGAGGATGTAGCCAGTGCTTCTTCGACACTGCCACTCACTGCGGCAGGTTCCACTTCGTCTGTAATGGCGGACGACCCACCTCTTGAGGAGCCTAGCGGGAATACGGGAGGAGAAGGAGATGCGGCAGCGCCCGAAAAGTGTGAATTTGATGTGAAGAAACTACTCGAGTTGAAGAGAGTTGCTCCTTGTGCGGACGGCACGTGTGCTTTTGTTGAGAAGCAAAAGCCGCCGGAAGGCAACCCTGATCCCGCATACTTCGAGCGGATTTTGTACGAGAATCGGCGTTGCACTGTGACACCCAATTGTCCCTGCAATGTTCACGTCAATCCTGGAGAAGTGCTGGAATTTGTCCCTGATGCGATCCTCGAGTGTCTCGGGAAGCAATACGGTCCACACGCAGATGAGGCCTTGTTTCGCGAACTGGTGGAGTCGGCGGTCGCCGTTGAAGAAGGCTCCGTGTGGCGAGCGGGAGGGAAGTATATTTTTTCGGCCTTCGACCGCAATCAGAGTATGGTGGCTTTGCAACGAACCCTGGAAAAATACGGGAGGAGACGTTGTGCAGACATGCTGCTAAAGCTGTGCGCCTTCTGTGAACGAAAGTACGAGGGATACGTCACAGCAGTGCAGGTCAACTTTCACCCTTATGCGCAAACATGAAGTTTTTGTAAATGTGATTGCAGATCGAATAATATTATTCAAATGATATCGATGAGAGTATTTACGTATGTAGTTGTAGATGAACATGAAGTAAGGCTCACACGCTGAGAACGAGCAGCCCAGGAAGAAACCTTGTACACCTAATTACTTTCAAGAGTTTTTGCCCCTTTGTTAACTGAGAGAAAATCCCAAAAGTATAACTACCGTTGACGACGACAAGCTGCAGTTATGTATATATAAGTAGCTGTAGGTGTAGGTAGCTGTACAATTTTGCCAGTCTTCATTTTGCGCACGGCGACACGTACCATGACCAGCATCGCGACATCTACAGCGGCAAGCAGCGTGCAGGACCCAACTGCACATGCAGTTTCCGGGAATGCGTGGGCACAGTTTGCTTTTCGCTCGGAAGCTCACGAGTCTGTATGATGGAGACACTGACGGATGAGTTTTCGCATTTGAAGGCTTGTTCGGCTGGCGGAGGGGGCAATGAAACGAGAGAGAAAGCCTGCGAGGGAAGATCAGAAAAAGTGTGGCTAGATTCAGGGTGTAGTATGTATTTCAATGCGGAATGGAATTCAAACCACAATCACGGAATACCAAAAATGGACTTTACATGCGGACCTAGAATCAGCATTGCCTACCTTATGGGAGCCAAGTAATAGTCTAGATAAACGCGGGAATGGGCATAAGCATATCAACATAAGTTGTTAGTCTTGAAGTTCATAATTACTGTCATAGGTAAATCCATATAACATCGTGACCAAACAGACTACGTTGCTCGCCAGGATTCAATTCTTCCTGTTGCTAAGCTTGTGCTCGTTTTCGAAGAATTATAGAACACTAACATGTTTTGAAGACGGGAGACAAATAGTATTACTTCGAAAAAATTTAGAATATCGATGCACGCTGATCATAGATTGTAGTTGCGAGAGTCCGTAACCATAAGATAGTGGTGAATGAGGATGCCTGCTCGTGTAGTTCATGACAGAAAACCCAAATAATGTCATGCGCTCCGACCTATCGAAGGCGCCCTATATCTATTATGCACCATGCATATTGGTATTGCCCATGGGCTCATAGATGAAAGAAAATACTAGAATGTAATTCTAAATAGAACTAGTTCCAATTATAGAACTACTGGAATATTTCAAGAAAGGATGAGTTTAAAACTTTATGTACCGGTCCAGTGAGCTAATGGTAATGTTGCAAAAAAGTTATGAAAGATAAAGAACCAGAACCACATCCTCATCCAAAACTATGTGACCTCTAGTTGTAGTACAGAGTTGATCCTATATGCACATCCTTCACTTTGAGCAGGTTTTCGTAAGGGAATGTAGTGTGCCCATAGATCAGGAGCATCAGATGTATCATTCAAGAAGCAAGATCATGCAGTCTTAACAATTCCATTTTTCTCAATGCCAACATACTCTCATCTCCATGCCGTCGCGGGTCTTCCTCGCATGTCGAATGCCGTACTGGTACCGCTACGAGACTTGTTATAGTCGCAGGCCCATGCAATTCCCACACCCTAATTTTGGTCGAGGCGGATTCGTATTGCTTCAAACGTCTCTGCGTCAGAGCGTAAAGCTTACGTTGTACTATTGCTTCAAGTCTGTCATCGAGTACTGCCGTCTTGACAGATTCCAGTGGATGAGCATGAGAAAGATGTGTCAACGTCAATTTCGATTTCGCTGCTTGAGTTGAAACGCAGGACAAGCAAAGACGAAATCGGTTCGTTGTGATCAAATTAATCCGAATACTTACTAAAACAATGAGGAAGAAGATGTTGACCTGCTAAAGAATCTGTCAATTGTCAGGAATTGCAACGCTGTTGTATGATACTTTAGACTCCTGTCGGTGCGTGTTGAAGAACACGAGGCTTCAGTTCGGTACGCACGCACTTGATAATACGATACACGCTAAGAACAAGCATCCGTTTATTGACTTGCAGACCTCGATGTCGGTCACAAGATGATCAAGAGCAACGATATTGACCATCCCTCTAGCTCTATACTGCGTGATGCATGATTATCTCTTCTTTTGCAACATCAACATGAAGGTTAAGTTATATATAAGGTTGAATTGATACGATAGATCGATCCTCATCGTTCTTTTTCTTGCCGCGGTCTTGTACTTGTTCACGAAATTTTCTATGCAGCTCAGATGAAGACAATTCTTGTGGATGCATAGATTCTACAGCGACGTAGTGGGAGTAAGTTAGCCTTCTGGCTCTGTACGTAGATCCCGCAGTAATTTCCTGCATTTCTGCAACACCTCGCTACAACATCAGTATCAGACAGAGCTTCTTTGACGATCTGGCTTTCTTACCTCGGCTTAGCTGACCGCGCTCGTGTGGAATCAATCTACCTGCACCGCACGAACCACCGGGGAAGTGAGTGATGTCTACATCAGGAAAGGCAGTTTCTGGCGACGCCAGTCGGAACGGAGCACAGAATAAGCTGGAACTTTTTCCGGTTCCCTCAGCTTCGACATCAACGCTGGAGCTTAACACTGACGCACTGTCGTTGTCAGGAACCTCGCCAGCCTGGCGTGGGTCTATGAAGCGCGTAGTCGACAAAGCCGCGAACAAATTCTCCACGAAGAAATCGGTACTGATTCCACATAGAGAAGCAATTTTCTATTAAGTAATAATTTCATTGTTGTACCACCAATGCTACAGATTATTCTGTTCTTGAAATGTGTTGACGCTGACATGAGCTATTGTCTGAGAATGAAAGAATATGAAAATGATCATTATGTCTTCTGATATGAGCAAAGACAAATTTTTAACGATCATAAGGTGTGTTTGTGTTAGTGTTATTCTTGATCACATCTTTCCACGATACAGAACATGAAAAGGGGAACGCCGTCCGATGCGGAGCAAGCCTTGGCTCGCCGCATGGCTGCAGATGCGCGAGCACAGGCTGAGAGGCGTGTCGCGGAGGCAGAACGTGATCGAATGCTGGGACGCATGTTCGATGGCAATAAGGGCCCGCTGAATCCGACTCAAATCGCAATAGTGGGCGCCGGTCCGGTTGGTCTGTGGCTTGCTCTTCTGCTCTGCCGTCAGTACTATCCCAAGGGGAAGGAGCACTTGCTCAACGCGCAGGTGAATTTGCAGAACCAGCACAGGAGTCGCAGCAAATCTTCGAGTTCCGACGCAAACCGAAGGGGCAATGGTGACGGTGGTGACCAAGGTGGTTCTTCTTCCACGCCAAAAAATCTGGATCATTTGTTCGTGACTACAGCTTTAGACTCCTCTCTAGATGGAGGTGCTCAACAAGCTCCTGGACCTCCTCTGGTTATATCAACCTCGAGACCGGGGAGCCGTGCTGGGACCCCAGCGGGCGGAAGCACGAGGGCTCCACAGCAGAATGCGACTGGGATAGACAAAACCACCAGCCGGAAGCTTGCAGCCATTGGTGTGAGTCCCACCAAAACGTCGAGTGGAAGTTCCTCTTTCGCTCGCGGCGGCTCGTTAGACTTGCAATCCGACATCCCTCATTTGAGTATCGGAGGCGCGGACGAGATCGGAGCAGGGCTAGGAGGAGACCCTCACAACTTGCATTTGGGCAGTCCTGGAAAGACAGTAAGTGCTATCGCGCTATCCCCCGCCGCGACATCTGTAACTTCATCAGCAGCGTCTGCGGCACCTTCATCACAGGTGATGCTGAAGATCCACATTTACGAAAAACGACCACAGCGAAGTCACGGGACGCGCAACATCCTGTTGGCACTATCGACACAAACAGAGGGTCTGCTCTTCCGTAATCTGACGAAGCCAGTGCGCGCGTGGTCGCCGTGCGCGCCTCTGGCTGATTTGGAGAAAGCACTTAGATCAGAACTCGAGAAATACTGGTGGCCGATCGTCAAGTTTCATTGGAACGCCGAGGTGGATTTGGACGCGCAGATCTTTAACCGTCTCTACAACAACGACGAGGAGGACTACTACGTCGATGACAGCGGCGAAATGCAAATGTTTGTTGCGTCTGGAAGAAATAGTAAGGGCAATAGTCCGAATGGAAACCGGAAACAGGGTGGCAGCAAAAGCCCTCCTGGCGCAAATGACACGGGTTCGCCGAATAGTTCGCCGAAGCGCAAGAGTCACGCTAGTCCGCGCGTTTCCCCAACTATGGGAATCTTCGGGGCGCAGGCGAGTGCGGAGCTCTTTGATGCGAATGCGGCTACAATTACAGGAGATCATGACTCTTCTCCTGGTGCTGCAGCCGACGCAATTATAACGCATGATGATGTAATTGATGGAGGGGGAGCAGAGGGTTTTTCCGCAAAGAGTGAACTAGTGCAGGCTGTAGAGCGAAAATTTGATGCCACGAGCTGTGCATCTATAAGCGTCAGTCTTCCGAGGGTCGTTTCGAGTGGCAGCTCGGCAGTTGACGCGGTGCGCTCACAACGACAAACCGAGGCGGACCTAGGGTTCGAAATTCACGGACGGGCCTTTGATGTCTGCTTCCTGTGTACGGGGAAAAACGCCGTTTCGCATCTGCACAAGCGCATGAACGTGACCAAGGCAACGATTCTTAGTTATCGGAAGCGGGGCATGGTGGCACCGAAAAAACAGGCTGTGCCCGCGCTGCCTGCTGTAGTCGCACTTGCTCCCGGTGAGGACACGTCTAGCTTAACAGTGGGAATTCAGCCCGTTGGCAGCTTATCGCCGGATGCTACCTCACCTAGCAAGAGCAAGAGTTCTAGCAAAGCGACATTCTCTAAGACGGCTGTTGGCGGTGCTAGTGGAAGCAAAGATGAGAAAAATGCAGCAGACCTCCACCCATCATCGTCATCGTCATTGGATAGCACTGGTGTCGCGAGTAGCCCGCTAGTGTCGAAATTGCGAGCGACCGCTTCAAAATTCCGCTCACCGCCTATACTCCACTCTGAGCCCGAATATCGATCCGTGCAGGATCGAAAGTACAACAATCCGCTGCTGCGCAACGAGAACATCATTATACGCGAGCTCGGATCCTACGGCTGGGTATGGCTTTTGCGCTACGACAAGCCAATACTCACCCGAGCAGAGAGCGTACCTAGTAAGCAGGTCACTGGAGGAGGAGGCGCCGATCAAACTGGTAGAGGGAGCGGAGGAGCACGTTCACCAGGTGGACGAAATCTCCAAGGCAACGTGGGTGGACTTAGGGATGGATCTGCTGGAGGACGACACATCTCTGCGGACCGCCCAGACTTCGAACAGGATGAAGTTTTTGCGGCAATAGAGTTACTTCGCGGGACGAAAGTCGTGGTTCCTTCGGCTTCGAAAAGAGGTGATGGAGACTCGCCGTCCTTGCGCGAGGGCGACATTGACGGCACATTAGAAGGTCTTTCTTCTGCTAGATTAGAGCGCGAGGACGAAGGACCATATAACCAGCAAAGAAATTCCTTCAACAGCTTCGCAGAAATGTGTTCCGCACCCTATGTGCGGACTGAAAAAGGGGATCCGTTGTTTTTAGCCTTGGAAAGCTGCATCGATTACGAGAAAACCCATGGGATCCAGGTGAACAGCACTGAGGCGAACCATTGGGGTCTGCGCATACCCGCTGGGGCGCGCTCTCCTTCCGTGTCGCCTCGACGCTCCGTGTCTCCGAAGCGACCGAGCGCGGATGCAGCCAACGCGACCGGAGCTGTTGCTCGCCCCTCTGCTTCGCAGCAGCAAAACTTCGCGCCTGGCTTCGCAGACATAGTGCTGACGCTGCCTCGCGCGCGCAGTACAGCAAGTGGCGCCACGCTAGGAGATGGCGGTGGGTTATCAAAAGACAGAAGAAAATCAAAGGGTGGAGGTCAGCCTTCATCATCCTCAAGTTCCACAGCCGCATCTAGCGGCTCAGGTCCTGGCGACGATAATTCGGGTTCCTCGACGTCAACAACCGATGGAGAGACGGTGATTTGCTTTGCTGGCGATGCATTGTGCGGCAAACCGTTTTATCTCGGCACAACTCTGCAGTTTCATCTGCACGATATGAACACACTAGTGAGCGGCATCAACTGGCGGAAGGGGCGCGAGCTTCGACCGAAAGACTTTCGCGCGTATGAGCAGCGCATGCGCGACACAATTCAGGGCTTTTTGACACAGAAGACAAATACAATGACAGCAGTAACAAACTCGTCTACTGGGACGTCTTCCAACACTGGTGGCAACAGCAGCGCTCGCGGCAACGGGAAATCACCACGAAGTCCAAATGCCAAGAGTGATCGTGGGAGTCCCTCTGGGAAGCAGGATTTCAATTCGACTTCTCCCGTTGGTCAAGCGCGTGTGGATAGGAGCAATCCACTGGGCTACTCCTATACAAGCGGCATTGACACTGGGACCGCCTCTATATTTAGTGGATCTGGATCGTCGAATCTTCCTGACGGCTCCAGCACGACGAACAAGAGAAGTCCGTCAAGGCACCACCATATTCGAATGCCTTCAGTTGCGTCCATTGATGTAGGTGCGGACGGAACTGCAACATCGTCTTTCTTCAATGCCACTATGAGGCACGATGCCGCGGGATCCGGTTCTGCAGCAAGCTCGAAGGCTGCAGGTTTTGGTGGAGATCCACTGGAATGGGGTGTAGGGGACCAGTCAGGCACTCCCACGAACAACAAAGGAGAAGGGGCCACTGCATCTTCATCAGCATCGCCTGGACGACCATCATCTAGGATGGCGCCTTTTGACCAGCAGAGCCACAGCGGCCTGGACGGATTGCAAAGTTCCTGGCAGCAACTGGCATCGGCCGCTGGTCTTCAAATGTCGAGTCCTTTTATGGGTGTCGGACAACGACCTCCGTCACGGCCAAATAGTCGGCAGGGAAGCAGTACAAGTAGATATAATGTCGTTTCGCGAATGGTGCAGCAGCAGAAAACATGGAGTACGACACCAGTTGTCGAGGGAGGGCAGGCAGGTGGCGTTTTAGCGAGTATGACGTTGCATGGTGCGGCAGTACCATCGCACAGTGAGCCGTTGGGCTACAACCACAGCACAAGTAGCAACATTAGCGGAGCACCTACGAGGACTTCGACATTCCGTGGTGGCCACAGCGACGCATTCCCAAACGAGGACGTGCCTCCCCTGACAGCATCAACAGGTTCCATATCTAGCACTTCCGACGTTCGCGCAGGGAAGAAACCTTCGCGCACGTCGACAAAGTCATCAACTCCAGCACAACCGGGGTCGTCTTCTGCAAATGCTCCGTCACAAGACGCGACCACGAGCAAGCCAGGAAAAATACAAGCGAAAACTTCTTCACGTCGCGGAAGAGGTTCAATTGAGATTGAAGATGATGAGGATTTACCGATTCTCCCGGACGCGGCAGAATGGAGCGAGGACGATGGCACAGCTTCGACTACGGCTGACGGTAGCAGTAGCAGTAACGACAGGGACGCTGCAGATACACTGAATGCCGGTGTGCACCATGACAAAGCAGTAGAAGCGCGAGATCTGCAGAAGACAGCGGGTTGTGCAGGCGCCACAGCCTTCAGTGTTGCAACAAGTGGTCCTAGTAAGAAATTAGACGAGAACGAGATAAATGATGTTGATGCCAACGAAGAACAAGGGGGCGCTTCAGGAGTGCTACGCAGCCAACTGTCCACTGCACTCGCATCTAAGCAGCTAGCAGAGTCCATGGCGCAGACGGAAAAGCTTAGGCGCGTGCTACAGAACATCAAGAATGAGAAGCTTGCGGTAAGCAACATCTTATCGTTTAGTCGCTTCTGCGCCGGCTCCGGAAGCAGTGTTCGTGCTTCATCAAGTCTTGCGAGTAGCTCTAACCATGGCAATGCCACCGCTTCTGCTACGGGTGGTAGCCCCACTCGCAACTTGCAGGCGCTTATTTCGAGTAAGCGACGGTCGTCAATTTTTCTGTCCGCAGACGGCGAGAGTCCGGCGATTGACAGCGAAGATTGTAAAGCAGCTATGGTTCGCAATGTGAACGAATATGAAACCGAACTTCTCATCGATGACAAAATGGAAAAAGGAGCGACGGCGACGACACGCGTCAAAGTGCGCTCAAGTCAAGATCGTGGGTTAGATCAGAAGTTATCAGCGATTCCAGGAAGCGGACCGCTTCAACGGCCGTCCCTGGGTACCTATTACTCGGCTACATACTCGGTGCAATATACTCATTCATATGCAACATCTACTCCTACATCAAGTGAGTGCTTTGATTTCTCCCTAGTGCAAGGACCATTTTGGTATGTACTTCGTTGACAGTGTTGTGCGGACCTGGACCTAGTGATCTGATATTTTCACGTCGACACCGTCCAACATCTACAGTCATGCCTCCCCCCACGGTTTCAATACAGGTGTTGACCATAGTTCAACTGTTACGGCGCCAGCTATCTCGGCGAACCGGACCAGCGCAGGCCACCAGCAAAAGAATCCAGGAGGTGTTCTAAAAATCGTACCGGCCAGTGGAGGGTCGATGGTGATTGACTCGTCCAACATGGACCAGATGGATGTCGGACAGCTCGGGCGCTCACCTCAACGCATAGCATTGCAGCCACTGGGGTATAACACTCCTGAAGAGGCGTCTTCTCCGCTTCTCAGCAAGGGCACAAAGATGAAGAGCGCAACCTCTGGCGTTTTTGGAACAACTACTGGACGGCTTCAGCGCAGCAGCTCTCCTCTGCTTGCGTCTGAGGCTACAACGTTTGGAGGTCTTAGCAAAGACATGTCGTTAGGAGCATCCATATCTGGGTCGGCCGGTGGAGACTTGTTACAGGACGCGCTTCTTTCAGGAACATCCCCTGGTCGTCGACCTGGTATTGCAGAATCGCCTGCATCACCGAACCCGTTTAGAGCATCTTCTACGTCCACAGGGAGCAAGAAAACGCTGTCGGCGGTTCTAGGTGGTTCAACGGCACAACGACTGGGCCCTCGATCTATTTTTTTACCAGCAAGTAGTGCATGTGCGGAGTACCAGGAAAAAGAAGATTCTCGCGGGAAAGTAGCTGCTTTAGCAGATGACGATCCAATTCATCAAAAGAACAACGACTTTATTAAAAAGTTCTTTGTGCAAAAAAGAGCCTCTTAGAAAACCGAAAAAGCAAAGTAAGCATATTAGACTTGTTCTACAATTTTACACAAAAAGCAAAAACTTCGAATCAACCTGCAGCTGTAGCATATTCTTAAGCATGAACTTAACAACCATATCAATTCTATGTTGAAGATGTTGCATCAAGCCACATAGATGTTCAAACTGTTTGTGTATCTATTTCCCTAACCGCCATGAGCATAATATAAATATCTCCTTAAATAACAGGAGGCATGCCGTCCTCAATTGTACAGAATATTGGCTGGCGCAGGAGATAATATTCATTGTTGTTCATAAGCATAATCTTTTATTTTCTAAACTTTAGGATTGGATTCGAAGAAAAATTTTTAGACATACCAGAGTTTAGCAGCACCAAAGAAAACCAGGACAAGCTACACACGGGCAAAATGATGAAAGATAAGCATAAGAGGACAGCAGCAGCATTCTCCAAAAAAACCTGAAGATGGCAGCCAGCAGATGAATTTGAGAACCTGGAAAACACGAAGAAGATCAATTGGTATTCATATGATTCTTGACATGCAAGAACGCTTCGACGCTGATTGTGAAGCAGGCTTCATCTAATGAGATAAAGTTTGGTGCTGTTTCAATCGGTCACAGAGTATCAAAATTAAGAGAGTGAACGACGTAGCGATCGTCTTGTCGGGGGAGTAGTGCGTTTTTGTGCTGGAAGATTTTCTGACAGTCGCTGCACCTGCTCACTTATTCAATAATTGTCGAGAATATGTTCCAGTTTCGTCTATCTACCTACTTTAGAGACAGAGCACGCGGCCTCATATCAGAACAGGCTGAGCGTAAAAAATATGACCTCGTTTTTCCCGCCGATTGTCGCTTCAGCTCCTTGCTGGATATTGGAGAGATGAAGATGAAATCAAAAGCAACACCGTCGGAGAAGAGAAAAGATCTTGTGTCGGAGAAGAGAAAAGCAATTGTGTCTCCGCCAAGCCTTTCTTGAGCAATTGCCTCTGCAAGATCGCAAGCCAGAGACCTTCTAATCTAATTTAATTTTGGGCCTTGAGTGATTCGATTTTGTGCGGGAACAACGCGGAACAGAAGTACCGCCCACACAATTAGATCTTGGCTTGCTTTGCTGCTGCGCCTGCGAGGCATGCAGATATGCTAATTGTGGCGCACCATTCGCGGAAACTGTCGGATGTGCTCATGAGGCTCGTCATCTCGAAGCTTTTTCATGTCCTCTTCCTTGGACGTGAACGCGCGTCCTCAACTGATGGAACAGTTACTTGCTCTTCTGGGGTGAAATTAGCGGCTGCGACATCTTCATCACGGAACAGCAAAAATGCTGCACCACCAGTAGGGGAGTTTCCATTCTGTCACTACCCTCCTCAAATTATAATTAGTAGGGCGGGCCATCGAGTTCAAGAGCAAGGTGAAGATGGTGAGGAAAAACTTGAAGTTGAAGAGAACGTCGAAGGCTTCAATGGGATCGACAATCCTATGTGGCTCCTGCACGCCATTGACAGCCAACCGAGTAACTGGAGTCCGCAAATTACAGACTTCGCCATCTACGGTGCAGACCGTCTTGCAGCACAATGTATCTTTCGGATATTCGAGGCCCAGATTGTGCGAGGCGAAGGCAAAGTGGGCAAAGGGTTTCTCTTTCGAAAGCGCGAAGGCGGATGGGATGAGGGACCATTGGTTGTGGCTATGGCAACGGCAAAGAAGTGCTAACTGCCTAGACTTAACTACTACACGCACATGCCTTACTAGTCGGACTTTTTTGCTACGTTTTCACACAAATAAATGAATCTTCATCTTTCTCTTTCTTTTTCACATCGATCCTTGACGAGCAAAGCATTGCTAGGAGATCACGCTATTCTCATCGGGCTTTTCATCATATTTACATCATCTTTATCAAGCGCCACTAGTAGTTCTAGTTTTCGCGTAAATAAAAGTTCAACTTGTCGTCAACATGCTGTCCATTTCATCTTCCGCGGTTGTCCCCAGCAAGTTCTGGCGTGCGAACTTCTGCTCTTCCGACACCCTTTGGTGAGTGCAAATGCAGTATGGCAAACCCATGAGATGCCAGAGGATATCAGTCGCTACCTGTGGCTGAAACAGCGTGTGCATGTGCGAAGCCACATATTAGAACAAGCGGACGATGCGACTGCGAGCAGTTCTGAAAGGAATGAAGATGGTGCTTCTGGGGATAGTACGACTACGATCCTTGACGATGAGCGAAACAATATTATTCAAGGCGGTTCAGGTTCACCTTCTCGCTCTCCTGACATATCTTCAGCAGGGTCAGATACTAGTCAATATCAGTTTCATGTGGTTGCGACACTGGACGAATTCACAAAAGAAGTGCAAAAACATGAAATCGGGAAATCGCAAGAAGGTTCTCGACGAACTACAAGAAAACACGTTTTCTTGCCCCGTCTTTCTTACACCGGAACAGATGTAAGTCTATTTGGCGACTTCCCCGTAAACTTCCTGCCGTACATCGAAGGAACCGAGGCGACCACGGGAAAAAAGGACACAAACCACAGGCCGCACTTAGAGGCGTCGAAGAAGTCAGAGTCTCCTACTAATCGTATCGAGAGGACAGGAAAGAAAACGTTTCCGATTTTCGGTATCTTGTACTTGATCGGAAACGAATTTGGGTGTCAGAGCGACGGCGGACTTGGTGGACCGTGCTTGGCAGGACGCAACAACACGATGCTGCCGGAAGGGCTGCCGGAGTATCTGGGTATGGGAAAAGAGCTCCGAAGTAAGTGCAGCAGACATCACCGCAGGGAGCGACTTTGGCTATTTTATGCTGGGGTTTGGAGGTTAAGACTTTAGCGTAAGCATAGTAGACATTAGTGGGCGACAGCGGAACAAGTGGAAGATTATTTTTGGCTTTTCTTTCCAAGAACCGTGACCGCAGAACTTCAACTCCAAGACCATGGTGATGGTGGTCATAGCTTCTACAATTCCTATTCCTCGCTGGTAAAACTTACTAGTAGATAAGGTGTTATCTTCCGATTCTGGTTGAAGTTGAAGTGGGCCTTCATCTTTCATTCGCACGCATTGAATCTGGTGATCCGCGTGCTGAACTCCGGCAGGATGCCAGATAGTGTAACGGACATGTTTCCGTCAGATCTCGAGTTTGCCGCAGACTATGAGCGACTAGAAGGAGAGCGCAAGAGTGACCCTGCGTCTTCGAGACGATCAATTTCAGTTAAGTACTGTCGTGTTCGTGCTCGTGGTTCGATGTATATTTATATTATAATTATATTATGATTTGCTGGTATTCTAATTCCGGTTCGAGATAATTAGACTAGTAGTCTAGTAGTTGTCCGGCTCCGGCAGCTGTCTTGCCTTTGTCGTCGGTTTTAATGTTGTAGTCTTTAGATTTTCATCAGACTGTTATAATTTGCTGGTATCTAATTCTTCGCCCTAGTTGTACATCATGCTCATTGAATTTTCCTTTTCTAAATCCTCAGCCATACCAGACTTTGAGCAACGATTTTTGAGCTGGCTACGCGTCGGGCCTTATGAGGATCGATCGCTGTCCGCCCGCGTCTACGCTCTTCTGCGAAAAGCTTTGAGGGAGTCGGATTGTCCGCTTGATAGAATCGTTTGGCACCTGACTCAAGCTCTCAACTTTCACGAAAGTGAATGGAGAGAGCACGTGAGTAAAGCCGAGTTCTGGTTTAGGCATGCCTTTTTTGACTTGTGGCTCGACCGGGATCCAATTGCGCTGGTGGACGCGCCGTGGAGACAGAAGACACGTCCAGTGACGGCAAGGACTGGCGTGGTGGGCAATAGTACGACAAACACCATGCTGCTCGCAAATCAGCAGCGGCTGCCAGTGCGGCGACATTTTTCGCATTGGGAGAAGGGTACTAAGAAGCTAGGAGGAGATAGAGAAACCAACTACCACAACATCAAGATTAGTTACAAACTGATGGGTCGTGGCGACAACCCTGGAGCTACGTCTGCAGAAGCAGCCGAGGATCCTAGTGTACTAGAGCCTCCTCCCGTTCTTCCTGTTCAACGACGTCTCCCTCTCACCGTGAGCTTAGTTTGGATTCAACAGATGCGGTTTTGGCCCATCTGGCGGCTGCTGCATCGTATTCAACTAGCCTGGCACGGGTTTCAAGTGCCAAGGATGTTCCATCCTGCACTGCGTCTCTTCATGGACAACGAGGTGGATGAGAACTCTCCTCCCGCGTTGCTGGGTGAGGAGTACTACGCGGGTGGCGTCACAGTTGGCCACAGGAATGATGCCATCGAGGACGTTTTGCAGTTGGAAAGCGGGTCTGTAGTAGAAGCAGTCAATTTACTGGAAGGTGGCCGCGAAGCCGAAGGTGGTGGAGGTAGAAGGGAATGTAATACTAATGCTGGTGGTCGTGGTGATGCTGCTAGTGTCCAGAGCTGCGTCGCATCATCCTCGCGGGCTGAAAAACACCATCAAGCGAAATCGTCTCGAGTGACGCTAGACAATATAAATCTGAGTAAGGCCGACCGGGAACGGTTCGCCAAGCAATTAAAAGTGGACGATCAGGATAGCGGGGGCCGATGGTGGTGGGCGCGCTCCCTGGCCCCGGGAAAACTCTGGACAAAACGGTCTGAGCAAGGCATTGCCCGGGGACCAAGTCGTCTAACTCGTCTACTCTCGAAGAAAGACCAAGCTCTACCAGAAAAGAAGGTACTTTACGGCTTGCTGTAATGCATCTTCCGACGCATCTTTCTATTTCTTGACCCCTTTGCTTCGTAAGGGAAAAACAGGTCAGAGATGCTTCTCAAGATGGATATGGGTAAGGTCTAAGTACTGTTGACCTCGCAGTTGTGGCAAGATGGTTGGGTCCTGGATACCTACAACTGTTCCTCGTTTATGCAGAAAATGCAACGAGTGGAGATTCAATATCCTTCTCTGGTGGAAGATCCCGATTCGCAGCTCCTGAAAGACTCCACAGGTATCGCCACACCAGCCACGTCAACGACTGAAGCCTCAGACTCTGTAGATGTAGTTAACCTGTATAAAACATCCTGGACAACCTCTACTTCTACGAAAAAATCAAGCTCCGATCATGATTTAAAAGTTGTTGAGGAGTTCTACGTGAACAACCCGTACACGATTCCTGCTGAAGACAACACGATGAACAGCAACATCGGTATTGAAGCAGGCGATTCTGTTGTTGGCAAGAAGACGGTGACGAACTTTGCGCAGTTTAGTTATGTGGACATTGCAGCTGGTGTGTCTGGCTTCGAGGTCTCCAACACGTTTTCGCTTGACGGCTTGCATTGGCGTGGTCTGTGCGTAGAAGCCTTGCCTGTACGACGAGAGTACGAAACGAGAAGTTGCCGGGTGGACCGCGTTGCCATTGTCTCAAGGGAGCGTTACGTCGAAGCCGACCAACTGGTAACACTCAAAGAAAGTAGTGCGACAACGAGGACAGAGATGAAGAACTCATCGGAGTCGGTTAGTACATCAACGTCAATTATAGAGCAGCACCAGCGGGAGAGGGAAGACGCCAGCGGCGCAGGCTCAGGAACTTCATTGGGTGAACAAGAAGGACAAAAAGTGGATGCTGCGACGGACTATGAAGGAAAGTCCTTACTCTCTGAATCGGAACGCATATTTCGATACCCTTTGAGTGCGAAAGCCACGCCACCTGCAGCTGATGTCGATGCTCGCGAGGATTTAGTATTCCAAGAACAGGAGCCCTTCGCTGCTTCTCTCTTTGCCCTTGTTCGTGATCGCGCACTTTCTCCAGTAGAGCCTTTCATTAAGAGTAGGCTCCAGCTTCGGCGTTTCTGCTACTGTTTGTTATGGCTCTCGGAAGGGAGAAAAGCATAACAAAGGGGGAACACGAGCAGAAACGCCGTCCTAATCGATCCCTCTAATTTCAAAGTGGTAACCGCATTGTTTCGATTTTTCCGAAATCAAAATGGAGGGAGCGCGTCAGGAGACGGGCTGGTCACGCACGACGATCACAACTCGAAAGTATCAGAAGCAGAGGAGAGAGAACTCATAGCTATGCTACTTGCAACTTATTTTACCAGTGACCTAGAATTTGAACATATTTATATTTATATACTAGCCTCCACAAGCTTCGCCCGGCTTCAAGTTAGTTTAGCACTTTCCTGCGGCCTCCCACGGGCTACAGCCGCTAGAGTAGAGACAGCCCGCGGGTGAGCTGTTGCACCTTACGAATTGACTACGACAAGAGCCGAGTGCCGGCGGTGGCCGACTCAGATGCGTCGACTCATGTGCAGGGCATTGCGCTGCCTTCGGTTTTTTTTTGAGATTGCCGGGCGGGTCATGCAAATTCTTAAGAATTTGCAAGACCCCCACGGCAGTCCAACAAAAAAACCAGAAGAGAGCCACCAGACACGCACAAGAATCCGCAAGCCCCAACGCACGCAAGCGCCTCGCGGTGGCGCCAGGCAAGAACGAGAGGCGACCTTGATGGGCCAAACAAGACAAAGCAACGCAGGGCCGCGCTGCTTGGGTCTCTCTACGCGCTTACACCTGGCGGGGCTTCTTTGTTTCGTCAGATGTCTCGCGTCAGAAACAGACGGGCGCACTTTGCGGGGCCGTGCGGCGTCGCGCTTCGGGCTGTGGCTGAAGCCTCTCGGCTGGCTGACGTCTTTCACCAAGCTGGAGACTAAGGCCCTCCATCAGGCTGATGCCGTTCGTCAGAGCAACGCTCTGCGCCAGGCTGGCGGCGTTCGTCGGGCAGGCCGGCGCCCCTCGGCAGGCGTCTTGGGTCAGGCTGAGGCTTTTCGTCAGGGTCGGGCGACGTCTCTCGTCAGGCTGAAGCGCTTCGCCTGGCTGACATTCCTCGCCGGGCCGAGACTCACGCCTTTGGTCAGGTTGATGGCTTGCTTCAGCTCGGCGCCGTTCGTCAGGCTGATGCACTCGCCAGCCAGGTGAGGCCTCTCGCCAGGCCGGCGCAATGCTTCGCCAGGCGTCTGCCTTGCGTCGGAACAGGTTGAGCGGGGCCTCTCTTCGGGCTCCTGTGGATGTCTCTCCTTCGTAAGGTTGATTCCGTTCTTTCGTCGGACTGACGTGCTTCGCCAGATTGACCGCGTTCGCCGGACTGACGTCCTTCGCGAAAGGTCTTCGCTATCTTCAAGGGCCTCGCGCCACAGGGAGGCCCCGCGTCAGTTTTTCTGGCGGAGGTCGTTCGTCAGATGTCTGCTGTCGTGGGTCTCACTCTTGTCTTGTCGGAGGTCTTGGGCCCAAAGGTCGTCTTCGGTCCAAAGGTCGGCTTTGGTCCAAAGGTCGTCTGTGGTCCAGAGGTCGTTTTTGGTCCAAAGGTCGCCTCCCTTACTTTGGTCCAAAGGTCGCCCTACTTTGGTCCAAAGGTCGCCCTACTTTGGTCCAAAGGTCGCCCTACTTTGGTCCAAAGGTCGCCCTACTTTGGTCCAGAGGTCGAAGGGTCGCCTTACTTTGGTCCAGAGGTCGTCCTACTTTGGTCCAGAGGTCGGCGCACTTTGGTCCAAAGGTCGGCTTACTTTGGGTTTGGTCCAAAGGTCGCCTTACTTTGGTCCAAAGGTCGCCTTACTTTGGTCCAAAGGTCACCTTACTCTGGTCCAAAGGTCGCCCTACTGTGGTCCAGAGGTCGCCGCACTTTGGTCCAGAGGTCGCCTGTGGTCCCGCGGTCGTCTTCGGTCCCAAGATCGTCTTTGGTTTCAAGGTCGTCTTTGGTCCCAGTGTCGTCTTAAGTCCCAAGGTCTCCTGTGGTCCAGAGGTCGCCTGTGGTCCAAAGAAAGGTCGCCCCTGGGTCAAAGATCGCCTTTGGGTCAAAGATCGCCTGTACTCCAAAGGTCGTCTTTGGTCCAAAGGTCGCCTTTAGTCTGAAGATCGCCTTTAGTCCGAAGATCGCCCTTGGTCCAACGATCGCCCTTGGTCGAAAGCTCGTCTTTGGCCCAAAGATCGGCTTTGGTCCATATGTCTTTGGTCCAAGGTCTTTGCCCTTTCGGTGGGCGGTCTTTCGTTGGCTGTCTCTCTTTGGACTTTTCTCCGCAGCTTGCGCCCCCACCCCCGTCGGCCATTTTTCTGCCTTCTTTTCTGGTGGTCTGCCACGGGGCCGCAACGTAAATCCCAACAAGGAAACGGCCGGAGGCTATCAGGCTTGAGAATGAGGGGAAAGGGCAGGAGGCTATGGGCAATAGCTTCGCGAAAGAAGCTGACTAATCTTAATAATATAGGTTAATAATATAGATTAATAATATAGACTAATAATATAGATTTTTTTTTTGTTATGTTTTTTATCTATCAACTTATAATAATTGAAGAAGATTAAGCACCTAGTCTACTGATTGCCTAGAAGTCCAGGAGATATATTGGTGTGGGAGGTTGATCTCAACGTCGTGGAGGGTGTGGGAGGTTGATCGCAGGGCGCCCGAAGGGCGCCCCGCGCGCCGGTGGGGTTCCAAAAGGTATGCGCGCAGCATTCGGAAGAAGCGGCAACGCCGTGGGGGAAGCAGCGCTGGAAGACGCAGGGCGCCCCCCTGCTCTCGGAGGTCTGATAGGTCCACGAATGGCACGGATGGCGGAACAGATTGAAGCCCCGGACTGGATGCCTGCCATTCGTTCCAACCGTTCCACTCGTGCCATGCCAACCGGGACCCGAAACCCTAAAAAACTGCTCTGATCCAATTTATAAATACGATTAAGTTTAAGTGTGGGTCTGTGTCTGCGATTATGAAACAATACTTCATTTTAGCGGAGTGATCACCGGGTGGAGTTGTGCTTGGCATGATGACAGTTTTTCACATTAGGCTTACCGTAGAATTCTCATCTGGACCTACGGTTTGCTTTTCTTCCGCAATTCCACCGGGAAGATGTGAGATTTCCTGCATAACAAAGTCAAAGATAAAGAATCCGCTACTCACCTCCTATCCCTTTTGTTTCTTTTTCTTTTTGTTTTTTTATCAAATTTCTCTAATTTCGAAAAGCATGGAATGAGCAGCGTCTCAGTTCCTGTAATATTGGACACCTTGTGGAATGTATTAGCTCGTAACTTTTTCGCGGAATTGTCACTTGTGCGCAGGTTGCGACATGCAGCAAATGGAAGTAGAGTTGATGTTGAAAGGGAACTACAATTATCTCCACCTTCTATATCTTCTTCTTCTACGACTACATCTAGTTCTTCGCGAAGTGCGTCCTCTACTAGGTCTAGTACAGTTCTTCAGCCTCCAGGAGCTCCGAAAAATGTGCGGTTGTGGATCCACTATCTGTCGCTGGACATCGAAGGCCTAGAGCTTGAGATTCTGGAGGAATTGCTAGAACGGATACCGGAAGTTCGTGTTGGGCTCATCACAATGGAGGTGACGACGCTAGCGCCAGGACCTAGACTTAAGGCTCAACCTTCACTGGTCATCACTGACACCTTGAGAGAACAGGGGAAAATGAATGGAAAACTAGGGGAGAGGCATGGGGCCCCTTTTCTTTCCGAATCAGTGACCAACGAACGACTGCCGACCTTTAATAGACAGCGAGCACGCGAGCTCTTGGAACGACACGGTTACATCGACGACACGGAGTTCGTCGAGACCAAGCTGGGAAAAGTGCTCAAGTTAAGATTATAGGAGTACGAGGAGGCTGTTGTGCGCATCTTTGCTCTAACTCTATTCTCAATGTCAATTTTGCAGACTTGGTTACAGTTTTTTTCGTTGAAGTTTAATGATTCTGATGGATTTTCTTGGCAGCGACAGCGAGGCTCTAGTACTCTCTAATCGTCGATCACGAGAATTACTATTTCCACAGCAGCGTGCGGCCATGCAGACTCAATCGTGAGGTGGAGGGGTAAAAAAAAGTCAAACTCTGCCAGAAGCAGAACATTCGGCTCGAAGTGCGCAAGGGCAATGGTGTTCGTCTTTTCCTCATAAAGCTTTTTCACAGAGGCAGAGCAGTCTGAAGACGAAGTAAATGATGGGATATGCGAGGGAAACTCAAACTACTGTTTGACTCATCAGTGATGCTCATGCTAAGTTGCCAAGAGGGTAAAAACTTTCTCAATTCGCGTACGTACTTAGATCAAAAGTCTGTCACTTAGTCTGTTCTTTGTTATAAATGCATTGTTTAGGATGCTGCGGCCACACAGAGCCAGAGGGGACTTTACAAGTAGTTGCTCGGCGAAAGTTCGGCTTCAACAGTGCCTAAGAGACCAGACAAAAGCCATGCACCGGAGCCGCAATGCTGACGCAGATACGTGATTGCAGTTCTCTTGTTTGTGCAATATACCCCGCTTTTCTTTGCATGCTAGGTCCCACAAGGAGAAGCAAATCTATCCGTGCGTCATTGATTTTGATGCCGTGTTATTACGGTTTGTGTTCGGACCGCACACCCACAGCAAGCAATCCACGCGCCGGAACAAGTTTAAGGCGATGCGAAGGCCTTCCGTGGCCCGTAAGGACGATCTATCCTCTACCGCACTGGAAGAGACGGTGTGTTCGATGTTGGGAAGCGTATAATCGAAAATTTTTAGAGAAGAAGAGATCTTTCACTTCCAGATCATCTACTCATTATTGAGTCCTTTCTTGCGTTGGTGACAGACAGTCTGGCAGATCCTTGGATCCAACACTTCTCCATGTCCGATGTGAAAATTTACGTCTATCTCTAGTTGCAGGTTGGAGCGTGATGAGCCAATTGGTTGGGCAGATGGCTACGGTAGATAGGGAATACCTGCTAACTAAGTTTGTAGCAAGATTGGTCAGTTTTGATACGTGTTTAAAACTTTAAGCATGGTACCGTCCTGGGTTCTCAACTGTCCACTGCCACTTGTTAAAAATTCCCGATGATTATAGTTGAAGTTGTGGAGATTTACGCCGTATTAAGATAATGGAATGCATTATCTGCTTCCTCTAAATCATAACTATTTTTTGTTCTACTTTCGACGTAAGATGAGTCTAGCGACTTCATATTCATATTGTCATGTAATTTTTGCTCTCATTTCATTGAAGTGACGGCAGTCAAAATGTTAGTGTCAACCTCCTTGCGCCGGCAGGCCCGATACTACCTGTCTCGGCGAGCGGCTGGAAATAACTCGTCAACAGCGCCGACAGCACCGAAAGCCGGTGCAAATAACGCCGCAACCTCGACCAATTCAGAGAGGACTACAACATCATCAAATGTTCACCAGCAGCAAGAGAGCTCTCCCACAGCGGCAGCTGCGTCGCTCGTGCGAGGGTTTGGAAATAAGCACTTTCTGCATGGAGGGTTTTTCGGTGGGGTATCAGCAGCTGCGCCGTTAGGTGTGGGCGTGGCAAATGCAGCTTTTCTACCTGGAAGAGCATCGAGTACTGCAGAAAAACAAGTCGCAAAGCCGCATTTCTCGTCCACCGCTCCAGCACATAACACTATACCGGCGCCTGGACTCCTTGCAGCTGTGGGAAAAAATGCTGAGTCAAGCACAGCAAGTAACAGTTTTGGTGCGAGTTCACGTGTCAGCAGGGCTCATTCAACCTGCAGCTCCCCTGCTGCCGCAGTGATTGGTGATGCCCAGACTTCCGAGAAAGCTGCCGCTCTAAATCAGCACAATGCTCCTGGCACAAAGAGTTCAGAAATACATGAGGATGCAATCGAGGATGAGAAATTCGCTTCAAAAAGTAAACTTCCGAAGTTTGTCGATGTTCGTATAGATGGAGATCAAACAGCGCCACGAGCTCTTCCCATGGTTTTCCGGATATTAGAGGCCCGCGGTCTGCAGCCGGTCCGTGCTACGTACTACCGACAACAGCACAATGTTGAGTGGCTGCAGAAAAGAGTGGATGAGCATGGACCTTACCCGGTCCCGATACGAATCCACTGCATTCAAGCGTTGCTTGGCGGCCGAAAAGATCCTGGAGACCTGGCGTTGGCGATGGACGTCTTAGAGGCATCTTGCGAATACCAAAACCAAATCGGATCAGGCGTTCTTGAACGAAAATCTGTACGTACCAAAGCAGAAAAAAAACCGGGATTGGACGAGTCTCGTGGTACGTCTATAGAAACGCAATACATCAAAACTGCTGAACACAGCGGCGCTGCGGTGGAGACAACGTCGAGCACTTCACCCTCTGCAGATAACCCAACGCATGACGATATTGGATTTGCCATCGTCTCTTCGGATTTGGATTTTGTGCCCTTATACAGACGCATCATGGGAAAGTCGCAAGCTTGCATCGTGCTTGCTGAGAGTGCGCGGCTCGGACAGCGCAACATCGACGAACTGAGCACCGTCTGTACGGAAGTGCTCAACTTCTGCAGAAACGGAAAGACCTCCTCCCCAGAAAACTGGAATGTTTCCCTATCGCTATCGGTATCTGAAGGAACAACCAAGAATCTGGGCGCTAATGCGGCCGCAGGCACCGGAGGTAGTCCGCTACTTGGAAGAGAGACTACTAGTTGCACAAACTACGGGAGCACAGACCTCCGAGTTCAACCCAATATCAAGCAGGGTAATGAAAGTACAAATGACGCCGCTAATCTACGTCGAAGCAAGTACCCGCATCTGCCGGCTGGAGTTTCTGTTAGCTTGCTGGAGCAGGGTGGAAACCAAAGGGAGGAAGCCACCGATGGCGCAACTGGTCATGGGACTAGCAGTGGTCTTGCGGACGATCGTAGATGGCTGGCTGCTGTAGTTGACGACTTTAGACTCTTGCCTCCAATAAGTACAAACGAGGCTGAGGTAACGACTGAGCCCGGCAACAGTGCTGTAGCGGTTTCAGAAGAAAGTGCCGAAATCGAACATGCGAGAGCAGTGGGGCGCGTGCTGCTTCGATTCGGCTACTTACTAGCGCATCGGCGCTCTGATTTCGGGCGGGAGCCGACAGTTGATGTGACACCCAATGGTATGGCTCTGTTTTTGCAGAACCACGGCGTAGCGAATTGGCAAGCCGTCATGGCTTCAAGAAAATGTCACTCCGTTTCGAAGAAAAGGAAAAATAAAACGGCTCCCACAGCAGCGCAGTTATCTGTGTTGGCACAGAAAGAAAAGGCGAATGTTCAGAGCCTGGTGAGTCTGTGTTACAAAGAAATCCGTCGAAGGCTGTTGCTCGCACTTTCAAACGTAAAGACTGCTGAACAAAATAGACCTTCATCATTCTCATCCGCAGCAACAACCGAGTTCCAGAATGATTCGCAATGTGAATATCTCGAGGGAACCGCTGACATGCTATTCGGAAGTCAGGAAGCCGAAAAAAACGCGTACGAGGCTGTTGTAGGAAGCTTTCGACATTGGTCGCGGGGCCGGGTCTATGAGGCCGAGGATGATTCCGGGATGGAAGAGGATCCAGTGCGTTTGAAGCGCAGCCTGCCTCTGCTGCATGTAGAACGGCCGTTTGATGTCGTTGTGGGACAGCTGAAAGGGACTACGCTCTTTCGTGGAGTTTTTGCCAACAAAAACGAGATGTTTGTTCGCGGTATATTGCAGTGGCTTGGCTATCTGGGTGCTGGAATAGACTCCAACACGAGCACCACGGCACTCGTTGGTGTACATGCAACTTATGTCAAGAAGCATGATCATTTCGAAAAATGCATTTGCATTCAAATTGACATTGAAGAACGGTACTTAGTCGTACAAGGTAAAGGCGCCTTTTTAACTTTAAGTCGTATCTATGGTATAAGGTAAAACAAAAGCTGATGATCATGATGACTGACTGAAAATTACATAGGTACTTTTCTTCTTGCGATTCCTTTTTATTTTTATATCGATCTGGTTCTAGCTCTTCGACTTCTAAGACCTTGCAAATGCGACAAACACAAGCACTGGTGAGCGTGAGGATAAAGGCGCATCACATAATACTACTACTGAGGTTGAGCTTTCTGCGTCTGTTGTTGCTCACCAGAATCCGAATGGAGATCTCGAAGAAGCGATCGATTTGTTCCTTTGGCGGAACAGGAACAAGGCCAAGGATTGGAAACCTGCAATGCGAATGTGGGTGCAGACGATTCAAAATTACCAGGAGAATGCCAGAGATTCTCAGGCTGAAAACGGCATCGACATTACAGGAGATGCTGTTCTTGGTACTAGGCAGGATGGGCAAGAACTTTCCTTCCGTGTAGCTGCTTCCTCTTGCTCATCAATAAACAAGCACATTAGTGTCCTGTCACCTCTAGTGGATGGATTTTATGCCGGGTGGTCTTCGTTGGGAGTTGCCGAGAAAGTTAGTGTGTTGTCACGAGTTGTCCAGAACACAGAGCAGAAGCGGTTCGAGATTCCTGCGCCACGCTGTAGCATTGTCGAGTTTGTGAAGCACGGCATTGTTCGTCAACGTCAAGACCGAGGCCTCAAGTGGATCGAGACTAACGGTCTGGTCACAGATACCATGGACCTTGGGTTCTTCACCAATGCGGAAATGTTATGAGGCGTTCTTTTCTAAATATACGTGAGTCCACGCTGTTGCCGCTGCTGGCGCAAGGCCGGCGGTCGTAAGCGCCGGCGTCGTGGTGGCAGCTCTGGCTCATTTCAATATCAACAGCAAGGAGATATTGAGATAGTAGATGGTTAACCCTAAGCTTAACGCCGTGGGGGTTCTGGCTCATTTCATCAAGGCGGACACTCTTGGATACGTCAAGTTCAGTAATAAACCTCAGTTTGACTTTCTTGAGCATCAACTTTCTAATGTCTTGGGACTACGATCGCCAGATCCGCGCATGGTTGAAGGAAAAAGTGCGAGCGCCAGGTGGGATTCATCGAAGCACTCCAATACTGGATTCTCTCCAGGCCAGTGGCTTCGGTTGGCATAATTTCCACACGACTATGACTCTTGCACACGCTGTTTGGAATCAAGACAATCCCGAAATCCGGTCGGCTTGTGCAAACAATGCGAGGGGCGGTGACAATTATATGGTCAACAACAGCGCAGCGAAGAAAATTTTGAAGGCGTCGGTCAGTGCAAATACAAAGGCATCACCGCTGGTGGCGTCATTAGCTACCAGGACACCCGAACCGCAAGCGTCCTCTTCAGCAAAAGGAACTAGAGCAGATAAAACGCTAGTACGACAAGGTGGAAGCACTAACTCCTCGAATCGTATATTCGAAAGTTACCGCAGCCTGGGCGGCACTGCACCATCATCGCCTATACCACAAAGTAGTAGTGATGAGAGGATCTTGCGGTATTTGCAAGAATCGAGTTCTAACTACTTGAGTCAGAAAGGAGTGGACGCTCAAAAGACGAAGACTGTGAAGTCAGAAGAAGCGACAACGGCTAATGCTGATACATATCTGCTGCGGACTTCATCAAAAAAATCAATGCTGCCTCAGCCCACGTCGCATCTTACAAGTGAAACCTCCACACAGAAAACGAGCTCTCCATCTACATCTTCTCTTCGTCCTTATCCTTCAATATCTTCTACTTCCACTACGTCGAAGTCCACCTCGAGTATGAAATCAAATAATTCATCGACGTCGGCGAGGTCTTTTACTGCCAATCCATATCTTGGCGGATCTCTGCCTCCAGCTAATGAAGGTGGATCTCAATTGTCGGCCAAGGCCGCTGCAGTCCTGCATTCGTCGTCCGTACGTCAGCGCGAGCGCTGGGGAGACACTCGCTCCTCTGGTAGCGTGCTATCTCGACGCTCTGGCCTCGACGTGTACGGAAAGGTGCCGACGTCGAGCAACCGCCTCTCGGTAGCGACAGGTCCTCGAGGCAGACATCCGGGTAAATTAAGGCTAGTTTTTCACTATTCCGTTCATTCTCGTGTGAACTATGCTGAGTGGACGAGTCCCCCACGATTTAAAGGGGAATCTAAGAGGGAAAAGGGGAACACACTCAACCAGGGATAGGGAAAGACTGGCGCTAAGCAAAGGGCCAGTAGGCGCACCCTCATCCGGTGGACGTCGCCGCGGCGTGAAGAGAAAGCAGCCCTCCAAGGGCGCAACCGGAAAAAGTGATAGCAGCTGGGATAAGTACGATTATGAGGAAATTGAGAGGCAAAGGCCTAAGTCGCGATTGGACGAGATGTATGGGTACTAGCACCATGCAGCACGAACGTGCTTCCGGATTCGCGATTTACTTAGATTGTTTCCTTAATCGTCGAACTAGAAGAGCTAGCAAGTAAATGCGACTTCCTAAAAATATCAGCCCCTCATTTCATCGTGGTTTCATCGTGACCATGGTCATGGAGCCGTTTAGTAACTAATCAGGAAAAATGTAAACAAAGCAGCACTTTTCTTGCCCTTTCACTGGTTGAAAAATGAACACATTTCTATTTCTGATGTTGATTCATTTTCATACTACTTAGTCACCTTTGAGTGTGCCTGTGCGTTTGTTGAAGCGCCGGAAGGCAAATGTGGTTTGTACTTGTAGAATACGATAATGCAGCGCGTAAACGCTATTTGTGACACGCAATTTTTCTAATCACAACCACCAGTAACAATTACTTGCAAGAAAAGCAAGCGAACTGTTTTTAAAGTACGATAGTCAACACGATGAGCTATTGGCACCGCTTGGCGTGGCGAGTTCGTGGCGCTTCTTCGTAAATAGCACTCGTACAATCTTTTAGAAAGTGACAGATTTCTGGGTTTTGGTAATGCGATTGTTTTTGCAGACCATGACCATGAGATCATTGGAGAAAAAGACTTAGAAGATTGATGTTGAGCGCTAATAATTGATACTTTCTGTATGATTGAGGGCACGTCGTCACCTTCTACCTACTTGTGCCACTCCTAACATTCGCGGGGTTCCGTAAAATCTGTCCGGTGTCTTTCTGTGGCTTTGTCTGTCCTCGAACTCCGGAAACATGAAGGTGGTTAGTTTCTCAGTTTTACTGAGGTAAGTATTGTTGAAGGTCTACTGAGTATAAATGTATTGAGCATGTAGTTGAGCAAAAAACTTAGTCACGTTGTCACTGCGCAACCACACGTAAACCGTGAACTCTGGGTATCTCATTATCATCATCATCATCATTCTGGAAATATCGTGAATAAATTTCATATACATGTGTATACAATCTGCCGAAAAGGATTCCAATTGTGTAAGTACATTATAATCACTCTGCGCCGAAAAAGCGTTACACAAAGCTAAGACCATTATTCCGGTTTTTTTGAAACACCTTTCTCTCTATAACGTCATCTCAACCCCGTGAAGCCTAACAAGAATGTTGACAGTCCTCGATCTACTCATCGTTTTTGCCTTTTTTGGTGGATTGCGTCGTCTTGGACAGCACACGAAATGGCGGGACTTATGCACAAAGCGCCGTCCATGGTATACCAATACTGCCAGCTCTTGTTCTTCTAGCACGACTTGCAGTAACAATTTATAATTAGAGCTCCACCTCTTGCTCTTGCATGTCGTGCATGTTGTGACATTGTAAATATTCTATCTTGCTCGCTGTCGCTGAGTGATTCGGTGGTACTAACAAGCGCTATCGTCTCTTGGTACAACTTAGGTACATGACGTACTACCTGCCGATGTATTGTTGTGTTTTTGGCCTATGGGTCGCAGATCTGGAGCGCTGCTTGGACTTACGAGGGATCCTGCCAGACATCCGGCGCTCCGATTATTGGCGTTGGCTACTGACAAAGCACCGCGAAGGTGAACAAAGAAAACGAGAGACGCGAATTCTTAAGGCAGCTTACCGAAAGGAGTGATAGTATCAAGGAAGACAGAGCTGACGCTGAGACAATGTAGTATTGGAAAGGAGTGGGAGGGCTTCTTGGCACTTGCTTCTAGGTAGATTTTTTACAAATCGACGCGATTCCGAAGATTTGAAGTAGTTAGCTAAGACGCGGGGCCACTAGTGCCATGATCTTGTTGTGACGAGTACTAGCTCATGGAATGTAGTCTTGATCTTGCTCTAATTTGCGAAACACTCTTGAAGACGTGGCACGCCTGCATACGACACGACCGGAGGTACTTCGCAAGCTCACTCCCAATGTCCTTGACGCGATTGCGAATGCCACAGCATCCTCACCAGGTGGAAGCTTAGCTGATCTTACTCGCGTTAACCAAAGTAGTACCCAACTTCATCATCTTTCGCCTTTCACTAGTCGTGGCGCTTCTCTAGAGGGATTCTGTGCGCCTGGGCGCACTGGTGCTGGCCGAGTCGGGCAGGACCAAGACAACTTACCCATTTTCGAGAACTCGATTGGATCTTCGAATATTCGTGGAGTGCCTGAAAGCAGGGACTTTCTCGACAGCTCGCCGCTGGTGCGATGCGGTGACTCAACGTCAGAATTTCATACGTCGGGCTTAGGAGGAGCTGGAGGAGCAAAAGCAGTTAAGTACGGCGCGCCTTCGCCTACTGTATGTGAAGACACGACCAGGAACGATGACGAGTCTGGTGATCATATTACTGCTACTGGTGGTGAAACGCGGATAATTTCAACGACTGCGCGTGCTAGCGACGGTGGTGCAGCGTCTGCTGATGCATCAGCATCAGGTTCGTTGCTTAACACACAACCGCTGTTACAACGAGGGCGTGAAGATCTTTCTCGAGGAAATACGTCCGGTCACACTACTAGTCCGCCGCGGACGAAAGCGATGCTAGGTGTGAACACGGAACAGCTGCTTCAGGTTTCGCAGACAGATGGCTCATCGGAGGTCACCGGCGCCTCGGGCAGACCTTCTCGACAGCTGTCCCCTGAGGTACTGGCAGCTCCTGCGCAGAATCAGATGAGCCTGCAATCAACAGCTGAGGAGCAGGAGCAATTTATTGAGGCCACTAGCTTGGGATCGTTTGCCATGCTGGCAACCAAGCAGATTCAACAACTTGGTAACCAACCTCCTGGTGACAGTGGAAATGTATCGTCGCAAGGAGCCGAAAACGGAAGTAGTGATGCCGCAGTAATCCACTCCAAAGCCTCAGCCTCAGGGTCAGGTGCTGCAAATAAGACCCTTCCGTCGAGGACCTCAGAAGAGATAGCAGAGGATCATGGCAGTGAAGAACTGCGAACAATGCGTGGCGACATCCACGCCTCACAGACCGGAACTGCACAGTTAAGAAAGGACTTGTTTTAATACACCTCGTTCAGGTTCACTCGGTTGATAGATTCGGATGAAGCCAAGGCATGCTACTTCGATTGAAATCTCCTCAAAACAACACACCGGTGAGTCCCTTTAACTGAAGCAGGTCATGCCCAATCGCGAATCCAAGAAGACTTGTCGACCAGTGCAGCGGAGGAAAACGAGGCAAGTACAAGTACAAATCCACCGCGTGCTGCCGGGGGAACGACCAACGATGATGCTCTTAGTGGAGTAGATCAAGAATTTTTATGCGGAGGAAAGGATGCAAACGCCGGCACAGGCTCCTCGGATGGGAAAGACCAGCGCGTACCGAGAGATCATGATGCGACACAGCAGTCGCAATCTTTCGCTACGCTGGCACCTGGTCCTAAATCACTTACGAATCATCCGACTGTGTTCGCGGGAGCAGGCATGGAGGCAATCTCGGAAGAGGTCACCAGCATTGATGAGCGGATTTCGACGAGTACTCCTCAGAAGAATGTTCTCGATCTCGCTACAGATGGAACAACGGGCACAGACCCTGCAGTGGAGGAACGCAAACAGGTGGGAGGGGCTGAAACACCACCAGGCGCAGAGCTACTAGCATCCGGATCGTTGAGTGATGTTGGTAGTGACTCCGGGAATCCTGCCGCAAATAAATCCACTTTAGGGGCAGCAGGCCGCAAAACGCATCCAAATATTGCAGCCAAAATGGCAGTATTCGAGCAGAGCAGTTCTTCGCTAGAAGGCAAATTTGTTGCTGCCGTGCGAAGTAGGGGTTCGAGATCAAGGGATGCCTCGCCAGGATCTCTTTCGTCGACAGGCTCTGCCGCGCACGAGTCTGAAGGTGCTAGCGCCACGTCAGCAGAAGCAACTGGCAGTGGCGATGTTGCGCTAAAAAGTCCCTCGGAAGCGGAGCAAACTGCCGCGACAGGAGATCAAGGCGAAACCGAAGATGCAGAACGCAGTTCGACTGTAAGACACGACGACTCACCGGCTAGTGGAACCGGAACCCGAACAACGCCTGGTGCCGAGTCAAATGTGGGCACGCTCGACGCAGAGGCTCCAGGACCACCTCTGGAAAATGCGCTTGGGTCGAATGACCCTCAAGAGGGCGATGGTTCAACGGTAAAGCCTGTTGTGCATTATGGGGCAGCGACTGCAGGCTCTTCTCTCTTGTTGGAACCTAAGCAAGCGGATGTTGACGCTCCTTCTTCGCAAATAGGTGGAGAATTTGGAGGGGGCCAAAAACCAGACGATGCAGGCAGTGACTTGGCACAGATACTTCCTATGCATGCAGCTCCTGCAGGTGATGAAGTTGGTTCTTCAGAGGCACAGCCACTTGTATCTCCACCGGATGACGACAAAGGACAAGCTAAGAATCGACCTCCGCCAGTCTCGACTGTTGAATTTGACCTCAGCGGCCTTTCGATCGCGGAGCAGCCGCGAGATCATACTGCAGTTCCAGTCTCACCGCACTTTTGCGGCGGTCCGTCCAGCAGCTCACAACAAGCGCTTTTCTTGCCCTTGGGGATGCCGCTCGCTGGGTCTCCAGGTGGGGCAATAACGCTCATCGGAGGCGATATACCCGCAAGCGCAACTTTCTCAGTAGAACAAACGACAACGACAACACCTGCGCCAGGTTTTCTTGCTGCACAATACGGAGCCTCCATTGTGAGGGCAGAAGACGAGAGTCTAGCTCCGCCAGGCGCTGCAACCTTGACAAGCACGGCGGCACCATTTTTGGCTTCTGTGACTAGCACAACGACATCGCCACCTGGTGTCACTGGGCTTGCTGCGTTTGCTGAGCCTGATCCTAGTACTGCACCTGAGGCAGACGAGGGACAAAACGTCGCTCCTTCTGCTGGGCAAGATACTGCGACGCCAGCAACGTCCGTGACGGAGCTGAGAAACGCTACTGTGCAAGCTGGCGCGGTGAGCGCAATAATTGTAGAGGTTACACGAGCTCTTGCAGAAACCATGGCTGCTGAGGAAGAAAATATAACCTCTTCTGATGACGATCTTCCTATTCGTCAACGCGGAAATAATGTCAACGATAACAATAGATCATCAACAACATTTCGTAACACAAGCGGAACAGCAGCCTCTGGCGCGATGCTTCCACCTCTCACTTCGTCAACGGCAGCTGACGGCGTCTTTTTGCCGCCTTTGCGTTCGACCACTGCCACGCGAGAGGTATTCTCAGGGTCGGGTGGAAGCGCCGTAGACGCACACGGTTCTTCCCCAAACGTCACCAACGGCGCTGCTGCAGACGCTATTGGAGAGACGGAAGCTTCTGTTCAAAGAATGGATGATGCGGCCACTTCAGCAGCAGTGACGGCAGGAGACAGCCTAGCTTCTGTCGCCGTTCATGATGATGAGAACACTGTAAGAGATGCAGACATCACCTCTCCTCCCTCTGCGATGAGTTTGCTGGCCCCTGGAAGTCCGACGTCTGCAGTGACAACACGTGAGTTCGCTATAATTAGTGATCAATTTCTTGGTAGTGGAACGCGAACGACCAACAACAGACCTAAGTCTGCAGCGGCCCTTCGTCGTCTGAGACGAACGAGAAGCGCACCAGAGCAGAGACGAAGCGGAAGTAGTGCGCGAGCCGAGAGGGAAGAAAGTCAGGAGTTCGAGCGGAAGCATGAGACCGAGACGAAGTTGTTGGAGGCAGTGAAAAGCCAACACATCTACACAATCCCAGCTGCATTCAGTATTTTGGCTGATATCTCCCTCGTTGCAGTGTTTTTCACGTTCTGCGTCACTGGTATCAACCTGTGTCGACATCACACGCGCCAGAACGAAATCGCGGACATGTTTCATCGAGTGAGTAGCTTCGCCGAAAATGCACTAGATGAAGATGTTGAAGTTGGACAGACCGAGACCTCTATCAAAAGTAGGAAACAAAGTGAAAGCCTAAATCGTAAAATGGTCTCATCGACCAGAGCGAGCTCTTCTTCGAAAAGGAAGAAGAAGTCGTCCTCAGTGTCAGCAGATATCAAGGAAACTGCTGACCAAGATCCCGAAGGACAGCAGACGAATAAAGCTGCCACATCGACGAGTTCATCCTCATCGTCATCATCCGACTCCTCCTCTCCGAGCAGCCGCGGGTCGTCGGCGACTGCACGCTTATCTAACGTTAGCAGTTTTACAACGCTATCGGAGCGGTTGGAGCAAAACCGCAAAGAAGAGCACTATTTGCATTTAGCGCTAAAACCGCACGATTATTCGATTCAAGTTGTGCTCTTGCCGGTTATCTACGCACTTTTGGCCTTTAAGAGTGTGTTGCGGATGAGCGAACTGATGTCCGGAACGATGCACCATGATCGGATTCATGCAAGTGCGGTACTCGTCTGGCTCAAATTCCTAGCTCTTCTGAACCTTGAGGCAGCACCGCAAGAAGGAACCGACTCCGCTTTACAGCTCACTGGAGCCAACCAGGAATGTACGATCTCAAGTGCTCTTAAATAGCCGTATGTGGATTTGCATTTGAGTATTTTTTTATCAGTTTCGGATCGATTGTTAATTGTTTTCGACTTGATCAAAATTTGAACGGTAAACGCAAATATTACTTCGACAATTTTGATTGTGATTCAACACAATTGACATCCGTAAAATAACATTACCGTCACCAATTTCGAACAACAGCAGACGAAGCCTCTTTTCAGCTTCTTCACGAGCGTGAGGCAAAGTTCGGCCACTTTTATGAGGCCAACTTCTGTGTAGCGGATATGTATGTCGCCTGGGCGCTATGGTGCTTTTCTCAGCTGTGTGTAGGTGCAGTTCGCAATCAGGGACTTCGCCGGCACAAGCAGCACGAAATGTTCGAACCATTGCGCAAAATTACGCTTCTTGGTATACTCCTGTTCGATGGTGAAGGATAAGCTTACTTTTAAAAATCGTGGTCAATAAACAGATCAACCAGAAATGAAGCCGGCTCCGAACAAATGTGGATTCAATTTTCTATTCGTCTTCCTCCTCTATGTCAATCTCAAAAATACGAATGTGTATAGATACTGATTCTGATACTGTCGTAGTTGACAACTCCACCCCATTGAAGCAGGTGTGCAAACTTTCGTAGCCGTGAATGCGCTGCAGGCTGGCTTTCAGATGGCTGTTGTGCTCTTGAGAGGAGCGGCGCAAAGGCATGAGATGGTGAATGAATTTCTCGAGAAGCAAGAAAGCCTGATCGAAGGACTGGAGTATATGATTTTCGGTGCTGGGCTCATTGCTAGTATGGGTGCTCTCTACAACATTGTGGCATTCGAAAAGCACATGGGGCACTGGCTGAATCTCTTTCAGCCGAAATGGAAATTTTGGAGCGCAAAGGTATCATCATTTTAGTCTGGTTAGCGATGATCATATTACAACTTCGTATGAAATTGAAAATTATTATATTTTTTATAATATACTGGCAAGAAGTAGAAGAACCTGCCTGCTACACGAAGACAAGATCACGAATCTCCAACCATGATGAAGCGACTTATTTGTGAAGAGCGCAGGCAAAGGCATTCGAGGTTTTGCTTTCGCACAATACCCTGAACCTGGTTCTCGATGTGGTCGATGTCCATCCTGGTGACTACAACAGGTCCTTGTTTCCTTGTCGCACTTCCAGTTGCTGATCCTGAGTATTTTGGTTCGTTGTGGAGTTCTGTCGGAACAGCAGAAAAAACTCCTGTTTGCCATATTGGTTACGCTGGAGTGCCTGCCGATCGCGGTTATCAACCTTAAAGTTAAGGCTTCCCCTAATGCATCTTTTTGAAGGACATCCTGAAGAATCTGCTTTTCAAGGGCAAAAGGGGCCTAGGATGCATTTCGAGATGGATTAGGGTGAAAGCTAATAAAGCCTGGGATGCAAAGAGCCATTGGGCGCGGGAACCGGAGTGGAGCCGACCGAGCATCGTTGTCGACGCAAAAGGAAGCGGGGGAACGAGTAAGCATTAGTTGTATCTCACGTGGAGCTAGCAATGCGAATGTGGTGTCCACAACTGTACTACAATCAGTTTTTGCACGACAAGCAGGTGCAACGATAAGGAGTATGTGTAGGATACTATCGAGGACTAATTAAGTCGTGGTATTGACCACGAAAAATATTTTTGTTGAGCCTTTATATTTTTCGGAGACAAGAAATAGACCTGAGTGTACATTTTTGTTGCTCCGAAAAGAAATGTTTTATTGTTGCTAGTATACGTACACATAGAAGTATACTATAGATATGCGCGAGTCCATATTATATATAGAAATATCCAACTTCCTTGAATATTATGAAGATGAAGCGAAATTAGTTCTAGTAATCGTGCGTCTGTTGATATTAGACATGATTGATGCAGATATCTAAAGATCGTAAGTAGGTGGATACTGCTGACTCCTCTCGTCAATTGAACGAAAACGTAATTGGGGTCATTCGCAAACAGAAAAGGACTGATCGCTATTTTGAACGATGAATCGACACACGGCGACAACCCTCGAAGCCGAATGAGTTGCAAAAACCAAAGATATAGAATTAGAAGATCGTTGTCGTGATGGTCTTCCTTCATTTTGTAGTCATTCTTTCAGCTAACATTAACAGATGAAGTGACTCCTGAGAGAGATGACGATTGTCTGCCTGTGATCGCTTCGCATTCGGACGTGACGGAGCCTTACGACAGCTGTTTACTGGCCTGAAAATGGATAGTCTGTAGCTTTTGTGGAGCGTTTTTCTGTTGTATCTCTTCATCTTCTGCTCGTCGAAAAATATGTTCTTGTTAGCGATTGACTTTTCTGATTCCGATAATTTTTGAGCTTTCCCAATTATTTGTGATAGAGCTAGGCCGCTGGGGAAGGATCTTAGGTAAAAGTAGAATATAGCGAAAGTAAAAAGGTTCGAGGCGGAGGCTCGTCCGTAGTCTCCACGACAAACATCAGAATCATAGTTTTGGTCTTTGTTACTGTTAGACAACATCAATTATACATGAATTAATATGCTAATGCTGGTAGTGGTACTGGTAGTCACGTCACTGCCACCAATGCTACGGCTACAGGGCAAAAACTAAAGAAGTATGACAAATACGACATAAAAAACCGAAACTCTTTGATGAACTCCTCCCCCCGTCTCGGTCTTCGATGCGGATTCCACAGCTTTCGTCGAGGGTGTCTTGTCTTTCTTTTCGAGGCTGCTGCGGCATGCAACGCGTATGTATTGAGGTCTGCTCCGACTAGAAAGGAGGTGATGCAGATGCGTATGTATAGTTGTGTTCTAAGTCCAAGCAAGCAAGCGATGGATCCGTGGCTTACATGAGGAGCAGCAGAGGGAAAGAATACGACCGTGAAAGATCAAAAATATACACTTCCTTGTCAGTGTTTTACAGTCCAGAGCACTACTAGTACTACTTGCCTTCTCTCTAGACTTAGGGCTGGGATCAATGAAAAAGTTTTGCTCTCGTCAACGTCAACGGGCAGGAACATTGTATCAATTGTCACCAGTGGAATGTCCGATGTGGGCGCACTTATCGGGAATCGGTGCGATATCATTTCTTGGTAGAGTCGAAGTAATGCAATGGCGTGTGTGCTGATAGGTCGGCGTTCTGATTCCTAAGCAATAGCAACTTCAATATTCTCATACGTATTTCCAAGATATATTCTCCGTTGAAAGCTGAGTAATTTTTGAATGAATCCTGGATTCCAATAGGACGGAATACAAAGCTTTCTATCCTCTTCTTGCAGAATCAGGTGAGAGTCCTCATGATGGGTAATGTGCAGACAGGTATCTCGCATTTTCATGGTTGTAGTGACATCTCATTGGTTGTTTTATGTTCTAGTTTTAGCGTATTCGCAGAATTCAAATAAGGAGAAGACACAAAATGCGCGAATAGAATCAAAGTAGGAGGAAGAAAGACAGGATCTCAAGTCAACGTGAAAAGCGAGAACGCTCTATCATCGGTTTTCGTGCGGGACTTCGCCGTGGGAGTATACTGAGTCGGAACTATGCTTTGAAAATGAGTCTCATAGTCGTAGATAAGCATAAGACGTGTATGAACCCGATGGCCTCATGGCTGAAACAAGGTTTTCTTGAAAATAAGTTCAGTTTCTTGAGTTTTAGTACAGTTAGTCGTTTCGCGATTCTAGTCCTTCTACCAATTTTTTTTTACATCTATTTTTACATTTTCGTTTCGACGCTTTTGTTCAGAGTTTTTAGAAAGTTTGATTCCGGTTTGCCATTGTTTCTAAGAATTATCACATGTCTATTTTTGATGTTTTTCTGTTTTCATTCAAGCAGAATCAAAATCGACACTATCCTCGAAGCCTTGAGGAAGCACTCGGTCACCTTCAGGACATTTCTTCGACTACAAGAACAAAACCATTCACCGGTATCGAAAAACGATAGAATATGGAGAAACGTTTTGAGTCGGCGTTCTCCGTGTTCATCATGTTCGTTGAAAGCCAGAACTCTAGCTGCTCTCGTGGTGGTCGTGCTAATCACGCGAATCTCTGCCCTCCATCTCCGATCACACACGATCAACGCCGACTCGCCTATTGCAAAAGCTGCTTGTACTGCAAGGCATGATAAATCGGGAGGAAGACTAAGACACGACGTTGCAGGACCGTCAAGCAGTCGATTCACGATCTCTGCAACTGCCACGTCTTCTCCTCTCTGCTGTTCCGCCTCCAAGCGTGCAACAGGTCGAGGGGTCAGCATGTTGTTACCGCCACCTGTAGAGCGGACGCCGCCTTGGTTGCGGCCGTTCGCAGTCCTGAACCGGGCACCCGATACAGCGGAGTACTATGCTGTACAAACGTCCTCGTCGGACGCAGCTTCCTTCGTACAACTGCTTTTTAATGCGATTGCGGAGAAGGATGTGCAGCCTCCGGGAAAACGGATTCGCATATCTCGATTCGATCTCTTTCATGGCCATGTGGTGGGTAAGTTACACAGCAAGCTCTTTGTGGAGGCTGAGGCAGGTTCCCAGCACGACGTGCTTCTGGAGTCCAGAACTCAAGAGCCACAGGAGCTACAAGGCAAGATCACGCAAAGCGGAGCCGGGTTCTCCCCTGGCGTTGCGACTGGTGACGACAACATCGCTGACACAACTGAATATGCAGACTTTCCGGCGATTTTGTTCCACGCGAAGGAATATCCGGTTGAGTACAGTTCGGGATGTCGTCTGTTGCCAGTGGGACACCCTGATGCAGGCGGTGATACGGATCCTCGTATTGGATCAGACCTGAGCATTTCTGACCCCGATTTTTCGGATCGAAATTTCCTATATCTGCCTTCTATCCTTGACCCGCGCGTTATCTATTTGATAGACGTCCGCCACCCTGATTTTCCAAGTAAGGAGCTCCTGAGAGAAGGCGTGGCCGGTACGCGGTATCACTCGGTCGATGAGACGAAGATAGGCAATGTGCAGCTGGGTATCCTTGACGTCATATTTGGAGCGAAAAATGAAAATGATGAACTGCCCCTCGAAGGTGAAGTTCAACCGATTATCTCTGGTGTTGAACGGATCGACTTCATTTCACTCTCGGATCCGGTTACTGCGAAATACCAATATGACCGGAGTAAACATGGCACGGGACTGCCCTTTTTCCCGACGGACCCTGGATATCAAGCTATTACAGAGGAACTGGCCAAATCTGGCGATCTAAGCAGATTCCGCCAACTTTGTGTGGACATGTTACAAGTGATACTCTTTCCCCGTGCACTTCCTCTGTTGAAAACGCTTTTGCAGCGAAGCGGCATGTTGGAAACTACGAACGGTGGGGCTCAGAGCGGATCTTCTTCGTCGTCTACTATTCCCGGAGTGTCATTGGTAGGAGCTGCCAAGGACAACAAGGCCAAGGGGCTGATGAAGGGTAGCGTTGAGGGAGCGACTCCAACGCCAGCAGGGCTCCCAGAAATTTACCGTAAAAGTCAAGCAGAAATTCACGTGGTCTCCGCAGTATACGTTGCGCTTCTCAAGTGCGTTTGGCAATGGTTATTGTCGGCTGCAGCTCACGGACATCCCGCTTTGGTCACACCACAACCTGGAGAAGAAGACGGGAATTCTAGTACAGGTGCATCCACTTTGACTGCATTGGAACCCCCAGAGGAGGACATCAAAGCGTGGCTGGCGCAGTCAGTGAACGCCGTTCGTATCGATCTTTTTCTTCGACTTGCAGCACTGAAATTTCGGCGTCCAGGCGACGACGTCCTCAGCCAGGCCCAGAGCAGTGTCGCTTTGACGTTCGCATTACGCGCGCTCGACTATAGCCCGTGGCTATGCAATGACGCAACTCTTGCACTAAAAGCCGCCCAGGCAATAGAGCAAGACCATCGGAAAAGATGTGCTGAGAAATCTGGGACATCTTCTAACACTGCGGCATGGCCCACGTGGATGGAGAAGGAGCGGCATAACACGAAAATGCTTGCAGACGCGCGGAATTTTTTGCATGCTTCAGAACGTGAACATGAACAAACTAAAACAGAACTACCTGCAAGTGCAATACAGTCATCCGATGCAACGATGCACGCCGCTCCATCGGAACATCAAAAGTTTGACAAAGTAGATGAAGGTATAGATAATGACATACTGCTCTCTGAAATGTATTTCCCTTTGTCCGAGACCGCTATCGCTGAAATCGATGCTGTGATAGATGCAGCTCAGGGTGACTTCGCGGAGAAGAGCGAACGTCGTTTCTTACGACAGGTTCTTCGGTATAAAGCTAATTGTTGTGACGAGCATGCTGACCGCGGCAGGTCGATGCACGGCGAGGCGCCTGCAGTGGATGTGTGTCGCCCCGCTTCAGCTCCTGCGCAGGAGCGAGCTCCTGGCAATCCCGGAGGACCAACAACTGCGGCTGGCACTAGCACTGCTAGTATTGATCTCTCGAATACTGGAGTTGCGTCTGGTTTATTTCCTCCTACGGCTACGTGTACGTCCCCGTCCTTTTCGTCAAGCAGTGGAGGTGTCCCAACGAGGACAACGGACGGCAAAGCGTGGTGCGTTTTGGTCGGCGCTGAGTATGGCGGTGCGATGGTTGCGGACTCGATGAAAACGAGGCCCGGCAAATACCTCGGTGGCCATTGTAGCTTGCAGAACGTCGGTCGCGTGTATGAAAGGCTTCTACCCTGGTTTGGAGCCGAGCGCATCATTGTGTTGACGCAGTTGGAGGAAACACTGGAGTGGCTCGAAGACGTCACTGGATCCATCGCAAGGTGTAAGGAAGTGACAGGCAAAAGCAACCCTGAGTTTGTGAATACCATGCAACGTCGCAAAGAGGAAACGTATAGAGACTGTCAGGCCCTATTGTCCAACGGTGGCGCGGACTTCGACTACAGCGATGTAAATGTGTGGACGCTGTTGCGTGTTCTGCGCGGCACTAGGGGCCGACACGCATCCAAAGCATCGGAGTCAAAGCGAACGCTTTCCGAGAGCGATCTCCAGGATGCACGAGCGAAGGACCAGCATAAAATGCGACCAACAAGTTCTGACGGTTCTTGCGATGGAACTTCTCCGCGAGGCCCGCTTCTATCGTCGTCGGCCTCCTCGTCGTCTGCGAATGCCAGGCCGACAGCCCAAGCACCATCAAGCTCCACAACATCTTCGTCTTCATCTGTGAAGTTTCCCGCTTCTGCGGGGACAAAGCGGAATCGCCAGCATCCAAAATCTTTGCCGCCGAATCCTGGATCAATTTTTCTGCTCATCAATACGCACGGCAACAGCCATCCAGCAGTACGAGGCGAAAACGCATGGGATGAGTGGTATTGCCACTTCCCTTATCCTACACCCCCCGAAGTAGATCATATCTACTCTGTGGCTGCAACGCAGGGCTTCGTAGATGAAGAGGGTGCCGCGAGTGCGCGCGAAAGTGGTTTTGGTAGTGAAGCTGTAGCAGACACAGAAGATCATCCCTTTGGAGGTGGAGTGCAGTCTTCTAGCACCAACAAGGACAATAGAGCGGCGAACCAAGTAGGAGGTGCTGGAACTCTTCCCGGAGCTTCATCGTCACGTAGTCCTTCGCCCCGCGGGGATCCATTTCAGAAAATCGTGTCTCCTAGAACGTCGACTGCTAATGAAGAACCAAGTTCCGGCCTCTTTGGTCTTGCGGATCTTCGCAGTACAGAAACAGAGATAACAAGTTTAGCGGATGCAGCTAGGACTGGAGATGAGGTTGACAGTGCCTGCGCCACAACGAACATGACGTTAACGGATGAAAAGCCAGCAGCATCTCGCGGAGGCGTTGAGTTCGTAATCAGTATTCAAGAAACTCCTCCCCACCACGAAGTTTCGCACTCTGCTGATAGTTCTTCAACAAACAAACATGCTAGTTCGATACCACGAAGCGAACAAAATCAAGAACCATTTCCAGACCTCAAGGGCGACGGTCCTCAACACGCAGCCTCAACATCGCGACAACAAGGACAGCAATCGTTTAGGAATACTACCTCGAATGCAGAAGAAGCTTTTTCTGACAAGGAGAAAAATGAAGATCATCAAGATCATCATGTAGAAGCAGCTTCGAGCTTGATAAAGCGGTATCGGAAGGCTTCTCCGGATACTTGCTCTTCCGGTAACCCGTCACCTTCGTCATTGCCTGAGATACCGCGCAATCGGAGTGGTTACGATCTTGACGGAATTTTGATATCGGATGCCACAGGAGACGTCACGGTAGTTCAGAACTCTTCTTCGAAAAACTCAACAGGCACAGCGACAGCATTGAGAAGAAAGGCGTCATTCGATGGAGACGCAGCTGCGCCGGGAGCAGCTTCGTCTAACAACATTCGAAATCGGAACATGTCTCTACCCAAGGAGGCAGCGACACAGTCAATGGATGTAAATACAACAACCTTCGCACCACAAAGTGTAGGGCAATCCCAATCGACGTCGGATACTTTGCTTTCAGTACATCTGAAGAAAACCTTTGACGAAACTACACTCACAAAGGTGCCTAACAGTACTGAAGCGGTCAGCAGCAGTGCCGTCAATCCAGTTGGCAGGGTGAGTGCGAGTGCAGGTGATGAGAAGAGCATCAGCGAGCCGCTATCAGCTATGACTACGAGTGGAACTCCTGTCATAACTACCGCAGCGGCTGTACCACCTGGTGTCAATGATCAAACGCGCACTACACTTACAACGGACCAGGTAGGCAGCAGCAGAGAAGATCAACAAGCTCTGGGTCAAGGCCACACGAGAGCAGAAGGAGATGAGAAGGCTCAAACTAAGCCAACATTCTCGACTGGTTCTGCGGGCTCTTCTAAGGCTGCTTCGGTAGTTGCGCTACCGATTTCCCAACGCCGTACACGACAAGGTTCCTCCTCTCCCAATGCACGCAGTGGCTCGAGGACCAAGCAGGAACAAGAGGGCGGCTCATCCGGATCGGGATCTCGCTCTGAACAATGTCGCCCACCAACAAATGGAGGACCGCGGAGACGCGCATCGGTCGACTGGGGAGCACCCAAATATCGTTTTCGGTTATACTCGCAGCAGCTTTTCCAAGCTTTCCATGACTTAACGGCGCGCAGTCCTGATAGTCAGGTGGTAACCTTATATCAGTTTTGTCTTTCCGGCGGTTTTGCGAATTTCTTTACACTAAAATCGTATCAGCGGTACTTCGACACGCCAAGCTGGCCACTGCTAGTAATGGTGACTTCTGGATTGTATGAGCCAGCGCTTGGGAGCTTTGCGTCTCTATATGTAGAGCAGCTCGTTCGCCACCTGGAATTTCGGCAACAGAGCTGTAGTTCGCACTGTCTAACGCTGCGCGAGCTGTTTGATGAAGTCAAGTTATGACATCAAAAAATTAGGTCACTCAGTCTTTCTTTCGAAATACTAGATGGGAGAACTGATCCAGTTACAGTAACAGTAACAGGAAGAGTTTTTGTGAATGTGATTGTGACTTGGTTTCACTGAAATTGAATGCACGATACACTCCAGCTACTATCATGCATCATGACTAGCGCTAACAAAGCAACTCTACGACGCTGAAACTGGACTTGGTGTCAAGAAAATGCTGACTAACAGCTCCTCTTCGGCAGCGATAGTGGATCCTGTACTGTCGTCATTGCAAGCTGCCTCATCGAAGGCGCGTGAGGCAGAAGAAAAAGAGCAGGCGGCCGAGATCATTCGGTCAAGGGGCGGCTCTCCTCTTTCTCCGACAAGGGGGGAGGTAGCAGTCAACAAGGGAGGTACAAATACTACGGATGGGGATGCTCGTCCACCTCAACAGGTAAACAGTAGTTCTGCTTCTGCCGCAGGATTGACTGCATCATTTAGCGCTTCGTCAGCTGGCTCGACCGACGGTGGCGCGTCCAAAAATCCTGAACTCGTGATAGCACTATCATCGAATTCCACGATGTCCTCCTCTAGTGCGTCAAAAGCAGGCCTATCGTCTGGAAGCCAGATTCCTCGTTGTACCGGTCCCCCGCCTGAAATCCTTCAGCGGAACAAAAATCCTCTATCGGTCGGAACGCTGGATTGTCATGGAGGCATGCGCACCCCAACGCTGTCGATGGAGGATGTGCCGATCACGACACTTGTCAATTTTCTAGAAAAAGTTACCGCCGACGTCGAGCGCGAAAGCGCAGAGCGGGCAGAAGAACAAATACCATCTTCTGCTACAACTTTTACGGAAAATCAAAGTGTTCTTCATGGGACGAAGAGCAGTCGGCTTTAGCTCAATGCATCACTTATGTAATTATAGATAGGGGAGTCGGAGGTATAGGTATTCAATAATTTTTTGAATATACACGCAGACGCACGACACATAGTTGATGTCGTTGGAGGATGTTTTGCGTTGCTTTATCAGTAGTTCGTTGAGGAAAATAAACAGCACCAGCAGTGAGCTGTTCATTATTATCGAAGCTGCTGTAAGCGTTGATAGACAACCACTTCTCTTCCCACAACATTTTCTAGAACTTGTTGCGTCTAGTAAGCTAAGGCTAATTTTTTGAGTGGTCTTCTTCTTCATTTTCTGGGTTGGATAATCATATTTCAAACAGCGCTACCTAGGGGTCTCTTTCTGGATTGGGGTTTCTGAACATAGCTGAGTTCATTATTAGATGGTCATGTTGACGAGACTCTGATGATGTATAAGCATAGTCAAATGAACTACAAAGAAAATCTGAGTGCCGAATAGACATAGAGCAGGCGCTCTTCCCGGCCGACTATTCTACGATCAATTGACTCGATCATAGATGAGACAACGGCTTTTCCGATGAAGACCATACTCATGGAAGCCGTAGTACAATGCAAAACTGATTCATTTCCTGATAATGCTGATCTTGAAGTGTGACATCGCTTGCGATACTGACAGCTCGACTTGAAGTGTGACATCGCTTGCGGTACTCCAAATCTAAATTATCTAAATCTGACAGCTCGACTTGAGAGTCAGTCTCGAAACGGCTGCGATATCAACCCTGCACATCAAGAGCAATTCCAATACTACATTGATACACGGCGTCCTGTTCCTCGTCTCAAATTTTTAATAAGCTCTTTTTTCCGAGGACTGAAGTAAGTGAGGGCATGGACAAGTTCTCAAAATTTCAAGGTCTTCCGCGCTTCTTTTTGTGCGGAAGGTCTTTTTCGAGGGAAGGTGTTGCTGCCCCGATGGATCTGCGTGCACGTCTTGCGCTATCCAAGCATAATATCACAATTTTTGGCCTGAAGAGGACATTCTTCTTCGAATATATCATCATGATTGGCAGGTGGGTCAATAAATAAGATGCTGTCGCAAGAATTGCAGCAATACCCTGATCGACTTAATGGTGTTGATGAGGTCATACACATACTTCTACCTAATATGCAGAAATTCGTATCCTCAGTCTAGCTAACCCGTAATTGCTTTTCGTTCTCTGGAGTCCTTTCTGGATTCTAGTAGATTTGGCAGGCCTAGGCGTAAGCGTATCTTAGTGATTACTTGTAGTTGTAGAAGTAAGAAGTTGTACTTCAACACACGACTAGGATTTACTTTTGTTGTTCATTTGAAGCGCCAGAGTACTCGTTGTGATATGCTTCATTCCTTTTTTTTGAAGAATCAGTGTGGTGTCTCTGTCGTTGATTTTCTTGAAATCCGATACGATTAGGACGTGAACCTGAACCGGCATGGCTATTCTAAGATTGTAAGCGACTTTTTTACAATCTTTGTAGCCGCGTGGCGCGTGGTGCTGATTCTCTTCCTACACATACGCATTCTTACCGATGTGATTTAGTAGGTGACAAGTGCCTCCGCCTCGGTTGTTTCTCTGTGAACGTTGTGAATTATCTATACGGACGAAGTAGAAGATGTAGCTACGTTCTTGTCAGCGAACCAGCTTCGTCATGATCTGCGTCGCGCTCTCCTTTTCAAGCGGTTTTCGTGTTTCTGAAGGCGCTACCAGTCCAGGGAAGCGAAACCCCACCCTGTCCCTGACCTAGCACTAATATCTAATAATGGCTTTCACGTTGCGCATCTGGCGGAGTCCAGGGAGCACATAAGCAGAGGACATTAGAGGTTCCGTGCACGAAGATAAGATCAAGAAGCCTGTTGGTAGTAGCGCCCGTTACAACGCTGGAAAAGAAGAACCGACCGACGAGTACAATCGCGCAAAAATCTCAGTTACAAGGAGGAACGCAAACGTTTTTCACAAAATGGTGGGCAGTGTGCATCGCGGCGGCGGTCGGAATAATGTGGCCGTTGTAAAAACTCATATCAATAGTGGTAGTAATACTAGTAGTAGCAATGGGCTTGGACGTGTTAATCTTAATGACGCCGCCTCTTCAAGTAGCTCCTCGAGATGGGCCGCAAGCTCGTCTGGAAGTCTTCATAAAAACGGAAGCACGTCCTCAACGACGACGACAACAGGTAACACAAGTAATAGTATCAAGACGAGCGGCAAGTCACGTTTTTCCGACATTGAAGAGCACCAACGAACGAGTAGTTATAAGACGACGACAGCATCTTCAAGTTCAACTTATGATCGATTTCATCGAGACGACAGGCAAACAAGTAGTGGCACTACCAACCAGAACCACGAAAACTATCATGAAGAAGGGTATGAAAAAACAGGGTACGATCGGCGTGGCGACCCAGTGATAGAGAAATCAGACGGCCCCGCATCATGGGAGAAGAAACACAATTATCAGCATTCTCCTGGGAAACACAATGGAGGTGATCGTAGAGACCAAGGGATAAGGAACCGCGATGCGAGAGGCGGTAGCTCCTCGAGGAGAACAGATCGTCAACAAAAGCCGGACAATTATGATCGCGTCGATGACGAATCCAACGAGCCACCACATCTTTCTCGAACTCGAAGCAATGGCAGCCATGATGTGTATCTCGGGCAAGGTCTCTCGAGCAAGGCAATACAGAGTACGAGCAAGGCAATGCATAGTAGGCAATCTAACCATATTGAGCAAGAGCAACGTCCTTCGACCTCTGCGTCTTCCACAACAGCGTCCATCTATGGCGGGCCGCGAGAAGACCGGCATCATGATGCACGTAGACGACACCGTGACCGGCCGAGTGCATCCAGTAGCGGTAGTTGTAGGACACCCCCTCAGGAGCTGCCACGAACGCGTAGTCGTTTCGACGATGTCCAAACTGGTCCGCCCTCAGGACAGCAAAGCACCAGTGCGTCCCAACATTGTAGAGGACATAGTAGTTGTACCACGACAAACTGGCAAGCAGATCATGGCCCTCCGAATATGTCTCCGCCATGTGGGAATTCTGTTCCTGGGCGAAATTATCGTGACGAAGGATCTTGTAGCGCAAACCGGAGCAGTCGCCGAGACGATGTTGACCACGCTCACCCAAGCAACGCAAATGGCCTAGGGAGACGAATAGAGCAGGACTTGGAAGAAGATTACAAAAATAATGTGCTTCACGTTTACCATAGTGCGACTTCTTCGAGAGATGTCGAAAGTGGTCGTCGTCGTCCTCAGCGGAACTATAACTATAACCAGGACCAGGATGTTGAAGATGAACAACATCAACTTGATTGCGGTGGTCATCATGGTCAAGCTTCCTACTATGATACGCGCGATGAGCGTCGAGGAAACTCATCTAAGGAATCTGGCGACTACCAACTCGTCAACGAGAGGTACCAGCACACAACCGTTAGTACTTGCTCCTCAAGGCCTCCACGCGACAGTCCTCCACAACGACGGTCAAAGGAGCCGTATGCTCGAGAGCGAGACATGGCGGATCCCGACTTACCGCCGCGCAACCGATACTTGGATCACGGGCAAAGGGATGCCATAAGTTCAGGTTACACAACTCGGCAGGATGAGGATTGTTCCTCGGTTGATACCGTCCCTCCAGCAGGGAATGGGAAGAGTAACCATATTAAAAAACTGGGTCAAGCTCAAACACGTGACCACCTACCTGCACATCATCATGATGAAGAAAGGAATCGATATTTTCAGACTGCAGATCCGCGAGACGGCCGTCAGCTGGACCAACGCGACGAGCGACATCATCACTACGATAATGTCCCAAACGAGGAAAATGAATACGACCGTTTTATGCCCACACTGGATCATAGATGGCAGAATGACCGAGGCGACAACGACAATTATCATGACGATCACGAGGACAACTACGATCGAATTCGAGAGGACCGAACAAGGCGAGTTGGTGAAAACGACCACTGCGATGATCCACCTAGAACCCGCGGGCCAGCCAACAATTACCGTGACTGCGATGACGATTTCATGGATTACGCAGACGATGAGATGAATGACGTTGACGACTTCAAATTAGAGGGGGAAATGGATGATGGGCCAGAACGTGAACAGAGTGCGCACGATCGCAGTCACCATACTTCTAGTAGCAAACGCGGCAACCAGGAGGGAGAAGCTACAAATATCGCGCAACATGAACTGCCGGGCGCAACGCAGTTCGGGTCTTTGCACCACGAGTCGAAATCGGTAGACCGAGAAGAGAGGGAGCGCTTTCTTCTTCTGTGCCCTCTGGAGATTGGCTTTTCCCAGTCGCGCTTAGCACCTGAATTCCAAGATGGCCGTTCTGTAGACTCCAGCATCGAGGAAATTCGCGTGACTGAAGATCGGTCAAGCCAATACCTCTTGTTGGAGCAGCCCTTTCCTGTGATTGATGTAGTGCGGTGGCGGGCAAAAAAACGTGAAGCAAAAGGGGGAGATCAAGGTATGCAGTAGCTTTTTGAGTTCTCATGAAGTGTGCAGCTTTCAAATTTAGGATTACAGGCAAGAGGGTCGTAACAATTTCCGATCACGGATTTCGTGTCGATATATCATGTTCAAGTTCATGACGACTACCAAATAAGAATAACGAAAAGGAAATTACGTCTTACCTCATAGCCTGACGCATCCACGTATAGAACTTGAATTTAACACAAAAGATGCGTGGTCCGCTGCTGCGAGTGACGACGGCGAAGAAATTCAGTTTTCCTCCGTTTGGGGAAAGGCTAGCCAGCTTCATGACGAAAAGTGGTTTACCTTCGACAACAGACGGCTGTATTGTTTGCAGACTTATGCAGTGAGAAAAGTAATTGAGCTGGGCAAGTCCGCAAACGTGCGCCCGATCTACATTATTTGCAGAGAAATTCAGGCTACGCTTATGACATCAAGTTGCACACCTACAGACAGTAACAACACTTACAGTAAGAGTCATTGAAAGGAAGACTAAATGATCGGAATAGGATCTTCCCAGTAGAAAGACTATTCCTGAAATTCAACAAATTTCAAATTATTCACAAAATCTAAATTATTCATCCCGTACTCATAGCCAACTTCGCTATTTTTTAGGTCAACTCTTTATCTTTTTAAGTCTAGAGTTGAAGATGAGGATGACCAAACTGAACGAAAAAAACATCAGCACCTATTGGTCTACTTTCTGATAATTTCCGAATGGAAATGGTCGCCTCTCAAAATTCATTTCTTCTTGTCGTAGCAGAAATAGGCGGCTCAGTGTGTGTTATTGAGATTGATTTCCATATAGTATTTATTAATATATTAGCTAAACTTTTGGGTTTAGGATAAAACTGCCATCCCAGTTCGTCTTGCGAAGGACGTCTCAACTTTCATGCTTCCTGCGAACTCTGGCGGACCTACTCCACGTGAGAATCAGCCTGGGAACATGCGCAAAGGCGCTGCCACGGTAGAGCCGGAAAGCAAGGTGAGCAAGCTCCACGCGAAACTGTCGAAAGACATTCGTAAATTTCGAACGGAGAGCAATGGCATGTCCGTCAAGATTGGCCATCACCGGGAGGAATGTCGCGGTGTGTGGGATTGGCGCGTTGGCAACGTAGTGCAAGTAGACGAGTATCGGGACTTCATCTTTCCAGATCCGCCGAAGAGTACTTTATCTAGATCTATTTGAATGAACTCTATTTCGCGACATCACGACAGAGAATACGAATTATAAGAGACGCCTTATTATCTTTCTCAGTGCACTTCCTTGCACAACAAGTATATGTATATTATCGATGCGCTTTGGTGCTCAAAGCACAAGGAAGTATGCATGCTCTTTCTCATCATCAACGCCAATTTCATGTCTTTGCTAAAAAACACCACTGCTGACGACGAAGAATGTCACGCATTGTGTATTTACATCAACGTTCTGGTACTAATCATCAATGAATTTTCATCACACTCGCTATTTCATCACAGAGAGTTCGATGGACCCTGAGCTAATTCGGAATATGCTGCAATATTTTCGAGGGCCTCCAGTGCTCCTGAAGTACAAGGACGTTGAGGGCTCAAAAACACGAGTTAAGGAGGCCGATGGTACTCTGCGTCTGCAGTGATACGCTTCCACTCTGCGTCTGCAGCCATGGCAGGTTTCAGCCCATTCTTAGCTGTGCAGGAGTAAAGACACTGGAAGCACCTAGCGCGTCGCTCAAAGGCGCTCGAACTCAATGCGATGCGTTCGCTTTTTTGCTTGCGTTGGCGAGAAGCCTCTTTGCCCAAAATGTAGATGCAGCAGTCAGCAAATTGATTCCGACTTCCCCCCTCCGCTTCGGTCTAAATTCCCCGTACACATAGAGCCTCGAATGCGCCTCATGAAAATAGGACAAGTAGTACTAGAGGCTCGCTCGCCGTAGTAGAGTGGTTCTGCTAGTGGACGTGGAGGATGGTTCTCTATTATTCCGGGTTAGGCCCTAACATCAGATGACGAGAGTTAGTTGCAACGGTAGGCGTATGGGTAGCTTTGCTCATATTATGACTCTGTTGCGCTTTCGAGGCTCGTGAGCAGCAGCTTCGCAAACGAGGACGGGTGAATACACTATCGATGTACCGCGTCCGCGACCAGTACCAGCAGAGATGATGATGATGCTTACATGACTAAAATCTAACATTAATGATCAAAAAATTTGAAGCATTGATTAGCATTTTTGGATTTTTTTAGGATTGATGACGGCGAGGGGTACGACTAGGGATGCCAGTCAATCAAAATCCCCATGGTCATAGCCCCTTTCGTCGCTAATATTAGTAAGATCATCTTGAAAATCAGTACAAGACTTGTTCATGTTGAGTTTGCGTTACTTTTCATTTTCTTAAAGTTGAATTGCGCATCTTTCGAGCTCCCGGAGGTAAAAGAACAGTGCCACTTAATACCACGTCGCATCCATCCTGCAGGTGCGACATAGGTGACATGATAAATGACATGAGAGTAGATCTAGATAGCTTTGTATAAGTATATGTATCATGCTTTATTCTTATTGCGCAACAAGCGATCCTCGTAGACTTTGCTTCTTTTTAACTCCGAACTTACGTCGATGGATATTGAGTCTTCATGTCCCCTGTGCTTCTTCTTCCACCCTAGACTAAACACCCAAGTCCTTAGCCACACACCCAAATCCTGAACCACATTCCCTTCTCTGCTTTTCTGATTTTCTTTCATTTTGGCTGGTGCTCCGTAGTTTCTCTGTCTTACTCTTTGTGAGAACTACTGATCCCCGTTTACCTTATCACCAGTGCTGTCCTTTCGCTTTCCTGCCATTTTCCAAATTCGGCCTTCAGCGTTTCCGATGAGTAATCGACTACTTCGATGTATAAATACCAGTGATATCTCTATCCTTGAGTAATCGACTACTTCTATCTCTATCTCTATCCTTCGTTCGTTTTTGGTAATCGTAGTGAGCGCTGGAAGGATAATGAATATCGTTTTCCCTTGCTTGTATCCTATATCTTGTATCAAGAAGATAATCTCTATACTAACTTACTAAGCCAGTGTGTGCACGAAATCCTCGTTTATTGCCACGACCAGGGTCACCTGCTTGATGTCATATATCCGCATGAGCATATGATTGCTTGACTTGATTTTGTGTCAACGGGAGAACAGTCATTTTTTGACACACTGCTGGAACTGTTTTGTCCCGCTATTAGGCTAGTACTAGTAGTACTAAATGGGGCACCATGATGATGATCGACGGGCCCTTCGTCGTCTGTCCGAATCCGATGAAAGCGAGGATGAATGCATTGGAAAAAAATAAAAAGTGTTGATGTAGTCTGCGACGCAAGGTGATGCTGATATTTAAGAATTGAAACATTTCATATTTGTACGCATGATTTGGCACATTTCAAGAAGAAACGTGTCAAATATGTAGGGCAAATATGAATTGTTTCAACCTTTAAGATATGGCGACTTGTAAACGAGCAAGGTTCACACCGTCATTCCTCGTCCATGATCTGAAAGCACGACGACGCTCCCAACAGCAACACAGCGCGCTTCGAAGTCAAGCGATGGGGTTCTTGTGTATTGAGAAGGCATACGAAACCGAAAAATGCGTTCCTGCTACGCAATCAGCTAAAATTTCTTCCGTGACGGACACCGAATGGTCTTGACAGCTTCACACTTAATGAGCTGATGTCCTCCTGAACTCTTCCTCCATCATGACATTAGAGTCAACACTGGAGGGATTGCGCCTTCTAAGACTCCCTGCAAAAGCAGCATTAGAAACTTCTAACTTCAATAAAATCAAAACATCAAATAGTCACTAACACGCAGCGATTGGCTTTCACAGTTCAAAAATAATTCCGCCTCAATGTTGACTATTCATCGTACGCAAAGGAAATTATTTCGCCCCCTGATACTTCATCTCACAAGAGCTGGATACCTGTTTGACTGTAAAAGTACCTCAATAAAGATAAAGTTGATAAAGATGTGGTAATTTAAAGCACTATTCGGCTGCACCAGTACCGAGCTGGTTCTTTGAGTTGAGGAATTATTGGACAAAGAAATGTAAATGAAAATGGACTCGGATCGTGCGCTCAAAAATCGTAATTTTGCGCTCGCCTTACTTCGGGGTGGTGCGTGTGCTGATGAGGAGGGCGAATCGGCTACATGGGTTGGCTGTGATAAGTGCAATCAGTGGCGACTCTTGTCGCGAAAATGTTTTGAAAGGGCTAAGGACATCAGCCCCTTTCACTGCCGCCACCTCGACAGCACGGAATGCGCTACTCCAGATGACGAAGATCCCGCATACAAAGACGACCTACTCCTCCTCGGCGGTCGTGTGATGGAGGCCATGGTCGAAGAGGAAGTCAAGCGGGTTGAGCGTTTGCAGGCTGGTATGGGTAAAAATATTGATGCTCGTCAACTAGATGCAGAGGACGATAACATTCAACTTTCCCGGTCAGCGCCGCCTCCTATTCCAAAGTCATCAACCACGTGGAGCTGGTGCACGAGTAGCGATGGTGTGAAAGTAGTGTCATCAAAAGATGAGCAAGACCAAGAAAGCAATTTAGCATCTCCTGAACCGTTGAAATCGTGGATGAAGACCACTTCATCTGCTGCTCCGAAAGCAAGCCTCAAACGACAACAATCGGAGGCCACGTCAACGGCGGACTCCAACGACATCGTGGTCAATTCGAACACCTGCTCAGAATTATCCAACCAGGCTCGTCTAGAATTATATTCAGATCGGGAATTGAAGAGAGTGGGGGGCGTGGCTCTCGATCCACTTTTGTTTTATGAGGAAGAGATAACTTCAGAAAAACTAAAACGCCAGAAGTTCCATGAGGAGGCAGCTACTGGGAACCCGCTCTTCCACGGTCAAGAAACTGCATTGTCAAACACCAGAGGGACGCCAAGTCCGGCAGCAGATAGATGGAACGACTTGTTACGAAATGGGCCACAGAGACGCAGATCTGGGATCGACCGCTTCATTCGCGAACATGGCTTACCGTCACCCGCCCCGAAGTCCGATGTAGTTGAAGGAAATCGATCTTTTCTTGCTAGTGGCAACGACAAAATATCTGACGTTGCAAATTTGGGTAAAAGCGGTAGGGAGGCGGTCGATGCTTTTGCCACTGAATTTGCGAAGAACACCGCATCGACTTTGGCTTCTACAAGCTCAGCATCATCACTAGGTTGTACCCTGAACTCGATGCCCCGCTACCCTGCCTTCAGCCGTCTCCTGAGCGATGAATTGGCTCAGATAGAGAGAAGCATGCCACAGCAGGCTCCTTACTTGGAAGCGCATCTTGATACGATTCGCCAGCTTCTTCCAATCGTTCACAGGAAAACTACAAATGTCTCTGGACTACCAATGCATGGGCAGTCGCCGCAAGAAAACGCAAGACTACACATCGTGCAGAAAATCCGTGCTTTGCAAGGGATCTTCCAAAGTCTGGAGAAGCAGCAGGAACGAAGAAAATATAGGAAGTAAGCAGTGCATCGCTGACAGCGGTAGTACTGATCTAATTGTACCTGTGATACACTTGACAGCCTGTAGCTGTACCTGTCAAGCACTTGGTGCAGGCCTCGTGCGCGCATTTTTGATTTTGAAGACTGCGAACTAAAGATAAAGTACTGCATACTTCCCATTTCCAAGTCCAGGAGGAGGAGACCCACGTCGTAGCCTCACTATTTATCGATCCCCTTGATGTCATTGATTCATTGAACGCTCACCCGAGCGAGCCCCCAATACTACCAGCGCTGAATGTGATCATCACCGTACAACTTGATTCCATATGATCTAAAGATTTAGGATGTCACCGTTCAAAATTCCATGATGTCGTAGAAGTCGTTTCAAACACGACGAAAGAAGAACAACATGTTCTTCTTCAGGAGAAAGTAAACGTCGACAGACACACTTTTGGTGTTACACCTTAAATGTACTTAATTGGTCGCTTCGATCGAAATGAAGGCTGAAAACCCGTCCGATGATTGCAAAGCAACCGCAAACAGACATCCGACAGTAACCGTAACGTCTGTCTGTCAAAAACTATGATGGTCTTTTCGGGCGGTTCGGTAGACCTACAGGCCAGGCAATGTCTTGTCGAGCATGATGAAAGCTCAAAGTTCGTCAGTACGACTATTGTGGTACTACCTCTGCTACCTACAACTGTTACGACGACGTCGCGCACGGCACAAACAAGTGTGTGCCGTAGTGCAGAGCAACATGCGATGGGTCGAATCAACTTGAGCAGTATCCATCTAAGGTTCCAAGTCATCATGCTTGTGTGTTGGTATGAGCTTTAACTCTGTCCGACTCCGACAGTGCACTCGCATTCCAGAACGAGAAAGGCAATCGGCATTTTGTGTAGGAGGTGGATGAGGATGACTACTTACACATTTATTCAGCATGCTTTCTATTCGCATATGCCATATTGTTGAATGAAGAAAATTTTTATCGGCTCTTAGTACGATTTCTTACATCAAAGACCATACACCCGCTTCTACTTGGTTTACTTTTGCTCAAGCCATGATTCTTGGTTATGATTTTTATGTCGCAAAAATTGCCTTGTAGTCGTCCCCCAAATAAAAACAGAAATTCTTTCTCTCGAAAATCACCTCTATTTTTGAGTTCGTCAAACGCAATAGAGATTCAAAATCGACGATACTATTGGAAAGTAAGACTCAGGAGACTAGATAAGCACAAGCGAATTAAAGGAAGAAAAAATGTAGAAGTTTATTAAAAACAAGAGGATCAACTACATCAAGAGCACCATTCAAATTGTCGTTATCCCGATAACTTTTGGTTACCTTTTTGGACAGGTTTGTGATTGACTGGTGAAAGACTGAATACGAATACTCAATCTCAAACTTCTATTTTTGGACGACGAACTAACAAGATGCCGACTTACAACGACCACAACCGAGGAGGTTGGCAGTCCCAGTCGCAGAACTGGGACAACGACCAAGAATGGAAGAGGAAGAATTGGCGCGACAATAACCAATCACGGAAGAATTGGACCGATGAGGAGTGGGGGTGGGCTGAGTGGAACAAAAATTGGGACTCCAATTCGAAGGACGACTCGTCTACTCCTGCTGCGCCAACCTTCAGCGGCGGTGGTGGTAACGGTGCTGGTGCTGATGTGTCCAGGTCGTCTGCAGGTCACCAGAACGACAGCAACAGTACCTCGACAAACAATAACAACCGTGGGACGCACCGGGAGAACGACTACAGCGGCGCGAACAATGGCCCAAGTAGCAGTGGAACCCGCCCTCAATCTGACACATCGCAGAGAGCCAGTGACCCACACCCCAAGATGGATGCACACGCACACTCACCAGCAAGCACCTACTCCTCTACTCCAATGGGAGCCTCGTCCGCAACAGGTGCAGCTAACAACAATGTATACGCAGAGGAGGAGGAAGAACAAGAATTCGACTGGGCGCACCAAAACTACGGAAGGAAATTGGTTTCACTGTTGCGCCATCCGGTACTCTTAACTAAGATAATGATGCTTCACTTGTGATTGGTTCTACCACCTCTTAAGATATGTTTATAACTCCGCGCGCTCTTTGTCTTTGTCTTTGCTTCGAAGGTTTAGCGATTCCCCATCCTCACCGGGGAATAGTAAATTGGCACTGTTTTTTATGAAAAGACAACTAAGATGCCCTTCACTTTTTCTTGAATACCTCATGACCAGAGTAGATCAAAATTACTGAATTATCTAGCAGCGGGCGCTATCTTGTTTTTATATCTCTCGGTTTATCCCAGGATCGCAAGACTCGTGGCTATCGTAAGGCAGAAGTTGACGATTACGGCTTTGCCGAAATGTCCGCCCTTCCTGATTTCGAGGCAAAGCCGTGCTCTCTGCCCCTGTTGCGGATGCTAGAGCGCTACGACGTCAAGGGTCGAGAAAAGCGCTTTGAGGTGTACGTCGAAACCGGAAACGAGCGAGGAAATGAGGGCTCCGGTTCGAGTCGTGTCTTCGTTCGCGCTCAAGGGAAACACAGTCGCGACAACGTGAAGAGTGATTTCTTCATGGTCAAGGAACCGGATTGGTCGTTTTGGAACACCCAGCATGAAAATGCTGTCTACAATAGTAGTAGTACTCCGAATCAGCAAGAGCAAACTGGGGACCGCACAGGAAGGAACCACGTTCCTTGCTCTGGCAAAGCGCCGAGCTCGACAGCAAACAACACATACAACGAATCGTGGACGACTGAACAGGAGCCGTCCTCTTCTTGGTCGACTGGCAATGGTGCCAGCAGGTACAATGCGAATGATCAGCATCAAGGAAAAGGATCCCGCAACAGCAAAGGCAAAATACTTGACAATTCATACAACTACAACAAGAACTATATCGGGTCGTCCTCCTCCTCCAGGGACATTCAGGAAAAAGGAGACTACAAGGGGAAGGGCGGGAATTCCTACAGCTGCAAAGGCAAGTCCAAGGAAGATCAATCTTCGTCTTGGTGGGCAACCACTTCATCCGGCTACAAAGGGAAAGGTGGCAAGGATTCATCTGGAAAAAAACCCGAATGCTCTGCAACTTTTGTCTACAGAGCAAAAGGCGACGAGGAAGCGCCCGATTCTCGTGGTGGTAGAGATCCAATAGATTTAGATGAAGCTATACTAATTATTACTTACAACAATTACTCATATCGCATCAACGTGGCTTCGAGTTCGTCGACGTTCCTACTTTGATTTTTCTTCATCACCAGGATTAATGATCTTTCAATTTCACACTTCATCTATGTTGTGACTTATTTTTCCACGACTTTGTTGCTGCAGCGAAGGAGTAATGGAAGATGAGTACTGATTTCTTATTTTTTGTTTTTTATTGTCATCAAATGCGATCCTATTTCAAAATTGTGTTTCATCTTGTTCTTGTTCTTTCATCCCATCAGGTTCCAGGAAGGGCATCTTTCTTACGCATATTGAGTCGGTTCGCCGCCGTAAAGAGACAGTAAAGGAGTGGTTTGCACCGTTTGAGAAGGACCACGTATTCGGAGGTGACTCATCCGATTTTGCATGGAAAGTTAAGGCAATGGTAGACACATCCAGCAGCGCCATTTCTTCGGTAATTTCCTTTTGCAAATAAGTATTTAAATATCTCGGAACAAGGAAGCTGCACTTCTAGAAATACTTACACACTGGGCTCTTGCCAAGAGCCTCTTGGGAAAGCTAGTAGAGTGCTTAGGGACCGTGCTCGCTATAGCTTCGTAGATGGACTACAAATCCAAATACAAATAGAGACTTCTAAGAAAAATTTGGAGTACTATCTCACCGAGAAAAATGCCGACGAGGTTCCGATGTGCCTGCTTGAGGACGGGGGTCCCGGATATCCACGCACGTTCCGTTTCATTCGTCGGGCCGGCACGGAAAGTGGAGCACTGCCTGCCCTGCGATGCATTCAGGTGAATACACGCGACAAACAAAAGCAAGAGGAGGTACTTTCTAATCAGTGTCGCGCATCAGACTCGAATGCTCTTGATGTTCGTCCCTGTAGCTGTTTTTAATTAAGTATAAGTTTTTCAATTGCAGCCGGCGTAGCTCCGAAAAGAACATTAGGATTCACATTAAACTCAGTTCATCTTCTAGATGCTGGAAAACAGTGTCTCTTTTCAAACCTATCAACACTAGCTGCCTCTTATTTCGTCGACCCCGCTAACTCCGGAGCAGCAGAAGCAATACATTACAAGCGTCAAAAAATACTGCAATCGCAAGGAAGACGAAGACGAGATCAAACTCGATGAAGCGGGAGGTAGCTTCCCAGGAATTCGCTTCGACGATAGGTTATGGCTCTTCATGGAGATTGGAGGAAAGATCAGCCAGGGCGACGCTTATACGTTCACGCTCTACAATCCCGAATCCCAACAAGTTCGCGTTCTCGTTCCATGTGAAAAGAGAGAGCCTAGAAGTAGAAGAGCCGAAGAAGATAACTGAGCTCTTTCTTATATATATTATAGCTTCTACTGCGCAAGCAGCACCAGCAGGATCGAAGAACTTCCGAAATACAAATAGATTTCCGCCCCGTTTTCAATGGTCTTCCTTGATGGTCTTGCTCTTTCACAGGTTAAGATTTGAGATTGATGAAAAAATGTACGAAACAACTAGAACAAGAAATTGTATCCAGAAAGAACAAGAGATGTTGCTTTAATAAAAATGACTAAAGTTTTTCACAGCGAGTAGGACCAGATTGATGCGGAGGATCACTTAAGGTTCAGCGAGCACCTTGTTAATGCGTCGTGCGTATTTGCTTCTACTTTGAACTACTCGAGGACAACCGACCTCGGATACTACGTAGGGACATAAAATGAAAACCTGAGCGCCTACGAAGGACTTTTATCCTCATCTTTTGAAGATATCATTCTCAAACACAAATAGCATAAGATACTGACATCGTGAGTACGGATCATGTTGAAGCAAATGTAGGCACCTAGCACCCCGCCAGGGAAAATGATATCTCGGTCTTTAAGATTCTATGCTTTTCGAATGAAAAAAATGCACGGAAAATTATACGTGAATAAGAACAAATACAAAAGCAAAAGCATGAGTATCTTTTTTACCTTTCTTATAAATATATATCAACATTTATTCTATTTTTATCTTTGGGGTCGCTTCCAGCTCCGGAGACCTAAGACCATCACACTGTGCTGCTTTCCGCGCGTTGACCTTGTATTTGATATCGAGTTCTTCCTCTATTGTCTGCCTCGTCCTTCCTGTTGAAGGCGGCAGGTTAGCGATACTTGACCGAAGCCATTCAGACCAATTTTCAAAAATGAAATTTGCGACTTCGCGTTTTTTTCTTCATTCGGGAAAAATATAAGCTCAAACGCATGAGCGGCAATGCCTTTGGATGCGTACTCACACGATCATCATCTTCAGATGAAAACCCTACTAACATCAAACACGCGAAAGCTACAAACGAGTACAAAAATACTAAATTGATAGAGTATATGCATATGGCGTCTCCTTCCCCTTCGGCGTGCGATAAAACGGATTACCCACACCGCCTGATGATGATGACTCATCCCAAAACTATTCTTGGACGCCAAGACACAGACAGTGACTATTCAGCCTAGCTCGTTGAAGATTGTCAATTATCTGTCCCCTCTTTCATCCACATCAAAGACTGACGAGGTATCCTCCTGATACTCAGCGAAGCCACGTCGATGTCTCACTGCCTGAAGGAACTAGAGGAGGATAGACCTCTTTTTTTGTGCGGATGTTGTGCAAATGTAGTAACGCGTAGAGGTGCTGCGGCTCACGGAGGAAAAGGCGAGCACACGACATCAGCGGCGACGTTTCCACGCGTGTATCTGAGGGCGTGGAGAAAGAGAGAGAAAGATGCAGTGAAGCAGAGCCTTGTATGTCTTTCTGTTTTTGCGAATCTGATCTGCATGTCCCTCCTTGCGTAACACCAAAAGAGATGGCATCTGGCTGGAAGTAGGTCGCCTTCAACATTGCACAAATACAATTACAAAACTAGTACAATTATAGAGATGTGCCGCTTGCTTACATGTCTTCACTGCTTTGCAGAACTGCTTGATTATCGAAGATAACTAACCATTTCTGTGCGTCTACTTCTATCTAGCTATTTTGCCGTGCTCATGTCCGTGAGGAAGCAAAACAAATAGAAACCGGCGGTGGCGGTGCAGCAAGCATTGATATTATTTTTGCTCGGCTCTAGTTCTTGCTTGCGCGTTGAAAGAATAATCATGTGGGCCACGACGGGTGTAAGCAACTATAATCCCAACGAAAATCGTGGTGCGGGCAACCATGGCGTCGGTCTTCCGGGTGTCAGTGGATTTGGCGGCAATCAAATGCCAGCAACAAATACCTGGATGCCTCAGATGTCATGGCAAACTCGTCCGCAGCAGGGGACGCTGGGAACGCCAATTGGGCTCCAAGCACAGAGTGCGGGATTCCAACCAGCACAGCATGGAACGTCACAGCTGTTCGCACCTTTGGGAGGAAACAACGGCGCAGTAGGTGGAGCACCAGCATTGGCGAGCAATCCTCTCGCGACTTCTGCAGGAGCAGGACCATTTCAGATGAGTACAGTAACGCCAGGAGCTGGTCAGCCGAACTTTCTTCAGTTTGCGAACGCTACGACAAGGACAACGACGCAGAACAATTTTAACGCCGCGGTCGTTATGCCTGGCGTTCCGACTTCAGCCGAGACCCGCCATAAAGGATCTTACGATTATGGCAGAATGATGCAGCAGGTTGCTGGAACGACGAATCCTGGAGATCCGCAGCGTCAAGAAAGTAACCAACAAGGCTCATGGCACTGGGACTGGGACCGGAATAATTGGCAATGGTGGGGGGGCGGCAATGATTCGAGTTCTGCATGGAACAAGCCCTGGCCGGAATGGGACTACGATCGAAATTGTTGGAAAATCGACACGAATCAGAAAAAAATTGGACACAGAGATAGTCCAAGTGCGACCAGACAAGATGATCGACACAACCGCGAGGGTAAAGCAAGGAGTCGAAGTGCTAGTCCGGTACACCGCAACAATTCTGCAAGCCCAAGACGAGATCGCTCAAACTCTCCCAGCGCAGGCGAGCAGTTATCAAGGTCACCTTCACCGACTGCGAGACCACGAAATCGAAGCGATTACAGGTCAGAATATCAGCGCCAATATAGTGCGCAAAGTCTGAAATCTGGGAAAAGCCGAAGTCCTTCGCGTGCAATGTTGAGGGGGGATGACTCCGCATCGCCTAACGGCCGCTCCCCGAGCTCTCGTGGTGATCGACTCGCGCGTTTTGGAGGAGACGGTGAACATCACGGGGACCGATTCGGAGATGACGGCAGACGTGAGCGCTCACCACAAGCACGGGAGAAGGACTTTCTCATAAAGTCTCCTGGTGCGCGAGAAAAGGACAGCTGCACGGTGCGCAAAAATAGCACAGAAGCTGAAGACTACAGGACGGCCGCTTCTCCGAAAGAACGAAATGATCGTGACAGGTACAACAGAGGCGATCGAGGTAGCGGGGACCGTGACAAGAACGAGGATTCAAGTAGTCCGAAAATGACCTCTCCCATGCAGCATGATTTGATGGCCTCACGGACGCATGAGGAAGCCACTGATGCCGATGCTGCTTGTCCTCGACATGAAGAAATGCACAGTCCGAAAATGACGAATTCCAATATGAATATCGCTCAACAGGAGAAAGCGCATCGTGACGGCACTTTCTCGGACCGCGTCTTCAAGCAGCTGTCGCACCGAAGTTTGAAAGCGGTTTGCGACAATTACAACAAGGATGCGGTGAAAGCAAAGCGGGAGAGCCAGCAGGAACATCGCGAGCGGGAGCGCGAAGCTGTGTCTGCCGAAATATCACGTGTAACACTATTGCAGAGTATCGAGACGGAAACGGAGCGCTTACAACGTGAGACCCGCGTGCAAGCGGCACGAGCCGAGACGCGCGAGCTAAAAGTACGAAAGAAACTCGATTCTCTATTAATACGCAAAAGTAGCAAAACGGGAACGACTGCGACATCCAGTGACAACGAGAACAAGCACAGAGGAGCAGTTGGTGGAACAGGATCAAGCGACGATGGAGGCAGAGGTAGGAAAAGGTCTGGACTTAAGCGAAGAGCTTCTTCGTTGCGGGAGGCAAGTAGGCGCGACGAAATTGTGGAGCCAAAAACGATGGATCCCGAAGGTCTTGGGAACTCATACAGACCGGAAAACGCGCCGCCTTCGTCGCCTCGCGGGCTGCAACAGTCCCCTGGATATCGCGAAAGATCCGCAGGATATGCGCACTCAACCGGCCTCGATACTGAGGGAGGTCGTGCCACGGGCCCAGGTGGCATTTCTCCGATGTACGCTCTTACCGATGTACCGCACGACAACGACAACGACGGGAGCGCGGTAGACTGTTCAATGTAGATTCATCCTTCCTGCTAGCCGATACAACTACGATCGATTTCGTTTCACCTGTTATTATATCTTGTCCTTGTTAACGATGTTCTTGCCTTTGAATAAACAGATGGGAGTTGATGTTTCCCAGCACATTGTTTTCTCCAGAATTCGATTTCTACATACTACACAAATGACAATGTATCATGCAATATCAGGTTCAGAAACACCCTGTGTCAGAAATGAGTTCGCGTAACAAGCGGCATATGTCGAGTCTGAGTGGCTGTGCAACGCTAGTCCGTGAAGACAGCGCAGCAGATGTCCGCTCCCCCAAAGAAAAGCGTGCTGACCAGGACCACTACAGGGCGGCCTTGGCCCAGCAAATCGCTGTGCGAGATCACGTGAACTACGATGAGGCAGCGAGGATGATGAACCCCGTATGGAGCCCAGAACGCAAATATGACGTTTGGTTGCGAGATCGCACAGCAAACCGTACGAATGTGGGCTTGCACGAGTGGGAACAGGACACGAAACACACAAATTATCTAGCATCGTGGGCCCAGAAGCAAGATCGGCCACAGAGCAGTGGCAGTCATGGGGATGTGAGGTACTTAGAAGTTAACGACCCCCTGATGGCTTATTTGTTCGCCCCCCCTGAACACGTTTTCATCGTGAAAATTTTCGCGTACGTTGAAGTTGAAGATGAAGTTGGAGACTAGACTTGTTCTTAAATTTGGGTTCCAACCAAGAATATCAACCGTATATTTTTGTTCTTCTTCTATAAACACTCTTGCGATGCCTTTGCTTTTCGTCTGACCTGCACCGTAAGAGAGTGAGAGTGCGAGAAAGACCCGGATCCACCTTTGCTGCTTCAACTTCACCTTCTTGCACAAAAAATCAGGGTAGTTGTGGCTTAGAAGCTCTGACATCTCATACTCATAGTTTCATACTCATAGTGATAGTTCTTCATCTTGCTTCTTCGTCACTTCTGATCAGGCGAAAGTTTTCTGTGCAACCGCCGGTGAGACGACCGTCAACCTCTGGCTCGAGTTCCCGAAGGTCGAGTATGTGTGTGGATTTTGTCGCCCGCAATCGGAAACTTGCAGCTTCATACGGCAAAGACAAGCGAGAAAGGCAGCTCGAAGCAGTTGCTGGGAACCTGGACAAGTTCTGGAAAAAGGAGTCAGACCTACTTGGGCGCGATGGTATTTTTGTTTGATGGCGTTGCTTGTGTAAGTTCTTCCAGAAGCACTTACTGCTATTTGAAGTTGAACAACTGACTCACTTCTTATTCGGTAATCACTAATATTAACCAAATCAAAGTTTTGCTGCGTCATAAAAACAACAACAAGACTGAGGATCATCAGGTGCCACTATTCTCGCGGGAAGTAATGTATCTCCGAATTACTTGACGCACGAGCAGCGAATCCAAAGGAATGCAATAGGTGTTTTGCAGCGAAGAAGCAGGCCTGGAAGCAGTGCGTCCAGCGGTCGGAGTACACCTAGATGCCATTCTCTGCCAATTACAAACGGCGACATGGTTTCTTACGACGAGCGTCCGCATAGCGTCGACGGCCGAGCACACGGGCAAAGAGCGATGATGAGCCGCTACCAGAACACTTATCTCTCTCCGGTAGCGCCTTCCACGAGCCGGCCGGGCTCCGCAGGACCCAGTGGTGGAGGTCGCGGCAGGCCGTCACCTCGTGTGGGTGGCTTCACTTCAACTGCTCTTCGTCGATCGCAGCAAAACTCGGCAGAAGAGCGAAACTCCTGCGTTCGGGCCTCGACATCTCCTCTTGCACTTCCGCCTCCTACCCCTGATTTTGAATTTGGTCAGAACAATATCCTCGTAGCATCGCATTCGCACTCGAATCACCATCCAGCCGCGACTCCCCGACAGATGCTCACGCCGGTGATCGAAAGCCCGGGCAAGGAAGATATGTTCTTGTTGGGTAACATGAATGATAAGGCCGAAGGTTTCCAGTTCACGTTTGGCGGAAACCATGTCTCTATTTCGCCAGGAAAACGGCAAGGCGACGTCAGCCTGCTCGTAAAGGATAACGCTGGCAGGATCCTCGATCAGGCCTATCTTCAGGCTGCGAGCGACCAGAGCAGTCCCAGTCCGAAAGCAAAACAGAAGCTCCTGGAGACGTCTGTCAAAGGCGGAGCAACACCACCCAGAAGTACTAGTCGTAGTACTGCTCCACCTCCTGCACCGGGTCTGCTCAAGCCAGGAGTTGCAGATAGTACTATAGGAAGTCGTTCACTCACGAACAACGCTGTTTTCCACAACGAAACGATCGCGTCCCCAACAGCGACGACGCAGCATTTCGGAAATGTAGGTTCTCTGCGGATTGGCAACATACCTGCCCTGAAAGGCAACGAAAACAAGGTACTATGCAACTCCCGGCTGTCTAGCTCCTCTCTTGTCGCTACTGGACTCTCTACGTCTACAACTTGCTCGAAGATAACAAGTAAACGCTGTAAGATATTTTCTCAGATCAAGTAGAAGTAGACCTAGAAAGGACGCGGACCGGACGATAAATATATATTCAAAGTTTCACTTCAGGCAGCCGCGATCTACCATGGGGCGGCCGCGGTTCCGCCTGTCCCGTCACAAGATGCAAACGGCTATGGAAATGCATCCCCACGCACCGCTCCGGAGAGTTTAGCAGCAGCGGGCGCGCCGTCTATTCGAATTCGCGGGGCCCCAGGAGGTGCCCAACCTCAGAAGTTTACCGCTTGTCGTGGCGAGGTGAACCCCACAGTTTTTTTCGCAGCACCCGACGTTTCCCTAGCTCCTCTGCCCTTCGAGAGTCCGATACCAGTGATCGAAAGCCCTCCGAAGCTCTTCAACACAACTACAAATTACTCATCGACAAAGATGATCCAATCGGCACCTACAACAACTGCAGAGCGTCAGCAGGACGCAGAGAGGCGTGCGGTGTTGCAGGAAATAGTTGTCGCTGGTATGCAGCAAGTTATTCCGACTCATCTTTCGAGGGGAATGCAATCGTCCCCTATCCCGGTGAACAGTGAGCAGTTAACGATTGCTGGAAGGGGTGCAAGAGCAGTGGTCGCAACAACTTCTCTGGTAGTACATGATCAAGCAACATCTGGCGCATCACATTCACACAACATTTCTAACGTGAGCCCCAGAGCAATATCAGAGCACGGAGCTGGCAGTCGAACTCCGACGCGCCGGCGCGCATCTGCAGAATCTACGTCAACTGTCGTCACAGACTACGTAGCAGCTAAGGCAGTGCCTTTGTCTTTGACACGGGAGCGGCTGGCTCAACAAGAGCTTGAGCCATTTTTCGAGCAGCCATTGAGTGTGGCTACCAAAATGGCGACTATGGTATCTAGACCAGCCGCAGATAAACGCTCGTCGAGAGGCGGCGCAAGTGAGACAGAGTCAAGGAGGCCTAAGAGCGCAGGCGTCTATCGACGAACGCTCTTCAACGTCACGAACTTCGCCCGCAATCGTGGAACCACGCTTTTCGGGAAGCCGGGAGCAAAGAAAGTCGATGCTACGGCGGGATGATCTCCACAACTACAACTCCGAAGTGGCGTGGGGGTGAAAATAGTTGAAAAACCCACAATCACGATCACCACCAACTATTTATATCTGTTCAAGACTATTACCCTCGTCAGACATCTAGCATCAAAGTGCTGTGGTCATCTGGCTCTTTGTAGCATGAATGGCGACTTCTTCATGCATAGTCTTACTTCGAGTTCCTGATGAAAAGATCTTCCATGACCACAGCATATGTAGTTTCGAGACACTAAAAGTACAACTCTTAACGAAAAGATATGTTACAGCCGCATACATCAACATCTACATCTTTAGAAGCACAAGATGGAAACGGAAACCTTTCGGTTGAAAACAAACTGCATGACGATACATAAAAACCAAACGCCGTTTCTCGCTGCAGAACTCGATCTCACTTATCAACATTCGTCGAACAGACAAAACATAATGACGAGCGACGATATCTATGAACATTTCAAAATGCGATTACAAAAAACTAAAAGTAACAGGTAGAGGGAGATGGAGGAGCGTCCGTAATTATTGTATACTATAACAACAACTACTAGTACACTCACTCTGTAGAACTTTTAGCGTGAAAATGCATCAAGATCAAGATCGACCATAAGAAGAAGTAGTACAACTGTAACTTCTATTTCTAAGATTAGGCTAGTAGTCTGAAATGAGTAAAACTAATCTCTTTGCTTCATGAGTTCAGAAGCAGAACATTCAATTTGACTTTCGTCGACTCAACATCCCAATATCCACTCGGACTTGAGTATGTGCATCTGCATATTGAGTGAACTTCATCCTCAAGTGCTTGTGCTTCAAAATGTCAATTCTCATTCGGACGAGGTTTTTCAGTACGAGGTTACCCCGTTGTAGTAATCAATATATTATATTCTTCATTATCATGTATATTTTGCTTAGTCATTTTTCTTTTCCTTGCAAAGAACAAGAAGTTATACCCTTAGATAGGACACCGACACAAGCTACACTCAGCATGGCCATTTATTTTATCTCCCACAACATCTACATCAGTATCAGACTTCCGTGCTGCGCAGATGAATATGTTTCGATGTTCTACGATGACCTTATCCTGCCGACGATCAACAGTTACAAAGGCGCCCACAACGCGGAAATCTGCTCGATGCATCAAGAAAATCAGGAAATATCAGTAAGTTCTATGCTAATATAGTGCTGGGTTTACCCGGTAAAGTGAACAGCTATAGCTAATATGCACGAATAATAACGAGTCCTGGACATGCGGCAGTCGCAGGTGCGGGGAGGTCGGTGCCTGAGTGCAACCTAGTGCGAGACTGCTTGCAGTAGTGCGCGCACGGTTCGAGCGAGTTACTAAATCTGTCCAGCAGCTGGTGACCACGAGAGAAGAGTGATATTGCTCGAATAGGAATATGGTCGACGTTGGTGCGTTGAATGACTCGAAGCATAAGGTGAATCTGTTGAGAAGCTGCATAATTAAAAGGGGGAGCGCGTCCCATCGCTCTCCCTTGCCGCTCCTTTCATCTCCCGCCTGCTCTTAGCAGAATAGTGGCTATCAGACGTAAGGTGGACCCTTTGGTAGGAGTTAGCTCCCCGGTTTTTGTTTTTCTTTTTGGTTATTTTTTAGCGATTGCGGAACGCGGCCGAGGATGGTGCACGGGGCGAAGGAGGGAGAACGAAGCAGCGAAGATAAGAAAAGCGAGGCTATTGCACTCCCAACAATGAGTAACGTGTTGTACTTAGGGCTTTAACCCAGGAGGCATCTACTTCTAGTTGTTCACTTGTCAGCTCCCTGCGCATTAGTCAAGAGTAAGTAGGGCTGGCGGCCCTGCCCTCGTGCCTTGTAGGCTGGCGCATAAGAGTAGGACGGTTGGCAGTCGGTGGCGGTTTACATTACTTAACTAATCGCCTCCTTTGCCCCTAGTTCTTTCTTCATTTTATAATCGACGGGCTCGTAGGCAATTTGTGTGTGGTTGTCTAAGGAGGTTAATGCACTCCGCCCGTCGCCGGCAGGTACACCGGACAACACTGGGGTCACGCTTTCGGCGTTCTCGGAATACAAACGGTGCCCTGCGAAGGCAACCTGATTGATAGTCCCGATGGATCGGCTTTGACTGCGCGTCGTCGAACAGTCCCTGTCTGAAGCCGCTGTATACCGACCGTTTTCATGCTTTGATAGGCTCGATACGTGTGACTTGTGAGTAGAAGTACTACCGCTATGGGTATACACCGTCAATTAGAATTACAGTACAGGTTTTCGATGGCTATTGGCAATGACTTTTGTTGTCGGAGCAGTACAGAAAAATCGACTCTTTGTGCCACCTTCGGTCTTGACGAAACGATCGTTGCGTAGTCGCAGTCGGTGCTTGACTAAAAAAGTTCTCTGTGTGGACATGCCAGTCTGTGCATTCCCTCCGAAGGAGGTTGAGTGACTACGTGTACCGAGACCGAGAGATGTTGGATGATGAGGTCGATGTACTATTGCTCTGTAAAAAGGAACTCACGAAAGGAACAACTAAATAATTGTTAAGATGATTTCTGGTTACAAGTCGGTCCCAGAGAGATATTTTCGGAGGATCATGATATTGCTATCGAGATGTTGATATAGTTTAGCTGTGTGATTGCTCCGAGTCGGTCGTAGACGTGTATAGACTACAAGCGCGATAGAGGCAGAGGGAGGAGAGAGAAATAGTTTTACTCATATTCTTCAATATCTGTTGTTTTTCGTCGGTATTTGAGCATGATCGATTACAGGAAGGCCCCATATCTTTTCTTCGGCGAAAGCCGACTTTGGGTAGTTTGTCCATGGTCTACGGAATCAATTTATCTCAGTAAAGTTTGACTCAAATTTCTGTGGTTTTTGAAGCGCCGTGGCCATTCCTGTGATCACAGAGGTAACCCAGGTGGATTACATTCCTGCTCACATTTTCATTTTCTGCCACTGTCACCGGCCATAGATATGGTCCAACAAAACTAGCTCAGGCGTCTCTTCGGCATCAATCTTGTTTACTCATCTGGCCCTCAGTGAACACTGACGCAACAACACAATTACACACACAACCACATCATGGATTACGAGAATGTCATCATCTCTGCATTCATTGCATGATTCCTGGTGAGCATGCTGACTTAATACAGCAATCGGCAGCGTGCGGTCAGGCAACATCAATGCACACACGCAGTTTGGTAGGTTCATACGACTTCTAAGCATGCAAGCCTGGGAGAGAGAAAACACTGAAATGGGGGTGTCGGCTGGTTCGCGATGGTATGATCTTGTTGGAGCACGCCTCCACAAGATCAAGCGTGTGCACCTGCATTAGACTCGACACGAATACAAACAGACTGCGCAGCTTGTCCTTGTGGAATCTGAGGGAGGAAGAGAGTCATGTCGGCTGTATCGTCGGATGTTGCCGAGCAAGATGAGGAGGCTGATGTCGAAAGTAGTCGCTCCGGCTCAGGATCAGCGGAAAATACGATGATCTTTCGGACTTCACGAAATGACCATCCGCAACATAAGAACTATGATGAAGTACCAGAAGCACAAGTACAAGCAGAGCAGGAAACATCAGCCGCAGAAGCGGAAGTGGCCGCACGTGCACATCATGCTGGCATCTTCGGTTCGCCCAACGATGAAGTTCTTAACAATCGCAGTGTTTCACCATCCGCTGATCGCGCTCGCAGTCTGTTCCTGGACACACGTGATGCCGACATTGACGAACTCGTTTCGCACTTGGTTTTTCAAGCGCCAACATCTACGCAAGCAGATCAATATTGCTCCACGAGTCGAATTCGGCTACCGTCGAGTCCTCTCGGGGGTGCACGTCAGCGTCGTCCGTTTGACCAGTCACGACTAGAGCGTAGTCCTTCTCCGCCCGCCTCCGAGACTGCAAGTCGGAACTACCAGCGTCAACGATCCGTAACGCGTTTGATTCATACTCTGTATACCGGTGCGGGCGGACAGCGGTACTTCGGGGGAGACACAAAGCCGTCGCCGACCGCGATTAGGCTTCGGAATACAATCCCGTCACGGTATTTCCTGGAAAGCAGTCGCTCTCAAGCACGTGCCTTGGCAAACAGAGGAGCGCAGCAGGAGAAAAAGCGACAGCAGCGCCTGCCTGCCGCTGCATCCCCAGGGAGACATCCTCACAGTGCCAAATCCAGTAATCGACAAACGGGGATCGCAACTGCTGGCGGGCTGGTGATTCCGCCAATCGCAGGCCAGAGTAAGACAACCCTCGCAGCTGGAGCGCGCAATGCGAGATCACGAACAACAAGTCCGAAGACAACCGATTCACGAGCGCCAACCCGAAGCTCGTCGCCTAAGCTAGCTCCCGAAACGCGACTCGGTGGCAAAGCTCGCGATGGGTCTCCCCAACATGCTGGTGTTGCAAGCAAAAATGCGCTGACCACAACCAAGCGAGCTTCACTCTATCCGGCACCAGCCGGAAAAAGGTCTTCACCTGCGTCGAAATCGAAGCCGGAGAAGCAGGATGGTGACACGAGCCGAAATCACAATGCAAAAACAGTCCCTGTCTCTGGCGCAGATGCACGGCCCAAGAGCAAAAGCAGAAGCCCAACTTTATCAAAGACCGCCACGGAGAACCCTAGACCTCCCTCTGGGTCTGTGAGTGGTCCACCCGCAAAGAAACAAGCGTCTGCCGGCATTGGGAAAACAAAAAGCGATAAGAAGGCTTTAGCTTCTAAAAGCAAAAGTGCTAAAACATCTGGTAGGGACAAGGAGGGCACTTCTGAGCAGGACGAGCACCAGTTGCCAAAGCGTTCCGTTGCTGCTCGTGATGTTTCGGAGTTCTTGTGTCCACCATTAGTCAAAGAGCTCCCACCGCCAGTCTCCGCGCGCTCGATCTCAAGTCTTGATGATATGAGCAAAGATCCACTTGCTCGTATGGCTCGCAAAGGCACTGCAGCACCGTCGAAGGACCATAGGGACGATAGGCGTGAGGGCTTCGTGGAACAACGACAAGGGGCTAAGTCAAATATCGATTCTGGTATGCTGGATGATATTCGAGTGAGCGTTGCTTTCGAAAAGGGCGGCAGCCGTCGCAGCTCTGTCGCCGCTGGGGCGACCCTGGGAATTCTGGGGTTGGAATCGCGCAGCCGAAAAGGTAGCCTTGCGAGCACAGACGTAGTACTTGTCGACACTGATGTTCCGGGACGTGGGGAGGTCGCCGATGAAAGTCTTGCGATTGAGAGGTCAGTAGAGCTTCCGCCTTTAGCAGGTAAAGATTCGGTGGCAACCGACCAGAAAAAGAAGAAGGGCAGGAAAGTCCCGTCGTCTGGTGCTTCATCTCCGAGTGGCAGTAGAAGCGGTCAGCAAACAAGTAGCGCAGTTTCATCCGCTTCCGCGTCCGAAGCAGAGGGAGGTACAATAAGGGAGGAAGGAGACTCCAAAAGCGTGCACGCAGTACGCCACAAAAACTCGTTTCCGAATCTACACGAGGACGTCCCAGGGCTAGATCTTTCCAAGGGTTCTTGGTCGAAGCGCAAACATCGTAAAGACATGCGGAGATCCCAGACAGCTGCGCCGGTCCTCGTAGCGCGAGCGGAAACACCGTCTCCGCCTCCAAAGTCGGGAAAAGGTTTCGACTTTGGCAGTTCCCATGAGAAAGAGCACGAGAAGATGTCTGGATCTGGCGGAGACGAGAGTGCCCTAGCAAAAGCAAATGAAGAAGCTGCGCGAGCACCAACGAAGGAACTGCAAGAGAACTCCTGCATATTTCTCGAGCCTGAAAGTACGGTAAACCTCGATGAACCACAAAAGGTAGGAGACCCAACTACATCTTCTTCTGGTGACGAAAATAATCCAGAGCATGTGAGCAAGAGTAGTCGAAAATCCAGTAAGAATGTCCAAGACGCAGTTGATGCAGACCGTGTAACGCAGGAAACTGGTCCTGGTGTTAATACGGACGCCGGAATTAGCCTTGATCTTGCGGGACCTAGACCTGATGATCCAGAAGATCTTGCACAGGAAGGAGGCGATACCCAGATTGTGGTTGGAGAGGAAAGACTTGCAGCTGATCAAGGCGAAGGCAACGCTACGGAAGATGATGCTGCTCCGGAAGGGACCTTGAATATGGACAAGACTGACCAAGAACCAGCCTTGTTGGAGTTAGTGGCCGCCGACGTCGCCGAAGTTGAAGGAGTCGGTGCTGTGGTGGTGCCCGAGCCAGAAGCAGAGGTTGTCCCCAAAGACGCAAAGTCGCGCTTCAAAGCTCTGAAGGGCTACGTCGATGAGGAGAAACAGACTTTGCACAAGGAGGCTGCAATGCGCGATGGCAAGCGCAAAGCGCTCAAAAATTTTTTTGACAACTACGAGGATGAGTTCATCTCTGCACCACAGAACGAAGGAGTAGAAGGGTCACTGGCTGGAAGTAAAGATCCCAATGAGGAAACTGAACCTGCAGGGGAGGCCGTTTCCGTTGCCGAGCGTGTAGCGACTCTGAAACAGCATGTGAAATCAGAGAAGAAGAAACTCAAAGAGCAGGCGAAGAACCGTGACCGAAAACGTGGCGCCCTACAGGCGCTCCTTGTCGAGAAAGCAAGCGAGAGCGTTGATCCGACCACGGCCGCTGACGATGCAGAGCGTCTCTCAGCTCGCAACGAAAAAGCAGAGGCGGAACGGAGTGCACGAGAAAAGCGTGAGGCGCGAGCGCGTGAACTAGACCAACTAGCGCGACAAAGGCGCCAGTCGATAGACATGGATGCTTTACACCTTACGAGGCGAGCCAAGGGGCGTGAGGAACTAACACGTCTCATGGAAGACATTCAGGATGAGTGCGAGAAGCAGCGGTACGATCCGCGCAAGGCGGCAGCTGAGGACCAGAGGTGGCAATCCCCACCACCCGAGCAAGGCATGAAGAGCGCGCGCGGCGGCTTGCGCAAAGATCGCGTAAAGACACCTCCTGATGCTTTAGCGCAGCAGCCCTTCGCGTTGATACCAGGTGCACGTCGTGAGACGGGGTCCGGGTCTGTAGCAGTACAGCGAAAAGACTACAAGAAGACCGCAACCAGCACAGGAGGAGCAGGACTTCAGAGTGATGCGTTTCAGCAAAAAAATGAAAAGCGCGCTCATGCTTCTTGTGGAGGAGATGATAACGTTCCTGCAGCAAGGCCGGTTTTCGCCCTGTCACCAAAGAAGAAAGTCGTGGGCACGCGCAGTACCGAACCTGCCGTCTCATTTTGTGGCGCTGGTGGGTCACGTGTCGCGCAACAATCAGTCGTGGGAGAAGCTACGTCAGCAAGTCAGGACCTAGCAGATCACGATGAAGCGGGATTCCCACTGGAAGATGCGGCCACGCAATCCATGTCAAAGTGCGGCACTGGACTTGGGCCGCTGCGTCAAAAAGCGCCGTCACCAATCAAACGCCCCGCTGCCCAGGGCATGCCCTTACAAGCTCCGAAACGCGACCGAAGACCAGTAAATCAATTGCATTCTTCCAGCGGCCCCGCTGACTTGACGAGAACGACATTGGAACCCCTTCCACCGCCACCTGCGTTTCAGTTGCAGCCAAAGGCACAAGAGCGGCGGAAAGTGCGAGAAAACAAAGGACTTGTGGCTGAGTTGTCCAATTGGAACTCTGCCATTGAGGAAAGCGGTGTTTTTGGGCAGATCGAATACGACGCTGAGGACGTAGCGAATCCCGTTCGCCAAGAGGCTGAGACAATAGTGAAACAAGGCCTCGTGGCAGAAATTGTGGATGTTGTCGCGCAATCATCAGGAATGTTGCTCCAACTAGAAGATGCACAGATGACGAACAATACTTCAGGATCTGCCAGAAGCAGACGCAGAGCAGGCAGGAGCACCTTACTGAGAGATGGAGTGGCAGACCCTTATACTGTCACGGTCTCTGGGCGGGAAGCAGCGCGTATCCCTGCTTCTGCAAGGCGACAGAGAGCCCATAGACGACAAAGAGGAAAAGCGCGAAGTAGATCTCAGGGATTTCGCAGTGGCCATGAAGTCGACAGCGCACGAGATGACCATGACAATTTTCCACCCGGCGGTGAAGACTCATCGTACCACATTGCTGATGGATCAGTCGGGCAGTCGGATGAACAGCAATCACCCGAACTCAATTTCCTCGATATTGAGGAGCGCCTCCTGCGTGGTGAGGATATGTCGGATGACGAAAAGCAGAATCTGAAGGCGAGAATCCTTGCAATAGAGGAGACATTGCACGGAGCAACCGAATTCGCATCACCTTCACGACGAAATGTCTTTGGAAATGACGAAAACGTGCGGCCAAAGAAGCACAAAGCTACATCTCAAGAAGGAGAGGATGACGAAGATGAAGGCGAAAGCGCCAGCGCTGTGGACCTCCTGTTCACAGAAGATCAACCTGAGTCACATTTGGGATCCGCACGCAGCTATGGCTCGCCACGAGACACTTTAAGCGGAAAAGCTATTGGTGGTGGTGTTTTTAACATCAAACCAAAACAACAAGGTACTGCAGGAACTGCTCGAGACGAAGACACCAGGCAAACGCTGCACAGCAGGCACGACTCGTCTACAAGTAGAAGCGCAAACACAAAAAAGAGCTCTGGCGATGCACGTCGCGCACCACTGTCCGAGAGAAGTGTCCAGCCTCCTTCCGCGGCGGACAGCAAGCGCCTGCTGCATCAACTACAGATGGAATGCCGATCAGTGGGCGATCTGATAGACCACTACGAGGCACGTTTTGCGCGGGAGCTGCGAGATCATAGGAGCGCCAAGGCGAGTAATCGAAATCACAAATACTCATCTGCATCAAGCTCTTCAAGAGGGCGTGATAGCTCAAGTTCGAAAGGAAGTGTCGACGCGAGTGAAGAGCAGAGATCCTCGATTTGTCTGGCGCAAGACTATCTCCCCAAGCTCCAAGACCTCAATAGGAGCGAATTTGTGGCTGTTCGCCGGCGTCTCAGAACACTTGAAGGGCAGGGGCCGTCTGTGGAAGTTGTGCGGGAGGTTGCGACGTCGCTGGCACGAGTACAGCGACAGCTGCGCTCACTGCTTGATCAGAAACGATCTGACGAAGCAGCGGAAGCAGAGCGTGCGGCCTTCGTCGCTGCAGTCGCATACGGCAAGACTGGCATTCCAAGCGCCGATCAGCACTCTGGGATGGCGTCCGCGCACTCGGTACGCGCAGAGAGGCGACGAAGAAGTGCCTCTCCCCGCGCCAGAAGTGCCGACGCAGCTCCACTTACGTCACTCTCAGAGGCTGCCGACGCTGCCGCAGTTGGGGCACTTCCCAGACAGGGACGGGCTTGGCGCAGCTATAAGGGTGACATAGGTTTGCCTGACACAATCGAACAGGCATTAGTTCGTCCACAATTTCGAGGTGATTGGGACATCATCCCAGAAAGCGTAGAGTACAAGTCTCCGCGACTTCGTAAACCTCGCGAGCCACGGAATTCCATCGAACTACCACGGTCGATCTTAACTGGCGAACCGGACACCAAACGCTTCGTCGAAGACGGCGAGCTAGAACTAGAAGAAGTTGGCGAGCAATTCGGTGGCGAGCATCTTCAGGATGCATCGACAGTAGCGCGTCGTGCTAGGGAAACATATGGTGGGAATGTCGTCGATGAGGAAAGAAAGATTGATGCTCACATCTTGCCTAACGCGCGGTCACCCGTATTGCTAAGAAAAGGTCAAAAGCATGCACGATCTCAGGCTCCGCTGCAGGGTTCGCGTTCGTGTTCGCCAACCTTTAGTAGCCGCGGTGAAGGTCGTCGGATTGGCCCTACTCTATCCCCCACAAGCAACCCTGCCTCTCCGCTCTTCAGTCCTAATCGCCTTCTCGCAACCCCATACGATGCAAAGCACTTTGAAGCGCGGCCAGCCGATGAGCAATTATTACGTGAAGCTGCAAATGCTGACAAGGCCACCGCGACGCGACTCCTTGCAGCCGGCTATGTGAACAGGCTGAGCACGTCTTTAGTCTACGGACTGTTTGTCGACAGCCGCAGCCAAAGCTCTAGCTCCATGCGTCACAGAACTCCGAAAGAGATTCAGCGAAGCGTTGGTGCCATTAGTCGCGTTGGTCTTGCCTATCAGAAGCATTTTGTAGATGCATGGCTTCGCAATAGCATCCCTGACAAAGCTGCCACGTCGCCAAACGAACAATCTCGCTCTCAAGGCACAGCACCACCAAAACCCGACGGGCTGCGACAAAACAACGATCCTGACATTAGTGATGGCACCCACAACGTTTGTCCTGGAGCAACATCAAGTGCAAGGCATATAACCTCTCTCAAATCAAGCGCGCAAAATTACCAGTGCGGCGGCTCCTCCGCTTCAAGCGCGCCATTTTACGAAGCAAGACAGGAAGCTGCTGCTGCGTTAGCTTCGTCGTCAGCAGCATTAGCATCTCCGCGAACTTTTTGGTCTCCAAGGTCCAAAAAAGCAGGTGGTACTGCTGTCATCGACCCTGTGCGCGATCCCGAGAAGGTCCTGGCTGATACAGTTCGTAACTACCTGCGCCTAGACAGCGGCCGCTGCGAAGGCAACCCAGATCCATTGGTCTTGCGTTACGTGATGAAGCACACTGCACACACTCCCCGTGTACGCCATATGCTACCAGCTTGGAAGCGGATACCGAAAATCATAGAAACAGAGCAGGAGGCAGCAGCGCGTCTCATGCACGAGAATTCAGAGGACACAGCGGCGCTCACGCGCTATGTACGGCGTCTGATAACCCATCGCAACGACGCTCTACTTCGTCGACGGAAACGGCGCGGTCAGAGGGCAGGAGAATTGGGGTGGTCGGGAATAGATGACACTGCGTCCGATTTCGATGAAATGCTGACAGGACGTTCGGGTGCACTTACCTCTTGCCCTGAGAAAGACGTTGGCAGGGCGATCCGCTTTGCGGACAATATCGCGGGCCATTCGGATAGCAACGATTCCCGAGGATATGAACGCCACAGACCACCAGAACTCCACGGTGTCCTTTCCCAACTTTCTCCGGGTGGTCGCACCAAAAGGAAGAAACGCGAAAAGCGTCGAAGCGTAGAAGGGGCTGATACGGAGGACAAAGTAAAAAAGAAGAAAAAGAAACGCAGGAAAGACAGTCAGGGGCGAGATGCTTGTGAGGCTGCCGGTCAGCGGCCTACTTCGCCTAACGAGCAAGGTGAAGATGGTTACTCCTCATCGTCCCCGACAAAGGTGAAGAAGAAGAAGCGGAAGAAGACCGATGAGGGCAATGTTGCAGCCAGAGAGCCGCCAGTATCTATGGCGCCTGCAACTGCTGATGATCCGGACCTGCAAGACGCTGATGAAACTGATCCTCTCGCAGAGCTGACCTTGGGTCTTGGACTCTTCCAGCTACCGCTTGCCACTGACATACCTACTTCATCTTCTGCAAGCAGCTCTTCAGCGTCTGCAGCTGGGGATGCGGACGTTGTCGCTTCCCCACAGCTCCAACAAAGAAATGGAGGTGCTAGAACAACGGTCAAACGTCGAGGCGGGAAGGACGCTATGGTCGAGAAGATCGGACAGCATTCTTTGCCAGCGTCTCCGACTACACGGCACACCAAGTCTGTCCAGGATGGTGTCCATGATATCACAATCGATCCGCCGGAAGAATGGGAAGCGCAGCTAAGAGCAGACTACGAATTTCGACGGAAACTGGAGCACGAGTATTCCCACACCTACGAGAAAATTGCCGACCCCGATTTTGAAGACATGACTAGTCCCATGAACCAAGAGCGACGGGACCGAATGCAACAACAAGAGCGTGAAGCCGAACGACTCCGCAGAAAAGAGCGGCGCAAGGAAAAACGGGAGCGGGGTAGGCGGATAAGGTACGAATACGACGAGACAGGCAACGTCGTTGACTTCAAGGCGTTGGCACGAGTCAGCAACTGTCCTACGCAAGTGTCGAAGCACTACGTGCGTACTCTGACGAACGAGGTGTACACGCGCATGGTCACGGAAAAGATCATGAAGGAGCAAATCGCCCTGTTCCAGTACAATTTTTACCGGTATCGAGTTGTCCCGCCTTATCTTCAGAACTTGTTCCAGGAGCTCGTGGATCGCATCATTCGGACAGAATTTGTTCGACGGAATCTAAAGGAGGTGTACCTCTATGCGCTTGCAATGTGGCGAAAACTCGAAGACGAGCGCTTAGAAGAACTCGCTGAGCGAAGACGCCGCGAGGCCGAAGAACGGCGCGAAAGACTGAAGCGTGAAGCGAAGTTGAAGGAGATCGAAGAAATTTTGATGGGCAAGCGCGATCCGGCGGCCTCGTCATCGGCAAGTAGCTACTACTTCAGTGATGCGGAAGATATGCTGGATGACGAGGACGCCGATCCGAAAATGTTACTTAGCCCACCTCCTGACGGCGGAGCGCGCACGTCTGCCCATGTGAATCTCGTAGCAAGGTCCCTGGAGAGAGAACGAGACGAGAATGTGCTGACCGAGTTGCGCGAGCGGCTTGGGGATGGGGCGGGCTCTCCACGCGAAGACGCTGCGGTCCAACAGCTGAATAAGCAGATGGCGCAAGTTTTTCACGAGTTTTCAGAGCAGCTGGGGAATGATGAGCGACATAGACGTGTAGCAGCAACTGTGCAAGAAGTTGAGAGAGTGAAGAAGAAGAAACGTCCGAAGCCAGACTACTCGTTTCTGCCATCCATTTTTGAACTCGCGTGGGCTGAAATTTTCGACCGAGAAGTGATGCGAGCAGAGCTGAAACTGATGGCACTCCACGACTTCGACGTTATCACTGACGAAGATCTTCGCAAACGCGCTGAGGAAGACGAGCTGAAGCGGCGTGGCCTTCTAGAGAAGCAGGAATTTTCTAAAATTTTATTGCGGTTCACGTACCAGTCAGTCGTCGACAAGATGTGTAGTCAAGAGGAGGTCGCGCGGGATCTCGTTGACGGCGTCCTTCTCAACGTTGGAAACTACTTTCTCGATGAAGTGCTGGAAGAAGACCGCTTAGCGGAGAGTGGACGCCAATTTTTTGCCTCTCTAGCATCAGACAACTCCCGTTTCGACGCACTCGGACGAGCGGATATTGGCGGAGCTGAAGATGCAGCTGTCTTGCAAGGTCACCAAGGAGCACAGATCATGGCCGATATTATGACGGGGCCTGAAGGTGAAGCAGTGGTTGGAGAAACAGGTGGAACACTGCGTGGATTCCCGTTCTCGCCGCAAGACGAAGATGGAGCGGTGCCTCAAATGTCCTCTGTGGCACCAGGCAGTGTCTTGCATTCGATCGCACCTACTCCATTTCAACTAGAGACTTTTCCTTCGTGGTTTGAAGACACCAATGGGTACAATGCTCAGTCCATCATCGGCGGGAACAATAGCTCGTCGGACGCATCTTACTACGAGCAGGAGCAACAGTACGTGATTATTCGTTCTGTGGCTGCGGTGTATGTGGATTTTCTGACTGATCCGCGGAAACGGGTAAATCAGGAGATGATTTCTCTGGCGACCTCCCAAGCTGAGACTATCCGCATGATGCAGGACGAGGTGCGGCGATTGCGCGAAAATCTGCGTGTGCAGGGTCTGCTCGATGTCGACGAGCGCAATGGCGATGCGTTCTTGTTGTCGGGAAGCGCCGAGGCTGGGTTTGAGTCTAACTCTGGTGCCGACGACCCCTTGTTCACGACAGAGACCGCAACGACACGCGCAACAGTGCGCTTGCAGTCCTGGTTCCGTGGTATCCTAGGTCGACGCGCCTATCGTGACGCATTGTTTAAGAAGCTGCGATGGAAATACAACCGCATTCGAACCGGCATCGCGAGTGCGCGCTACGGGCGGTCGCCTCTAGGCTTCAACCCGTTTCGAGTCTCGGAAATGGCCGAGCGCGGCCCTCCGATCGTGCCAGAAAACGATGCTCCGGTTGCGATGGTACAAGCAGGAGATGAGACGTTGGAGCAGAATGATACGCACGACATCCTTAACGACGATATTCATATTCATGAAGGCGACACACACGTCCCAGATCTTGATGTGGAAACGTGGCAGAAGGAAGAAGAAGCTGAACTCGGTCTCGACATCGCAGAAGTGGATGATGACGATGCTGTGAATGACCTAGATTTAGCGGTCGGGGAGACGGGTGCCGGCCAGCATCGGGGTAGACGGCCAGCCACTGCACATCCGTCTCGGCTGCGCAGGGCCGTACAAGCTGTTCACGGTGTCACACGCGTCTTTGGAGCAGCAAAGCACGAGACGAGAGAAAGCGACTCAGGAGATCCCGGCATCGACGACGAGCCGCTTGGCGGTTTCGATCTACTCACAACAAATAATGTTCTCGATCGTGCTGGAGGAGGCGATCAAACACAGAAGGAGTTGGTTTTTCCCGAAGATATCAATGCCCTTGAAGAAGGAGACCCCGAAGCTAATCCTGATATTGGAGACATGAACGGGGCTTTGATGGATTTTGATGGTCTGGGTCCTCTTCATGCTGAAGACGATGTCAACCAAAATCACGCCGTCGCTTTCAATCACATGCAAGCTGGCATAGGCGACGACGATCCTTTTGTGGGGGACGCGTTCGATGATTTTGATAGACTGGAAACCGAGTCTGGACCAGCAGTCTTGATTGTTCCTTCAGCACGCGACGAGGACTTTGAGGAAGACGTGCTCATGAGCAGCTTTGGACGCAATAAGTTCCTGCGGTCACAACTTCCTCCACAGAATACGCAAATCGGGATAAGTTTTCCGAATCCAATTGATGCCAATGGCCTTGAGACCGACGAGGAAGATCATCCGGATAACGGAGTTGCTGGTGGAAACGACGCTGATTCTGTAGCAGATGGGCCTGGACAACCCACAACTCGCCCACTACCCTACTTTCCGAACCTGGATGCCGCCAGTGCTGGCGCTTCTCCACGTTTCGTCCTTTATGAAAGACTTTCTCGCTCGGCTCCTTGTTCACCAAGCTTACATTTTTGTCGCCGCAGATTTGTAGCAGAGAGATCCCGCGATCCATCGTCGAAATATCCACACTACGCATTTGCCTCCGAGCCGTCTCAACACGACCCGCGGGTCCCAAGGTAGCTTCTATCTTGATAAGTTTTTTACAACTCGGGTGTACTGGTTACGTGTACGTGAATGCAACAAGTTGCGAACCCTCTTCCATTCTGGGACTTGGTGTTCGTGTTGGTGACTTCGTTAAGCATAGACCCTGGGGCTTCTCCTCCTTTGATTCATTTTCAATTTCAGGTTTTCAACGGCGTTTATTATACAGGCGCACCCGCTTGCGCTTTATACACCACTTTCCGGATCGTCGCAATCAGAGTCTTACGGAGCAGGACGGCCACCAGTCGAAATCCACTACCTGGGGGACTATCTCAGGTAAGTATTTCTTCTTGGCTCTGATTTCTATTTCCAATCTCGTCAATGAAGTTGCAAAAACCGCTCTCCGGGCTATGATGAAACAGGGAATGATATTTCAACTGAACAAGCAATAACAAGAGGGCATGAAGATCCTGAACAATATATTCCATACTTATCAAATTTTGTATTTCAGGAACCAATTGACCGATTCCCGGCGAACGTCGGAAATTTCTGAAGTTAGAGGATTCCTTGAATTTCTAGAGTCTGACTTTTTCGTGCATCCAGTGCCCGTTGAGGACCGAATACTGGATCTCCAATCTCTCGTGGAAGCCGTAAAGAAGATTGTGACGAAGGTTTTGACTGGCGGAAAGTACAACCGCGTGGTTCCAAGTGCGGTCTTAGAGGCACTCGCGTCGGAAAATCCTCGGGGTGCGGAAGAGGAACTAACGAGCGCTGAACGACGAAAAATCGCGAAGAACAACATCAAAGGGGGCGCACAAGGAGGTGGTGGCGTTGCCGGAGGAGCAAGTCCTTTTCACTTCATTTCGCAAAACCAAGATCACACTGCCTCTGCGGTAGATCCGGTGGAGTTATCCCGCTGTCGTGATCTTTTCTCTGCTGCCGAGCGAGATCTATTGGCGCGACTCCACCCCTTCTGGCGTAAAGTGTGCATAGAAGCCCCCGAGTTGCTCGCGGATGATGACCAGAAGACTAGCAAAGTTGCTGAGAAAGGATCGTCAAAACAAGGCGTGCCCCATTCAGCGACATCGCCAGCGAGCGGCGGTGTGCCGGGCAGGCTGTTCGGAATGTCGACTTTTTCTATTGGGGGTTCAAATCCTGGAGCTGACTCGTCACTGGAGGAGGAGAACGGGAATGGCCATGGCGGTGGCAGCCCAGGCAATGGAGTACAACCAGCCGCGAAAACGAAAAGCTTCGTAGAATTTCTACTCGATTTACGGGCAGCTTTAGAGCGACTAGTCATCCAAAACAACGACGGGCTGCTACAAGGCGTGGCGACGGACTTCATGAACACGCCTAGAAGAAAAGAATTTGAAAGGCAGAAGAAACGGATTCTGCGTTCAAGAGGACTACCTCACAAGAAGGAAATACTGCGACATTTTACGTCCACTTCGCCAAGAGGTCCCGGCGGCGACGTAGATACATCGACACGATTTGGAGCCTGGATGAATCTCCGCAGCCTGGACCGACGCCCCGGTGGAAGTTCGTCTTCGTCGTCATCAGGTTCAGGAGGCCCAACTCCCCATGAAATGAGCATCATGGATCGCTGGGATCATTCTCGGTCAGTGCTGTTCCAAAACGACAACAGTATTTGGGCTGCCTCTCCGAGATCAGTCAGATTGAGTAGTGCCTTGCGTGCTGATTTACCGTCTCAAGGAAGTGCTGTTGGTGGCGTTGGAGGTTGTGGACTGAACTCGAAAAGCGAGCGGCAGCGGTTGCTTCCCTCATCTGTCTATACAAAGCGGCCACTAATGAAGTGGTATCGGGAGACACACCCGATTCCAGATGCTGAGTCTTTCGCGCGGAATCTAGTACGAGCACGACGCAACGTGCGTCGCGAAGCGGCGACGAATCAGATTACGGACGCAACGCTCAATCGAGCCGAGAAACAAGTGGTGAAAGAATTTATGGAGAAACAGGAGCTCGAAGACAAAAATAACATGTGGAGTGCTCGTCGGGAACAAGCTGGCTTTTGGGGAGCAGATGCGGCTGAACTCTCTGCAAGGCGGTCAGCACGAGATGTGCTGCAAAACGTCGGACAGGCTGAAGAGGAAACATTTTTAGCGCGCGTAGGACCTTCACCAAAAAGTGCGGGGGCACCTCATCCTGGTGCGAGGGTTGAAGCTAAATTCCTACGACCGCCACCTCTGGACCAAAAAACGCAGGAAAATAGAAGTTGTAACTTTGTTGGTGAAGATCATTACGCAGGACCAGGAGCAAGGAGTGCCAGTCCAGTAGGCGGTAGAAGAAGTCAAATTCGTTCGACATCACCGCAGCATGCTAGCGTTGAAAAGAAGAGCCCATACAGATCAATCTCATCCCCGAGTCGAGTGCCCGTGGCTAGTAAAAAACAGTCTCCTGCTGGAAAGCGTGTGGGCTTTTCGCCATTGCTTGAAGAAGCAGACCACGAAGGTGACAGGTTGAATCAAGCGCAGGCTTTGCCAGCCGCATTTGTGACGGAGGAGGTCTCTATCGAGATTCAGCACGTGCGCTCTCGAACCGAGCAATCGTTGTGCGAAGATGATTTCTTAGCTCAAGTTCGTCGAGAGAACGACAGAGGAGGTCGTGCGTCACGAAAAAAACAAGAACGTCATTCATCAAACGATCGTGAGCTTGCAATCGCATGTGCAGATCGTCGAGACCACGACTCTGTTGTCCCCCTTGTAGCACAACAGTCTAAAACCCTGTTGCATCCTGAACTCAATCCGGCAATAATTCTCCCGTTTACCCGTGAGCTCAACGGTGATGCTGGTGCGCTGGAATTCACATCTTCCTCGTTTGCTGGAAGAGGCGATCCGCCTGCAGGACAGCCCTTTTCAGACTCCGTCATTGCTCGAGCAGCTCGGAGAACCCGAGGTCGTCTCGGCGATAGTAGCACGCATCTGATGAGCAACAATTTTTCGAGCCCAGCCAAAGCGATCGCACCTTTGCCTCTCACTGGGGGTCTCGATGGCCCGATGTTTGTGAAGCCTGCAGCTGGGCCTCTTGGCCTGGTTTCTGCTGCAGACTCGTCACTTGCAAATGTCCGTCCTTTAGCAGTGTCTTCGCCGCCCATGCGCTATGGAGCGCGAAGAAATGAGCCCGTGCGGTTGCAAGAACAGGAGCAGATGAGGATCATGGACAGTTTTCTTCAACAACACGAGTCCCCGCGTGGCTGCAGACGACCGGGCCGTTCACGCTCGCCCAGTGGCAGTGCTCTGCAACTTGTACAACAACGAAATGATGCTGTAGCTACTACGAATTATCCTCTAGCGGCAGGTGACGGTTTTCTTGACGTTCTCAGCTTTGTCCGCCGTCACAAAACCTCCGCGATTCCTGCTTCAGCGATTTCATCTGGCGCTGGCGTGCCAAGCTCTTTGAGAAATCCTAGTGCATTTCAACACGAAGTTGCGACGATGCTACCGAAGAAAGTCCCGACTTATCGTGGTGAACCAGATGGGGGTCTCTCTATTAGCGACCACATTGCTGTAGGTCTTTCCGTAACGCAACCCTCAAGTAGCATGCGGCCAACTTCCGTACTGGAGATGGCACTACAAGGCTCGCGGGGGCGCTCTATTGCCTCAGCCTTTGCGGATGACCGACTCGAGAGGGCAAATGGCTGAGTTCGAGTAGTTTCTGGTTGCTCGGGAAAAATGTTTCCGCAAGAACGTAAATATGATGTAATCATGGATCTGCGTTATACGGCGGTGAAGGGATGATCATTGAAAGATAGGTGTGATCTATGTATACTGTCTCTTCGGCAGTTGCAGTTGTAGCAGGGTCAGTGTTAGCGCATTCGCTTTCGCATAAAGAACAAATTCTAACCAAATCAAAGGCAAGTCCAAGATCAATATCAAAACCAACAGCAGAAACCCATTACTTGTTTTTTTCGCTCGTATGCAACTACCATCACGTGGCCCTTCATCTTTCGACGTAACAAGCAAGGCTTAACTTTTTTCGTGTTTCCGATTTCTTTGACATCTTGAATCTTTCCGGTCCAGTGGGCAGGAAAGGCTAGAACAAAATGACATCTCTACGACATGTATTTGAGAGCACAAGACCAAGACAGATGAAAAAGAAATACGCGGATTTTATGGAACTTACTGGACATATTTTTTATTTTAGCTGTCATCCGTCGTGTGATTTTCTTTTACTTTTACATTTACTCAACAACGAGACTATCTATGTTCCAAACGAAGTTGTAAGGTCTCACCAGCACAGTGGTTGTTCTTGTTTGAATGTGCGGAAACCGAATCGAAAAGAAGCACCTTCACTGAGCCTTTGACGATCATCGAGTGCTGCTGTATGCATTTGCCAATCGTCTTCTCGGTATCTATGTATAAGTTTATGTACAGCGTCCAGGCGAAAGAGAATATCGGTTAAAAAAACGTCTGACTGCTTCATTGTATTTCGAACCCACAATTTGCATGCTTTATATACTTATGCACCATCTGTAAATCCCTATGTTGGCGGCCTCATCTACATCATCTGTGCTTCTGAATCTATCTGTCATGAAAACCTGAGAAACATCGGCCCGAAATCTGAACTTGGTCGATCTGAATATCGGAGTCACAGGTCCCTCTATTCGAGACTTCGATTCGGATTCTTATCGTTATCAGTGTTTGTAACCGTATCGTATGATTTTCTCTCGATCATTCAACACTTGAAATTATCGGTATAGGTTCTTTTCGGACAACTTCATCGTGTCGGTCTTCGGAAGAAGATGTCGCTCCTCTCTGATCGCTCATTCCTCTCCAAAAGATTCCTCAGCCTCAACACATCTCTCGAATAGCCCTTAGAGTGCACCGTCAGCGCCAATGCCAAAGGTCATCATGATAATCAATGACTCGCTTAGATGAGCTCGATTATGATGTCGTGTCAACCGCAACAAAGAGTCTTCACGATCCGGCGAGGACTATCAGCAAAGCATACACAATCTTTCCCAGCATTCTCAATGAAAACTAAGTAATATTAGGCTGCTAGCAGGGGGAGGCACACAGCTTCGATAAAAGTCAGAAGCTGATTCTGACAGTGAAGCATTGCGTATCTCCACTACTAGCCAAAACAATTTTGATTTTCAACATCATTTTATGTTATACAAAGTATCTACTGAGATATAGAAAAAGTACGCTTCCGTTTTTCCTCACCTATTTTTATATATACATTTAATCAAAAATCACAATCACTATCACACTCCCTCTGGAAGATATTACAATTTGAACCTAGCGCGTTATTGTATGTAGCGACTCAAAAAAGATTGTCTACATTCATTTGTATGACATCATCAAAATCAAGAACAAGATCAAGTATAATATTATTGCTGACAAGTTGTATAACTATAAGCAAATTTGCATAAAACATAACCTAGTCTGAAGCTTCGTCCGTCCAATTCGCTTACGCTGGTGTCTGACTCTGTGAAAGCATAAGATCCCCTCTCCGTAAATCCGAATGCGTAAAGTTCATGTAGAACTAGATCTACGTCTCGTCCTCGCTGGTTGTCGTGGTTCGGCCTTTCTATTCATGATTCAAAACTCCGTTTGTGTTCACGACATTGCTGTGTGTAGAAGTCATTCTCCTCTATGGATGGATATTCCTTCGGTATCAAATGAAATCCGTCGAGCATAACCTCCAGCTCCAACTCTATATCCACAACCACATCCATGAAGTTGATTAACTTACTCCCGCATGCTTTTTCGTGGTTACCACATTCTTCTGATAAAACTCCACCCTCGTCTTGGTAAGTCATCGAGCGGCAATGAGGCTTGCCTTCGGGCAAGATGATGCCCTCTCTCTTCGCTGAGCGCAGTGCAACAGTACCAAAAGCATCTAAAAGAGGAGGCAACAGATTCAAGGGAAGCCTTTTCGTTTACAAGGCGCACACCGACATACGTGGGAACAAGATATCTTGGTGGAGCAGAAATATGGAGTGCTCTTTCTATCTTGCTGCACATAGATAGATGAACTACATGTCATTTCATGATTTTCATCAGTTACTAGACAGTGACAGTTATGTTCGTCCACGTGGAAGTATATTTTTTCTGCTTGTTCGAGATCGAGTTCCCCTGACAACTACTGTAGTTCACACTATGTATCATGATGACAGACTATCACACAAGCTGCAGCTCCTTTGGATATCGAGTTCATTGTCGTCTATTTCATCTCCATTAAGGTTCATTCGTAATTGTATTCGTAGCGGGTTCACCCCGCGTAGATCAAGGGGCACGGCGGGGACAGACCAAGTGCTCGAACTGACGCCTGTCATGCGTGTATTGCCCCCACCCGACTACAGCGGGTTCGACTTTCTCGGAGCGGCATCGGGCGGCGGAAAGCAAAATCTTTTCCCGCCACTCAAGAGAGAGATCCCCCTTGCGTTTTTTCGGACGCTTTTCTCTATTTTAAACCGCCGTTTTGGCGACAAACATGGCGAAATTCCAAGCACACACTTCGAGCGCGCAATGACACGGGTAGCAACCCACTTATACCTCTACACCAGCTCCAGCCTCTCCGACTGCCTGTGTGAAAATCATCTTGGTTACTCTTTGCTTCTCTACTAACGCTTTCTTCCAGGTCAGTCATATTCTGATTGATCTTTGTTGTATTTTTAGATTCGAGCCAGTTACTTCATCATGGTCAGTTACTCTATTTCCACTGTTCTAACTCAGGTCTGCCGTATGATCGGCGATAAGGAGCGAACTATTGTCGCTGAGCGATATGATGTCGACGGTTCCGGTTCAGTGGGCTGGTGGGAGTTTGTTGCCTGCTGGAGAGATAACCGCTTCTACGTATTACTTTTGAATGATGGAGCAATCAGTGATGTAGAAGCAACTACAACAACTACGGTAGTTACTGTTACGTAAGATGAAATGACGTACTTCATCCAAATACAACAAGTCTAAGTCTTAGTGTAACTACTTGTACAGCTGCCTGCAGCTGCATCTCCACCTGCAGTATCAATTCATAAATATGGTCCACAATAGATACTTGCAACAAATCCTAGCTTCATCAATTGGGAATCCTTCCATCTTCGATTTACTTGATTGTGCTTAAAGATGTTAATACACTGTATTACAGGTAAGCCTGAGTTTTTGGGAACGCATCAGTTTGACATTTGAAGACCCGACGTCATCGCGACTAGCGCGGTTTCTGAGTCTATTTTTACTTCTTACGATTCTCATGTCGTCGGTTCTATTTGTCATAGCGACTTTACCAGTCTTCCGGCAATGGCCTGATGGGAATTGCGAATCCAGGTACAACGCTCTTACATCATGCTTAGGCGAGTTTTAAAACACCCACTGAATCAAGTAAAAGATCGTAAAACTAAAAACGAAAAGTAGTTGATGACGCACACCTACATGATCAAGTACAACAAGTGAATCGTTGTTGTTATTTGTCTTTGTCATTGGGTTTCGACTACACGACGCTTATCTATCAGGTGCGATGTGAAAAACACTGGGATTATTCTTTCGGCGGAGGAAACATCGTACTGTGAGTCGAAGTGCGAGCCTGTCCCACACGGCATGTTCGATCTCCTCGAACTGGCGTGTGTGCTTGTTTTTACAGCAGAGTATAGTATTCGCATTGTTGCAGCCCAGGGCTGCCGCAACGAACTGATCCATCTCGTGGGTCTCCATCAGTTGGTCCTCAACGAGAATATGCGTCAGAAACGAGGCCCGATCTATCGGATGTGGGTTTTCTTCGTCGATCCACTGAATATGATCGATTTACTAGCAGTAGTTCCGTTCTACGTGGAACAATTAGTCGGCAGCGGAATGCAAGGATCCACGGTGCTGCGTGTCATCCGTCTAACGCGTCTTTTCCGTCTGCTCAAGGTTACTGCCTTCTCTATAAAGATGACTTAAGTAAGTAGTAGACTGATTGTCTTTATGTTATTCAATTTGAGTTACGCTTACGCAGCTGCAAGTAGATGAAGTTCGAGTTCGTAATCGTTTGATCTATTTTTTTACCTCCTGATCCCTCCATTTCCAAGGAAAGAACCCAAGGCGCGTCCCAACGAAAAAATCCTCAAATCATTCTCCATCAGATCGCCCGATACTTTCAGACCTTGAAAGTGATTGTACTTGTGGTAGAGCGCGCGGCTGCGGGGCTGATCGTGCTACTGTTTGTGCTGATGTTGTGCGTGGTCTTCAGCGCATCTGTTCTCTATTTCGCAGAAAGAGGGACGTGGGACCCACAAACTGATACATATATCCGATTCAACTGGGTCGCTGACGCGATGGAAGAGACTCCCTTCAAATCGATCCCGCACTCGATGTGGTGGGCTTTCGTCACATACACCACAGTTGGGTACTACTTCTCAATAAAACTAAGTACTTTGATGCGCTCCTATTCGATTGTCCTTTTGCTCCAGTATTTCTTCGGAAGTCAGTGATATATATTTATATACATATTCCAAAGCTTAACCCAAAGCCAAAGCGAATTCATTTTATAAAAGGGGACCTTTTTCTGCTCTACCCTTGAACACTTGATCAACGCATTACCATTACCCACCATCATCAGGTATGGTGACATTGTGCCCTATTCCGTGGTTGGCCAGCTACTCGCGATTCTGTCTATGTTGTGCAGTATGCTTTCTGTTGGTATGCCTACGTCTGTGCTGTTGAGGTACTGCGAGAACCACATTTGAATTCAGATTCTCTTGCGTATGACAGATGGCAGCTGCCAGCTGCAGTTCCACAACAATGACAAGAGTTATTTTCTGCTTCTGGCTATAAAGATTCGAATTTGAATTTCAATCAGATATGAGGAGCGAGAGCGTGGTGGGGTTGCCTTTTTTCAAAGACTGTATCAACACGCTCACCTTATTTGTTATTGTTTCTATCTTTCTTCAGGTGCTTCAATGACGTGTGGGATGAAAACGTGCAGGAAAGGCTGGAGCGAGAGCGACAAACTCTGGTAATCTTACAGGACCTGTTTTTGGCTTCCTCTTCACTTTGGTTTTTAATCGTTAAAGGCACAACATCTGTCATTAAAAGCTTCTGCTTCTGTCTCTGAAAAAGATGTGTTCAACATCATCGGTCTCAGATTGGCGCTAAGTACAAGATTTGAAAAATTGTTTCTCATCTTTTCAGGTCGAACGCGAGGCCGTGGAGAACGTGTTTTTGTACTCCGAACCCTGGAAGCAGTGTCGTCGTCTTGCCGTCGACGTGTACCATGAGACGCTGAGCAGCACCAGCCACGACTTCTTAGGGCAGGTTGTACTTGAGTTCGACACCATTGGCATGCCGCGTCAAGTCGGAGGCAGCATCAAGGAGATGAAGAACTGGACTACGAGCACCAGTGAAGCTATCCACGGCAGTTCTCGCAGTGCCGCGCTGGACGACGATCACTTGCTAAATACGTCCAGAGCCCTTACCCCGAAGGAAATCGAGGAATTGCAGAGAAGGCAAATGAATCTGGAAAGAGACCACGGTAGTGAAGCGGAACTGCGCAGGTGGGAGTCCGCAGCGCGAAACAACATGTGGAATCCGTGGGGAGCCGAGTTAGAACTCGATCTGCAGGACAACTTAATTAAACCTAGAACGTCCACCATCGGCGGCGTCCGTGGCAGCATCCGGCTCAGCGTAGAGTGGGTGCCAGACGAATCAGCGGACTGGATTGAAATCGAGATTCCGCAGAGAAGTGGAAAAATAGCAGAGAAGCAGAAGATCGAGCAGCGCCTCGGGCATCATGCTTTGCATATACCTCATATCAAACAGGTGCACTCACGAGGGGGCTCGCATGAAGTTGATGCAGCGGGAGCTTCAGGCTCAGGCGCACATCGCCGCCCTCCAGGAGGAGCAGGTGCAAGTTCAAGTGGTGGGAGCAAAAACAATCTGCAGCTAGAGGACGTGATGTCAGACGATCCACCATCGGCGCCATCCCAAGGTCCTCACGCATTCAAGGGAAAACTCGTGATGGGGCATCCGATTTTGGAGCCCTCCGAGGGTTTCCATAACGCGGAGCTCGGAGGCGCTCCCGCGGCGGCGGAAGCACTCGCAGGGGGTGGACTCTTCATCCAAGGCGATAGCTCCTCCGGCGAAGAAGGACTAGATCCTCAATCGTCCTCAGCATATCCGAGCAGCGGAGAAGACCACAATCGACGCGCGGTGAGCAAAGACGAGGTCGAAATACTTGAGCCGGGGGCACTAGGCGCAGAAGACGATGATGATGAGGAGGACGATATAGCAACGGACGCAGAAGAAGGCGTAGAGAGCCGGTTGCGCAACATAGACGCATCCGGTACTGGCTCCTCTGTCATGGACAACTTTGAGGGATCACATAGTGGCGCGGCTCTCCCTGACGACTCGCCCGCTGACAACGAGGAGACTACCAGGAAACATTCCTCTACTACGTCCCGCCTACCCGCAGTAAGCGAGGGTGCAGAGGGTGGCATCGAGCTAGCGGGGATCGGTGCGGGAATCGAGGGTGTCCAATATGATGAGGATGCGGAACTCGAGCCGTTAGAGACCAGCTTTGACTTCGAAGGCGTACACTACGCAGCGTCTGACCTGAACGCTGCCGCGAACTCGCGCAAGTTCAAGCTGGCCGCCCCAGGCGCCGCAGGGAGGCCGCGTGTGCCAGCCGCTGCAGCAGGTAGGGGACTGCCGCCAATTTTGGGTGGGATGTCTGCAGAGGAGGCCGCACTGCATAACGTCACCCAATTGACGCGACACCCTTTGGCGCAAGGACAACCAAGTTGTGGCCGAAACGAGCCAGTCGCGCCATCGCGAAGCCGGAGTCCGCACCGAAACATCGAAGTCATAGATACCCAGTGCTCGTCGGCGTCGTCGAAAGAGGCTACGTCTGCTTCCGAGTCAGAGGTAGCGACAAACCGGGGTGCCCACGCGAGTAAATCTGGCGGCAAAAATGGACCGCTAGCGGGAAAAAAGGCGAGAGCTGGCGGATCGCGAAAAACCAAAGCTGGCTCGCGCAAAGGGGGCAACATGAACCTAGAAGGAACCCACTTGGCCGAACCAAGACGAGGTAATGTGTCAACTCTCAAGGTAGCAGAAGCACAGGAGGCACAGCAAGAAGTGCCGACCGCGATCATGAAGATGTGTCCTGGTACACTGAGAGTGCGCGTTATCAGTATCACCGGTCTTGTAGGCGCGCGCGAAACCATCGAAGGCGAGGATGAGACGCACACGCCTGAGTCCGAAACCGGTGCCGTCGGTAGGGTCAACGCGGCTGTGGGCGCAGCAGCGTACGGCGTGGGAATCAGTCCCCAGCGGTCTGGGTCCGGAAGCTCCTTAGAAGCAGGTAGTAAGGAGCATCATCCCATCGAAACAGAGAGACTAGCGGACGGAACAAATCCGCGTATCATCTCAACGGCAAGCTATTCCGAACTCCAGACGGACCAGACAGCCTCATCAAAGATAAGTCCTCTCTATCTTTTATAGTTAGAGTAAGTAAAAAATAACGGGTTTCGAGTTGCTCGAGTTGCCGAGGCGAAGAGTTCCAATTCTGGGACGAGTTGCGACGAGTTGCCGGAGGAAACCTGGCCCATCGAAATGGGGCAAAGCAGGGCGGCGCGGGCATGCGGGGCGCCGTCTTCGCAAAAGAAGGACGGAGAGGCGCCGCCCCCTTCCGTTTGGGATCGATAGGGGAGCGCGGCTCTCGACTCGATGGCGGGGGCAAGTGCCTCGCCACCCCTGTGGTTTAGTTAGGGAGTCACAAGCTAGGCATAGGCTTTCGCCCCGCTGCGTTGCGGTGTGAGCGAGGAACTCCTGCCGGGGTGGGTTCGTAGCCGGCTTACGGCTGGAGGGTGCCGCTGTATTGCGAGCGACATTAGGAAAAATGCGGCGGGGGTTGATGCATCTATTGGCGGGTAGCGGCAGGTGCAGTCTGACGTTGCTGGTGGGCAGCTGGGTAGGCCGTTGCGGTACATGCCACACCCCCCAGGGCCCCCGCGTTGGATCCTTTGCGGTCATCTGACTGTCCCCCCTTGGCTGTCTTCCCCTGGAGGATGCCTCTCCTGCCAGCCCGCAGTCCTCGCCTGGTAAAGCAAGCGTCCCGAGGGCGCACCACCAAGAAGAAAATCAAGGAGCAGGGACACAACTCGCATTGCCTTGCGCTCCTCCTAAGGTCTCTCAGTGTCTCATGAAGCTGCGCCTGAAGGGCGCCGCGCAAAAAATTACTGTGGGCAACTCGAGCAACCCGAGCAACTCAACCCGATACGGGTCAAAAAGGTCCTTACTCTATTAGGTTTATGCCAGGGAGATGAGTAGCGTTCTGATTCTATACCCGCTGCTTTACTAAGCCTTGGAGGAATTGGAGTACTATTCTACTGGTACTTAGTACTGTAAATTCCTACTTTCTGAATGCCAATGCAAATTCCTTAATCACTTGATATTCCGTGCCTCCTTTTTCGGTACTAGGTAGCTTGGACGAAGCATTTTCTAGTCTTTGAAACGTTGTCGTCGATTATTCATAGATTGATCCCTATCTTCTTCTTTTATGGTCCGAGTGGGTTGTAATTGTAAAAATAGAGTGCGCCTCTCCACCCCGCTTTCATCACATGGCACACGCGGCTCGAGCAAGACATCTGACGCGTACGTAGTCGTGACCGCGTGGAACAGGCCACCAGAGATAGGCCAGGAAGAAGAGGGCGACGACGAAGAGGATGAGGGCATCCTAGAGGAAGCAGACCAGGAGGATGCTTTTAGCGTCTCGACACGTTTGGGAGATGTTTCGCACTCGAAACGTACCAAAACCGTGATGGACAGTATGAACCCGGTCTTTGATCAGCAGGTCGAGTTCTACTACCCCTGGCTGACGGTGAAAGAGGAAATGCGACGGGCGCGATCGCAAACGGAGGAGTCAGCACTGACAAGAAAACAACTGGCTAGCATGTCTCGGCGCTTCGGAAAGATTGAAAAGATTCTGGGCAACACGCTCAAACGAATCTCAGCGAGCTTCGGAGCAGGAGACTAGAGTCCTCCTTAGTGAGAGGATGAAAATGGGGTCTTTCAGGAGAAGAATCAAGAAGATAAACTTATAAACATAATTAATAGAGTGTCTTCAATGTCATACTGCAGGTTCTCCTGTATTACTGTACCAACTTTTGAACTTTCATCAAGTCGAAAGCAAAAAGTACGCTCAGTGCCCGCCATAAGAACTCAAGTAGATAAGAGTAAAGACTATTAACGATGCTTATTCCATTACAACAAAAAGGATGTAACGCTAGTGACATTGATCAAACTTCTAAACAAATGTAAATGCAGACCTTGAAGCAAGACGTGAAAAAACTTGCAAGTGAACAAATAGCAGATTATTCTTCATACGAACTGAACCCCGAATATGACAGAGACTACCATTGAGTCTAAGGCGACCCCTAAAATGATATTTTCAAGAAAGCAAAAACGTGACTATTAAATCGACTACCACAGTTTGACAGTATCTGCAAGTGAAAATGCCTCCAAGGGCAAGGTCTGTGCACTTAGAAGAAATACTAATTAGATAGTATCATGATCAACTACAGCAAAGAAAATGTACTTAAAGTTACTCTACTTCAAATGTCCTAATCTATCTTGCAGAACTCCCTTAGTACTACACAGAAAAGTTGAGTGAATTGCATATCGCTTGTTAGACGCAAGTAAAAACGTAATTTATATATACGTTTACCCCAAAGAATAGTACGAATACGAAATGATTTCGATTTGTATATTTTCCTCCGTGTCATGACTTCGACGACCTTGAAACACAAAATGCGTGTCATCCTCCTGGATTGAGCTTCAACAAGAAATGAATTGATCACCCTATTAATGACGTATACACGACTCAAGCTCATCATGCACGTAGACGTACACGTGGTACTTACACTTTCACTTAGCAAGATAAAAGTTAGTAGGTAGTACCTATGGTATTCATCGTCATTCACCATCTCTGGTATCCACAAATCGAGCTTCTCTATCAGAAAAGACGTAGCTCAGTAAGTATGTATGTCTTGAATGTTTTCAGAAAGTACAAATACTTGCGTATTTGCAAAGATAGTACCATCCACACCTCCTCCACGATCTATCACGATATAAGGTTGAAAGTGCAACTTGTACAATCTCTCAAGAAGTTGAAGTAAAACTAAAAGTAGTATGCAAAACATCAATAGGTAAGTATCTTGACGAAAAAGCGACCACTGCGTCTGGTGGTGGAGGACGAGGTGAGTTAGTCAGAACTTAGACATTCCCATCTGCAAGTCGGACTGAGCCAGCGCCGTGTACGAGTTGTAGAAGCTGGTCTATGCAAGGTAAAAAGCGGGACGGAGACGGTGTTTTCAGAAGAGCTCTGATGCTCGCAGTAGCTTGTCACTTCCTCATCACGACTACACGAACGTCGCCCAGCTACAACCAGCGGAACAAGATGAGCCGCGCGGCACTCATCAACGAACAGAAAATCTATGTAGACCAAGACAGGGAGCGGCCGCGGAGAGCACCATCTGCCCAGTATGGTCATGTGGTGAATGCATGAAGTAGATCATAACCATAAGTAATCGGATTGGAAATGAAAGCACGCAATGTCTCCTTGTAGTATCTATAGCAGGAGGCGCGTAAATTTTCTTCCGGAGGTGGTTAAAATCTCTTTTTGGTCGATATTCGTTCGGCGGTAATGTGTGAACCATGTCCATGTGCGTGTGCTTTTCTAACAAGTGCCGCAAGACTCACGCGAGTTTTCATTGAGATTAACATTAATCCAAGATTGACACTCGAAGAAAGCCTTCTACTTGTTACAACCTCTATAATAGTCAGAGCCTCCGAATTATATTTTCTTGATTGGCAGTGGGTGTGGGAATTCTACTACGCCCACCTACCTAGTTGTGGCCTGTGCACCTGTGCCGACGAAGCTCTCAACGAAAGTCATTTCTTGCATATGTACTTAGAAGAAGTAGATTATAGTATCGATAGAAGAACGAAAAACTCTTGTCTATCAGTTTCTGATGTTTATATCAGGCGATGCAGTAAACTAAGCACGCGTAATCAAATATATTATCGCAGAAGAACGATGTCGCGTTACCTCCTCATTATCATCGAGTATCGGCTAAGAAACGTAACTATAACGTAGATGAAGATTCTTGAAGACGATGATATAATGGTGAGTTAGTGCAATTATCCCGCTCCACGACCACGACGGAAACGACATCTAGACAGAGCTCAAAAATATCAAGCTTGGGTCCCGCCTGTACTATACGCATGTATTATTTGTATGCTTGATAGCCGGAAAACAAATATGCCCGAACCCTTGTCAAGACTCTGACTCACAAGCATGAAGGCGCGCAGGAAGCCACGAGGTGTTTTCATTGGAGTTGGATTGAGGATGGACATGATTCACTGCTTCGTATACAGACCCCGAATAAGAACGATGTGCTGCTCGTCGTATTCTCATATTATTTATTAACCAAGTAGAAAATATAAGCACGACGTGGCTCTCATCATAAAACTCTTTCGGTTCTCGTTCGACTTGCCCTTCCATTGATTCGTCAGCTGATGAAGGAGGCTATCGGTGAAATCGATTCTATGAAAAATCAATTATACCATGTTTCTTCTTCTTCGAGTCGTTTCTTGATCGAATGACTCAATGTTGTAAGTGCCTTCGTACATCAACTCCTTCTAGCGGCAGCTGGAAAAGGAAAAGCCCGCGTCCTGGTCCATACTACATTTTTATAGAAAGAAGGAGAAGAACAAGAACATGCGATCGTATGTTGAGTGTCCCTCCAATTCGAATTCCTGTGGTTAGAGAAAATAGTCCCGCGACTGGGTCATGTATTACGAGATTTTTAATTCCGAGTAAGAGTACCCGTAACGAGGAGAAGGAGACGTTGACGTAAAAAATAAGTACTTATATTAGATAGTTCTTTTCTTTATCCATAAAACGGAGTAAGTCTAAGTTCCGAAAGTGAAAAAATGTCGAGTCACGAATCTAAACCTAAAGCAGACGTGCCATCCGATGACTCCGGATCCGGAGCACCCGTCCCGCTACTATCGGATGACGCGATCGGTACAGCTGCAGCAGAGAAAGTATTGACTTGAAAATTCATTATGTGCAGTTATGACTACGCGTCGGAAGAACAAAGTTCAAGTTGCTTTTTGAGACCAGGAGCAATTTCAACTCCGACCTTTACTAGTAAGAACATAAAAAGCTGTATTAATGCTCTACTGCTACACCTTGTACTAATAGAAGTGAGATAGATTTTTCTGTGATCGTCATCACATCTGTCAACATTTATCATGATTCGACTTCAGGCACTTGGTGCAGAAGGAGCTTCGATCTATCACGAGGCGGCGTCCTTCCTCCACTCAGGGGATCCTGAGGCTTCTTTTGCGAGCGCGGTGTCGGGAGACCCAGCTGGCCAGTACCTCAATGCCTCATCTGGCTCGGTGCCATCTGCGATGTTCGAGAGTTTTTTAAGCGACCACGCTACATCAGGTAGAGATCCGAATAGCAGTTTTGTCAGTGTCTCTGGTGGGGACGTCATCGAAAGGCAGAATTCTAGCCAGGGCGAGCAAGGCGCTGAGCTATCCTCAGACGGCGACGTCATACCAATGATCGAGGAAGAGAAAAGCAAGGAATACCTTGATGATCTTGAGGTACAGCCTTTAGATGGAGTTGATGAAACGAAACGTCAAGAGTGCGCCGAAGATGAAGCCTGCGAGAACGGAGATCTCGAAGATAACAATGAAGGACTCCTTCTAGATCGTCGCAGCGACAGCAAGACAATCGGCGGTGGAAGTTCCTCGAATAGCTCCAAGCCTGGGTCCGCCGAGAAAAGCCATCTTGGCTTGAGTAAACTTGACTCCTCTTATGGCGGAAGCAGCGCGTCGACTGCGCGAAACGGCTTAGTAATCGACCCTGAAGTCGGTGTTGGCTACGTTGTTGGCGACTTCAATGATCAAATAGACCCAGAGATTCAGGCGGATCAGAACAGGTGCAAGGGACAAGTACCAGCGGGCGAGAACCAACGACAACTAGTAGAGGCGGAGCCACGAACGCAACATGTAAACAAGCTCCATCAACAAGAAGAGGATCTTCACCTTGACCATGACACTTTCCGAAAAAATGAGCAGAACAATCCTGGAGATCGCTCTTGCAGCGGCGGCGAAGAGGCTGACCGCGATGACAGTTCTGGTAGTAACGCAAGTCGCAGTCGCAGTAATCCACGGCGAAAGAGACGGAAACTGCTTCCGGCTGACGATGAAGTGGCTGCTCCAGGAGTAACCTCCGCTTTTGCTTCAGGCTTATCATCTCCAGGTGGTGCGCCCAAGCCGATTACGAAGGTAAGCAGTATTAGCAAAAAATCGCAAGATGGGGGGACTAGTCGTCGCGCCGATTCTGTTGACCTAGAGGCTGATGACGAGTTTTCCCCGTCAGCAAAAAATCAAGATTTGGGGACGCCTGTTGGACGCTACGCCTACGCCGAGGAGCGAGGAAACGCTGAACTGGTTGTAACGGGAGAGAAAGACAACATGTATACCGGAGTAGAGGACAACGTCGAGGAAGAGGAAGCAGTGGTCCCCTCACCTCTTACACCGCTTGCAGAAGGTCAAAATAATGCAGCTTCTTATTTGTGCAGGTATAGTTCTTCATCAGCGTCTATCTCGAAGCGGAGATCAAGTGTACAGAGTGCGGGCGTAGCTCCAGTTGACGGGGATGACGAGGAGTCGTCTGAATCTCGAGCACATCGGCAGGAGGGAGAGCGACTCAAGCGAGAAAAGGATCATCAGAGGAACAAGTACGCAGTAAGTTCAGTGTGGGACATTCTTACTTCTGGCGTCTCTGGAGCTATAGGTCCTACTGCACAACAAGAAAGCAAGGAAGCAGCCAAGGCAGAGCACAATGCAGAAGAAGACAATGTTGTAGTAAACCTAAACCCTAGAAGCATAGGAAAAAGGAATGACAACGACGCTCATCAGTCCTCATCATCCGCAAATGTGGTGGAGACAGCAATTGAACTGGAGCAACAACGCAAAGAACTAGAAAAACAAGAGCAAGATTATATCCAAAAAAAAGTAGCAGAACTGACAGAACTTTTGCAGGAAGAAGAGGCCGACGCGAACCATCGGCTTAGCTTGTACTCACAGGAGAAAGAAAACCAGCAGCTCGAAAATGAAATGCATAGAGTATCAAGCATTATCGAGGGTAAGATGTCAAGCTCAACAAGTGGTAAGTTCGACGCGGCCGAACAAGGAGTAGATCAAGTACATGACGTACGAGACAACCAAGAAGAAAACTCAACAGAAGCGCTTGGAGAAGCAGACAATGCCCCACTCGAGTGCCACTTCGAGAAAGTACAAGTCAATGCCGTTGTAGGCGAGCAGGATGCTGTGCACGTTTCAGAAAACAGTATATCGCCACCAATGAAATCTCGAAGGATCGAGATCGAAGACAGCGATGACGAAGATCTAGAATTTGCACTTCCGCCTGCACTTCCAGAGGAGGCCAACGATGGGGGCGCTTTTGATCAGGTGGCGCCCGCCTATTCTGAGCATGAAAATGGCCTTGAGGCTAGTATCAGCAGCTCTTCGTCGGCACCACCTGGTCCGAAACCGGAGGATACACGGGTTTTTGGACCGAAAAGGTCTTCGACATCCGAAGCAGAGGATCCAGAGGGCCCACAACGTGTATTGTTCGAGGACCTCGCCAGTACCCTTGATTACAAGTCACCGCTCTCGGACGATTTTCATGAGGCAGGAGGAGCAGAGAGAGACAACAGCGAACAAGGCAGGGCAAGTGAAAATCAGCGAGACGAAGAAGGCGATGAAGTCATGGGCAGTGCCTCTGCCTCAACTCGAGCGCGTGAGGATCACGATAGCGACGAGGGAGATGACGTCGACGGAGAAAGCATGCACGCAAGTGCAAGAGACTCTCGTAGTAGACGGAGAAAGCGTCCGTGGAGAGATGGGTCACGGGACGACGACATGGAAGAAGATGAGAATTGGTACGAAGCAAGACGCGGCGATGATGAAGAGCGCCGTGTTGACAGTGACTGTGACTTTGATGAAGATGGCAATAGGCGGCGACATCGCAGGCTTGGTGCAGAAGAAGAAGATCAGGATGACGACATTGATAGAGACGATCGAAAGGAGCGGAGACGCAGGAGGAGAAATAGGAAGCGCTCAAGGCGAAGAGAGAATGGAGATGAAGAAATCGACAACGATCCTGAAGGCGATGGGGAGCACAGCGAACAAGAAGAAATGGAGCACAACGCCAACAATCGTCTTGACGAGGACGATAATGACGACTCTGCCCCACCAAGGAGATATCGAGGCAGTCGAGGAAAAGGCAGGAGAGCCGGAAAACTCGACCAAAACACTATAGAAGACGAATCGGATGATAGTGCTTCTTCCTCGGTCGATGAGGATGAGGAAGAAAATAAACTGGTGAATACCTCTGGGGACTACGCTTTCACGTACACGGATGTACGAGGCGCAATGCCGCCGATTCCAGAGGACGAGGAATTTGCCGAAGGAATGAGCGTCGGTCAACCAGGAGGTACCACGCTTGCTTCTTGCGTTCATTTCACATCAATGTCATTTTGTTATGAATGTTTTTGAGCACTTCATCTTATTCTCCTTCAGACTTTCTCGCTTAGTATGGATTCGTTTTAGTTCCACGGCACTTTTGCTATTGCTTTTGGTGTTTTGACTGTTCCTGCTCATGTGAATTTCGTATTACATTTCTGTCGCGTCATCTTCAATCGAATATCGGTATTATGTTCTATCTTTCTGATCCTGTCTACTTCTCCTTTCTCAGGTTACAGTCCGTTGCTGAACCTTCCTGGCAGTCCTCTTTCGTCTTGGTTCTCTCCGGAGGCTGTTGAGTGTGCCGATTCAGACGAGGAGGGTGACGACGAAAATCTCGCCGATTCGAGCGAGTTCCCGCCAGCAGACGTGCCTATTGCACCACCAAACGAATCGATCACAGGAGAGAAGCCATTCGCTGATGCTCCGCTCTCAGAAATCCCGCAAGAAGACGCAGCTACCACCGCGGTAGGGGTTGACGCTCCAAAAGATCCCAGGCAGGAAATCGAGGGGATTATCGACGAAGATGAAGATGCCGAGGAGGAAATTGTGGAGGACAGCAAAAAAGTGATTGGCGGTGACATTGATGATAGTCTACCTACAATTTCTAGACTACGAAGAGTGCCACTCATGCTTGACCACGAGCAACAACCAACACCAAGCGAATGCAAAGACACGAACCAAAATAGCGCACGTGTACAGCGGACGGTGCCCATCCTCTTTAACGAGACAGAAGTCGAACATGGAACTGACAATGAAAAGTCCGACGTATTGAGACAAGTAGTAGCTCATGATGCACAAGCACAAGCTGCTGGTGAAGAGCATGCTGCGCCAGCCGGAGCAGGAGCTTCTCCTGCTAATAGACGCAGTAATGGAACGAAGCGAGAGCGATCACCAATGCAGGACTTCGCTCTTGATACGCACGTAAACAAGCATCACAAGGCAGAGGAAAAGGAGAACGTGTCTCCGAGAAAGGGCCACGAGCCTACGCCTGCGGCCCCGAAGTCGCAACCAGAACTAGCTCCCATAAGAGAAAGCAATATTCCCAACGATGATGTCTCGCCCCTCGTAACTCCGCGTGACGGCAACGCGCTTCCGAGAAAAAGTGGGAGTGGCGCTGCGGTGTCTGACGCAGGTAGCAAGATGGGTCAAGAGGAGTCACCTCTATTTGGTATGCGGCCGGACGGTAAGCCAAGCACGGTATCTTTCGACAAAAAGCCAGTCCCTGCAATGAAACTCGCTGTGACTGCCGGAGGCAAGTCGCATCTTCAAGTAGAGGGAAATAAGGGAAATAGCAAGAAGGGCTTGCAGAGCGGCTCAAGTACGACTAGCTCATCCTCATCAGCTTCAGCACAAAAAGCCAATATCAATTTTGGAGTGCCACTGTCTGATGAAGACAAAAAAACCGCTCCCGTGTGCTGGACATTGAAGAAAGACGAAGTGACAGGACAAGTGGTCGCAACACCTTCGGCTTTGCCTCACGACCTAGGAACGGTAACATCTTTAACGGGTGCATCAGCATCGTCGATTTCCAGTTCATCAAGCGCTCCGCTTTTTACCCCGCGAGTGGCTGCTGGAGCAAAGCATAGCAACGTTGCGAATGTGTCAAAGTCCTCTCCATCAGCGTCAGAGGCTGTACCTGCGGCGGCCTCTCCGTCTACGAAACAAGTAAGAGCTTCGCCTCCAGTGACCCGATTGGGACAAGCTCAAAAAAATAACTCATCAAATGATGATGAAGGTGTTTCGCCTTTTGCTGTGACGACTCGCCAAAGCTTTGCGAGAAGGAGCAGTCCAAAAGCCGATATCGAGGAATTTGAGGCAGCGGGCAAGGTAAAAAGCAGCTCGACAGCTCTTGCAGCTGCCGGAGCGTCTTTGTTCGATAGTGGGACTGGAGCATATTCTGGCAACACGTCACAGGCGTCAAGAAAGATGCAAGAAGGTGGGAAGTCAACAATAAAGAGCGTTGTCTCACACCAAGAAAAAACTCAACTACAGGTAGGCGTTGTAGCAGGAATTCAGGAAGAACAACAGGCAAATAGAGCATCAGATATTGTGGGTTCTGAAGCAGCGCCAGGGCCAGAACAGCAGTCCTGGTCGACTTCTGTTGACGATTGTACGGCTTTGATGCATCTCGATGAGCGAAGCATTCTAGAGAACTTGCGAGTCCGATATGAACACAAAGCGATATACACTAGCGCAGCCAAAGTGCTGCTGGCGGTGAACCCGCTGGGCACCAGTCCCGACATCGACGCTCTCTACTCGCTTGAGAAGAAGCAGCTCTACCAACTTGGAAACCGGTTAGCGCCACCACATCCGTTTGGCGTGGCAGATCTCGCGTATCGACAATTGCTCCACGATGGCCAAAACCAGGTTTTGATCATCTCTGGCGTTTCCGGAGCCGGCAAAACCGAAACTGCGAAAATCGCCATGAGCTACCTCGCATACCGGTCTCGCTCTAACGAACTCGCGGCTCTCGAGGTCGCAGAGAAAATGCTGAGTCTGAACCCGTTACTAGAAAGCTTTGGGAATGCAGCTACTGTGCGCAACTGCAATTCTAGTCGCTTCGGAAAGTACAACGCACTGCGCTTCAATGTGGTCGGCCATTTGCAAAGCGCGGAAATCCAAACTTTCCTCTTAGAGTCCAGTCGTGTCACGAGCTGTGCCAGCGGCGAACGCAGCTACCATGCCTTCTATGAACTGTTAGCAGCCGCAGACGAACAATATCTAGCGAGAAACGGCTTGCATCCAAGGACCGGCGCGCCACCATCCTCCGAAGATAATTTTGCTTCCGATGGTGAGCATACCACAAGCTTCCGCGAGCCCAATGTTTCTTACCGGCTCGCGCAGCAAGAGGACATCGGCTTTGGGTCAGAGCACTGCGTTTTTCGGCGGGACGATGCTGCAAACTTCGCCATTCTTGAAAGGGAGTTGAAGACCGTACTGTCTGAGTCTATATGCGAATCAATTTTCGACATTCTCTGCGGCCTGATCCATCTTGCAGAGCTAGACGTTGTCATTGTGGAGCGAAATTGCGCGGCTGATTCGGTTACCCTTGAAAAGCAACAGCACGTTGAGCACGCTGCTCGCATTCTGGGTTTCGAAGTCGAAAAGTTGCGGGAGATCCTCACAACGAAGTGGGTCGTTGTCGGGGGCAGAGAACGGTATCAAGTTCCCCGAACGAAGGCCCAAGCGGTGGCATTTCTACACAGTCTGAGCAAGTTTCTGTACCGAAAGCTGTTTGACTTCGTCGTTGCTCGAGTAAACGCCGCACTAATGTCAAAGAACAACAGTGGTGCAGGGTCGGTTCCGTCCTCGGTTCCTGGCTCACCAGAGCTCAACGCCATGAGTCGCCGCCGCTCAAAAAGGTACTCTGCAGAGCTTCAAAGTCAGGCTCTGCAGATCGCACAAGTCTCTTCAGCAGCGACAAGTACCACGACTCTTCAAGCTGGAGCAACCACATCGCCGTCTCTGGCACCTCATTCGCCTCCGCTATCGCAACAGCAAAACGGAGATACCCAGACGAACGGTTTTCAGCTGGGAGTCCGGCTTTCAGGCGCCGCGCCAGCAGGCATCATGGGGAAGACGATTGGCATTCTCGACATTTATGGCTTTGAGCAGCTTGAGCGAAATTCGTTCGAGCAGTTGTGCATCAATCTCGCGAACGAGCATCTGCAGCAATTCTTTGTCGACAATGTGCTCTTGGGCGAGCAAGAGCTCTACCGACGCGAGGGTCTCCAGTGGAAGCCCGTCAGCTGTCCGGATTGTACCGAGTGCGTCAGCGCAATTGGTTCGTGCTTCAAGATGCTCGATGACTGCTGCTTCCGCGTGGCGCGCATGTCGCAACAGGAGGTTACGGCAGCAACGTTTACCCAGTCTGTGCACACGCATTTCTGTACCGATCGAAAAGCGTCCGCAGTCGGCGTGGTCAAAGAACCCAAGCGCGGACGCAACGTCGCGGGAGTTGATTCGATTCTCAAAACGGAAGGCTTTGTCATCTCGCACTTCGCAGGCGACATCACCTACCATACCAGCGAATGGCTCGAAAAGAACAATTCCCGCTTAGATCTGGAGTTGGAAGCTCTAGTCGCGCAGTCAACAAACAGCCTGGTGGCAACGTTCGTGCCTCCGCCAGAACCAGAAGCTCCCAAGGACGGCGATGAAGACGCTGTTGCGAAGAGCAGCAGCCGGCCTCCACCGACGTCCACGTCGTCAAAGGATGCTCCGGTGGGGTCGGCTCGTGCAAACAAAAACAATGCGAATCTGTCAACGTTTGACTCAGTAAGCAAGAAGTACTTGAACGACTTGAATGCGCTGTTGACCAACCTGCAGTCTGCAAATTTGCACTACATTCGTTGCTTTTGCCCCAATGCCGAGCAAGAGCCGTTTTCGTTTGACGCTCAAACTGTGTTGACCCAGATGCGCGAGAGTGGGACTTTCCAGCTGGTCAACATCATGCATCACGGCTACCCGCATCGATGCGACTACAAATTTCTTGCGGAAAAATTCAAGAAGTTCCTGCCATCGTCTCAGCTGGGCGAGCAATACGACGCGCGGACTTTCATCGACTTGCTCATGCTTGCTCTCCGAGTACCAAAACACGACTACGTGATGGGCATTTCGAAGCTCTTCCTGAAAAGCGGCAAGCTGGCCATTCTGCAGCGATTGCTGGCTGAGAACGCTGACATGGTGAAGACGGTCGCACATGACTTGCAGTGGCATTTTCTACGGAAGAAGCTTCGTCGCTGCTTCCTGGCAGTGCGGTTCGTGCTGTACGTCAACGCATTCAGCAAGCGTTGCCGAAAGGACCGGCTAGAGCGAGGACTGGTCACTGTTTCGCGGACCCTTGTGCGCCTAGTGAGATGGCACCGTCGAGCACAGCGACGGCTCTTGTGTGCGGACCGGTGGCAACTGTGCCTCCGTGGTGTGAGGATGTGCGTCGCGATGCGGCGGTTTGCGCGGCGCAAATACTTCTGGCGCTGGATTGCGCGTCTCGTCATTTTGAAGCGCCGTCTTCGCGCAGCGGTGAAGCACCGTCGCGAACGGAAGGCTCGTCGCTACCAGGCAAAACTGAACTGGGATTTGCTGCTTCTCACCACCCAGTTCGGAATTCTTTTTCGACGAGTGCAGCGATGGCGCCGCGTGAGACGCGCCAGTATACGGGACAGCAACTTGACGATGTTTTGCCGCTACGCGAATCTTGGGATTGTTATGCGGTCCTACGTCCGGCGCCGTCGGGACGACATCCGCGATGCGTATGAAGCGCGTCAGCGCCATCTTCTTCGCACACTGCGTGGCTACGTCCATATGACCGTGCAGATGCGGAGACTCTTAGGGCGTGCGCGAAACAGCATAGAAGCGCGCCGGATCGAGGCTGATAGGCTGGCAGAGGAAGAGTGTGTTCGACTCGAGGAAGAGCGATTGCGAGAAGAAGCCGAGCGTGAGCGACAGGCGGAACTCGAGCGTACGGCTCTTGCTCAGGCGGAAGCACGCGAGCGCAAGATTAGACAGCGCGCGTTATTCGAGCAAACGCTATTCCGCACTGTTTTGCTTTGCGGAGCGCTAAAGCGACACATCGCAGCAAGTCGCTTTGAACGCGAACAGCGTCGCATGCGCGAAGAGCAAGCTCGTGAGCTCCAGGCAATGGAAGTCGGGCGCCAAAATCGAGTCAAGGAGTTGCTGCACGTTTGGGCGCGCGCTAGCATGCTCTTTGTGCGGCTGCGTCGATATTGTATTCGCTACCGCGACGAAAGCAGCCGCCGAAGAGATGCAGCGATCAAAATCTCAGCCTTCATGCACAGTCTCGCGGAGTATCGAATCAGAAGGCAAGTGCTTGTGGAAGCACGACAGCATTTGCTACAGCAGAAAGCGGAGGAACACCGACGGCGGGCAGCGGAGCAAACCGCCCAACAACAGGACGCCGAGAGAGCGGCCAAGCAAGAAAAGGTCCAAAAGCTTTTGGACACGTTTTACTGTGGGACGAAGTTAGTCGTTGAGGGCCGCCGCTTTGTCAGGCGCTGGCTGGAAGAAAAAGCTCTCATAGAGCGGAAAGCAAGGGAGTCAAAGGAGCAGCAAGAAGAAGTGGAGCGACAAGAAGAGCGAGCCGCCGTGGAGACGCAGAAAAAGCAGAAAGCAAGGGAGAGCCTGTTGAGACATTTTGTGAGATCGGTGTTTGTGTCAATCCGCCTCCGGCGGTGGATGAGACGCGTGTCTGAGCGCGTTCTTGAAAATCAAGTCGAACGTCACCTCACAATGGTTAGCAAACGCAAAAGGTTGGTGACAATTGTTTACGGCCTCGTACTTTTGAAACGAACCGTGAGGGCATGGATGGCACGCAAACGCGCAAAGGATGTTCAACGAGCTGCAGGAGCAGTCGCCCGATTCGTGCACACTATACGTGTCTTGAGGGGCTTCCGCCGGTGGGTACGGGCATACCGAAGGAACAAGAAAGCCGCCAGTCAACAACAGGCTTTTGACTTGCGCGCGCGAATAAGTCGCGGGAGCAGCGGCTGCAGCCTACGCGGGGTGGTTGCGGCGCACCAGCTCCGAGAAGGCTCAATGCAGTCAAACTACAGCCTCCCACCCCCAGGCTTCGATTGGCAGAAGCTTCTAGACCGAATGGAAAGGGTAGAGGAGGCCTCGCGACGCACCGAGCGCATAGTCATTGAGCAGGGCGGCGCCTATGATCTGCAGCGACTGCGACAGCGAAGAAGCGTCAACTTAGGACGCACCAAGAACGAAGTCATTGCCATCGTCCCTGAGCACGAGGCACAGCAAACAGGGGCCTCTTCGTCCTCTTCCTCGTTGGCAATAGAACCAGCCAGAAGCTTGCTGCAGCTGGAAGACCAGGCTAGAACCGAAGAACAAGGCAATGGATCAACGTCAGCAAATCTTACAACTGGCTCCGACGGTATAACAGGTCATGAAACCAAAGTCGGTGATGTAGAGAACAACAAGCGAGTGAGTCAGATACGCGCATCGTCGAGCGCCGCGAGCTCAAGTTGTTACTCAAAGGAGGTGACTTGTTTTAGTGGGTTCGGCGCTGCAGCTAAAAGAAGTAAGTCATCGTTTGTAAGTGGAGCTCAGAGCGTTCCGCGTATGGGTAGTAGCGGTGGTTTGTTACGCGAGGACGAGGGCGAGGCATCACAGCCACCTGGCTTTGGACTGCAGGGACGAGAAGGTCGAGGCAGTGGAAGTCTCTCTGCTGTCTCCAATGGAATTCAGCTACGAATAGAAGATCACGGCGGGCAAGCGCAAGGAGACCTGATAAGAAGTACTGGTCAGGGAGGAGAAGAAAATGAACATTCTGCGCCTCTTCCAAGACGGCCTCGGACATCAAGTGAATTTACTCCTGTGGGTTTACATGGTCAGCCGCTGTTGCTCTTTCAAAGGGATTCTGTTGGTCTCCCGGTTCCTGTCGCCCCGGATGGAGGTATTCCAGAATCTCGGAAAAGAATTTCCACCCACTACCTGGAAATAGAAGCAGCAGTAGAAGATGCGGGAAGCGAAGCAGCAGGCAGTCGCAGCAGCTGCGGCAACGCGCACGTAGTGAATCTTGATGCGCGTTTAGTCGTGGAACAAGAAAGGGTAGCGCGAGAAAGAACAAACAACGAAGCCTTGCTAGGGTTCGCAGACGCCAAGAGTTCGATGGTAACGCACAATCTGTCGCAGCAGGAAGACTCCGCGGTTTTTGTCGATGCGATTGAGTCGCCATCACCACCTAAGCGCAGCGTGTATGAGCCACCAAATGCGCCTCTGCCACATCATGGGCGCGCGTTGACGGAAATTTCAAGGTAACAGCTACAACGTAATAAAACAACCCGGACCACGTGTGCCTTTATCTTCACCTTAGTTTATATATTGGGGGTCAACGTCAAGTATGAATATCAATATTTTGCACGCGGTCACTCCGTATTTTTCGACCTGTAAAAATCGATGCTCTAAATTCATCCCCAGTAACTTGCAATGCATTTCCATTCTCCTCACTCTAATCCGCTCACAGGGACAGCCTGATCGGGCAACAGGAGCACTCCTCGGAGCCAAATTTCGGAGGATCTTCTTCGAGTGATGCTATGCGGCTCGGTATTGGCACAGACGACACAGCGCGCCGCTTGGCTCAAAGGGTGCGCGAGAAGTTGATCGGGCCTTTCTCGCCTCTTCTCGAGGCGGCGAGCGCGGTCGCAGGATCTATTGGCGGGCACAGCATAGGCATCATTGAGGAATCTGACGTGGATCATGCGCAGGCACACGGCGACGCCGACGGCGTCGAAGAAAATAAAGCTCCTCAACCTGCCCCTGCCTCTGTGCCTATACCACCACGAAGCGAAAAGGTGCGACCCGTAGTTGTCGCTTCTAGAGAAAACATCATGGGAGACTCCGAAAACGTTAATCCAAATCAAAGGATGGCATCCGATGAAGTATCAGCTGGACCGAATGTTACCTCAACTTCGACGAATTCTACTTCTCTCGTCGCAAGTAGGTTGAACTTCTTCGGTAGAAAAGCTAATAAGAAGTCGAGTGACGCACGCTCTTTTTCATCTGATGGAGGAGCAGAGGCAAGACAAGTGAGCAAGAACGACGCAAGCAGTCGCAACAGCTCATTATCGAAAGATCATCTTCAAGCACCGATACCAGAAGAAGACCTTCCAGCTATAAGCACAAATACCAAAGCAGTGAATAACAGCATCACTTTTAGCTTTCCTGAAGATCTAGGACAGTACGAGGAGGAAATCGTGCAAAACGCATCCTTTCATACAGCACAATCTAGTTTTCATAGCGCGCTTGACGAATCCTCGTTACTAGCGAGACCCTTTCAACGAGGAGATTCAATCAATACCGGCCGCTCTCTATCGGAGCAAGTTGGTTTCCGGCGCGACCAGCGTCTGGACCGACGTACGTCTCCAGCGCTGCAGCGAGGAGGACGGGGGCAGCCGAGGTGAAAGAACTACTAGTAGAACAGAAGTCTGAGCTCGTGTATGGCGCGGGGATGATGAAAAAGCGTAAGCAAAGAACGAAGAACTTTTCGGAAGAAGAACATGAACAAGAACTTCATAATCGCAGAACGAACATGAAGCAAAATTGTCTATGTCATTTGAAAAACTGAGCTACGTATCATTCGCTAAGCCTAAGTACTTATCGTGAACTTCAGCTTATATTTTACCAAACTACATAATTGCTGCTACTGCTAGTAGCTGCTCACAAGTAAGAAAGTCAGGAGCTGCTTGTGATAGTGAATTAATAACGACCTCTGACTTGTTGGGATCTCTCTACCTACAATTCCCGCGTATCTATCGACTCAAAGTTACATTCTCGTAAAAACTGATTCTGTTAATGACAAGACAGGAGTTCACATGTTATCTCAACCCTCTATCGACTTCGACGTAATCTAATATCATATATTATAATTCATTATGGAAACAATGGATCGGCAACGGAGAATCGGTCGAGACTCAACGACGGGATAGTCGTAAGGTAGAGTTAGTAGACATTGAAAGTAAACTAGAAATTTGAATTTAAGAATCTCGATATGAACATTCTTGAATCTCGATATGAATATTCTTGACATCCCGTAGAAGAAGTGGTACTAGACCACCATCGTAGTTGTTGTTCGTGTCCAAGATGATTGATTTCTTCTATTAGAGTAATTCAGCATTAGCAGCTGAGTCATAATTACTTCTCTGGATTGTAGCTCTCAACATCCGATTCCGATATCCACTTTTTCATAATAATCTTCACGGCAGAAAAGAAGTAAGTAGGAAAGAGGTGCTTACAAGCAGTGGGTGATGCCTTTTTACACGTACAAGCATGTGCTATGTCGCTAGAGGTATGTAATCTTCGTTGTTCATAAACATAGGTACCGGTTCTGGATCTGGTTTTTTAGGCTCAGGCCAGGGCTTGCGAACAGAACAAAGTGCGGTGGAGACTGAACAATCTAATGCGAAAGCGAACGCGAAGGGCTAGAGCATTATAAAAATCGCAAAGAAATGATGATCCCTCATGTGGAGGTTGCATTCACAGAGGGGGGGGGGCAAAAAGTTAATTTGTGGGTGACATTCCAACTCCTTCAGGGTTTTGTGGGAGTTCAATACCTTTCACTGCATCTGTTGGGAGAGTCTGTTCACATCAGTTGGCTTAATGAATAGTTACGTCGTGTGCTGGTCGTGGCGTAGAGCAGAAATTCTTATTCATATTCGGTATCTGTGCTGATGCTGAACTTTTACGGCCATGATGTTGACTCGAAAAACTTGTGCTGTAATTTGTAAATCGGATGTGATAACCCATATTCATGGATCAGGATCTTCTGGATCGGTCGAGCTTGGCATAAAAATTGTGACTGTTTGATCAGGATTATCCCACGACGCAGGGTTGCATGTATTACCGATATTATGGTCACCGGTCATACCGAGTCGTCGTCTGTTTCGTCGTAGATTTCCCCGGTGATAAGACGCAGAAATTCCCATCTAGCTTCGTCCTGCGTGATCTCGACTCCGTCGAGTGGTGATGGCAGCGTCTCTGGCGCTGGGCAATATCCGAGGCCGCGGCTTCCCACGTTCATTTGGTGGCGTTTGAACCATCTGCAGCGCTTCAGATGCCATGAAAAATAGAACGAAAAGAGAATGGCCGTCTCGTATTCCACATCTAGAAGAACCTTTTGAATTTGAGCACAATCAGTAAATTAATTTCAAGACTTGCTGTCCCAATCATCTCGACCTGCCTCACTTTGTTTCATCAATCTAATCGTGTACAATCCCAAGAAACAGAAAGGTCTTTTCTAATCTATGATAGTTCCAACTTTTGTCATTGTCTCATGATCCGGACTATTTCAAAAGAAAGCTTTACATGAATATGATACTCGAGGACTGTCTTCATACAAGGGAGCAGAGGCAGCCAGGTTCCTCATCGCACAGGAGCGGGAGCGGAAGTGCTCTCTATTTCAGCGAGGGTACGACAAGGGTAATGATCGCATACCAGCGGTAGCATCGTCGTACGCGAGAGTCGAAGAATGAACCAATCTTGCCACCTAAACCGCGCAGGTCAAGGCCAAAAAACTCTTCGCATTCGGTGCAGCACTCTCTTCGCGTGTCCTCGCATTTGCAACAAGCGCCATCATTGCTCCCACAACGACAGATGCAGCAGGGCACCATGAAATTGCAAAACTGACCCATGCAAGCAACACACTCAGACTAAAATTAGTGGATACAAGTGATCTGCGTGCACAGGAATCTAGATCTAGTAGAGTTCTAAGAATACATAAGTAGACCTAGATGAAGATGACGAGAACAACGGACCTAAGAGATACTCTTCGAAACTAGCGTGTACTTAAGTACAATCAATATCCACGACCAAGTGCATACTTTCATGAAAATATGGAGCAAAGATAGCCGTAAGAAGCAGACTGCTTTAACGCGCGACGCATCATACACTTGCCGTCCAGAACAGCAGTGCAGCAAAAAACGCATACTTTTACGGCAAGCGCGCCAGCATACCCGGCGTACGAAGCCAACAATGGAATTACCACGACGGCTGCGAGAAGATCGCCCGCGACGGTGTCTGCTAAGCTTGAGCCTGCAGTTGTAGAATCATATCCGTGCTTAGCGTTTTCGAGATTGTCCGTCTTGTGAGCTTCAACTCCAGCTCCTTCAGTGAAAATAGTAGGAGTTTCGGTGACTTGCGCATGACGTTCTTGTTGCTCACGTCGTTGTCTACGTGAGACATCCTGATGTGGAGTGGTGTGGAGTGATTTTTTTTGTGATGTGGAGTGATTTTTTTGACAACCTCTGGCACTGCATTTCGTGTGGCCGCAGACGTCCTCGAGAGCAAGAAGTTAGAAGTGTACTGTTGCGTATCGGCATGAGTACGACCCTGCTCATTACCTCCTCGAAGTCGTCGACTCGAAGGTTACTTTTATATATAAATATATTTACTACAAGTTTCCATGGTTCGTAGGTGTCCTCGATGTGCCGCGTGTCGTCGTGTTCTAAGTGGGGGTCCGTTACAACATTTACATTTTTTGCCACGACGTCGTTCTGCATTTCGTGATCTTCATCTTCAATAATATGCTCATGATCAGCCCCATCCCCATGAGAGTGTTGCTCTTGTGTCCGTAGGCGACGCGCAGGGGGTTTAGACGTGGATTGACTCTTCTGCAGAAATTCCACGTCTTCATGCTGCCTGGTGATACAACCAAGTGTTCATCTGTGGGCCTTGCTGAAACTCGCGCTTGTGCTACTTCATTTTTCGGCGGCACTTCATCACCTCCTCGTCGAAACATTGTTTTGGTTTTCATACTCGTTTCATACGTTGGGTCACGAGCTACAACAAGAAGATGTCCCACGTGCTGTTTGCGTCCAGGAAGAAGCACAAGAATGTGCTTCAACACAATAATATCTTCCTTGCTCATACTTAGGCTTTATAATTTTATCTCGTTGTAGTGTACTATGTTCTTCTTGAACAGGAGTTGCAGATCTGTCGTGATCTCTCCCGTCTTCGCCATTGACACGCTGTTTGGTTGTTACCATGCGACGACCTCGTCCAAGTCCATGTTTTCTGGTGAATTTCCTCTGTAGCAAGCTGACTACTTCCAGAAGCACGTCCACGTCCTGTTGAAGCTTCTGCTGTTTTCGCCACTACTGATGTTGCGCCATGCTGCTGCCGTATGCTAGGAGCCAATCCTATGTGGCCGACCACAGAAGTATCGTCTTGTCTGAAGGTTTGACTTTGGTGGGCAGCATTCTCCAACGGTATTAATGTAAGTAAGCTTCCCCTCAGCATGGTTTCCGTGGTCTGAGGGCACCTCGCCGGAAGATGGCGGCGAAATGATCACTGCATCTCCTACTCCTGTACTGCTAGCAGCCCTCTCGCCGACGCTCGTGCCACACAAATTATGCGGATTGTAAGACACTGCTTGCAAAACCAACTTGGCCTCTGAAGACTCCTAATATAGCAATCTCCCGCAGTCGAAAAGCTTTGCCCTTCCCTCGACGAAATGGACGCAGCAGATGAAGACCAAAGGCTCGCTGCTGCTACTTCGGTACTACAGGCCAAATTGATTGATAAACCTGCTAGCCAAAAGTAAAACACAAACAACTGTAGCCTTTTGCATGCAGAGCTGTCCACCAGTCGCGCTCTTTGCGCGATCGCGAACGAACGAGCTCTTGACAGCATTCTGGTATTCTAGCCTCGTGTGATGTCCGGTCTCAAGTATTGGATCAGAACGAAAACCTATGTATTGCCATGTCAACATCAACTACTACTACTTACATATCGTCAAGGACATAGTTGAAGTTGTCATAGAATTAATAGATAGTCATTGAAGGAGTTTATCAACATGCAAATGACCAGTATATAAAGCATTTTTCCGTCGATGCTTTAGGCTTACTTTAGGTACTCATTCATATTTATATACGTAATATATTAATGATATAATCGACAATCGTAAAAATTACATGAACGCAACTACATCATGAGAGAGTGGGAGTGGCGCAAAGTAGTACGACGTAGTAGCTCTTGTTGTTCATCTACTTCTTCTTCAGAGTGCATGGGTTTATTTATTTTGGCTTAGCTATCCTCCAATGCATTTCGCTCACCTGGAATATTCGGGACCGGAATACGCTCACGCAGCCCACCTAGGTACGCTGGTAATAAATCTTGCGGAATGTCAACAAACGTATGAAAACGAATTTCGTACTTTTCTCCATCTGTCAAGCAGACAATCTTGATCTTCTAGGCCACCCATGGATCATATTCTCCCCCACGCAGACCTACCTCCTACTTCTAACTATACTTGTGAGGGAGAGGAACAAAATAAAGGAACCGAAATACTAGCTAGTCCTCATCAAGTTAGTTCAAAATGGAGAAAAAGTTGTTCGTTCATAAAACATGGCCCGCTCCACGCCGAGCTCTCCTCTCAAGTTCGTCACCTCGTTCATGATGCTTTGCCCTTGTTGAATGCTCCCGTAGGGGACACCGAAAACGCTGCCTCCTGTGTCAACGCAAAAATTACATTTAGATATACTTAGAAGTTCAAGTTCTTGTACAAGAACATTCAGTTTCAGACAACAACAAAGAGAATGAGAGTAAAAATAGTGGACGAGGTACAGATATAAAGACGTTTCACTTTCATCATACAGTGCCCAAAACTTCGTCCCAAAGAAACCGAAACGCTGTTCTCATCCGAACGATCGCATTTCTTCATCTAGTACTTCGAGGCTTAACTTTGGCACTTTGTTGAGTTGCAGCAATCTTACCAAGCGTTTCGCGTGCAGCCGTTTCGTAGTTTTCCACTTCCTTCACATCTAACTTCGAGAAGGATACTTTAGCCCGCGTTTTGCTATCCACCAGAAAGGTGAGTCGAGATTATCTGAGGCAAAGTCGTAGAGGAGATGAATGACTTCAGATGAAGTAAACTTCACTTTCTTTTGCATGCACTCTACAGTTCCACTGCAATTTTTTGAACTCAAAAATAATAACATGCAGAATACAATTCGTATCTCCTCCAGATGAAACTGTATGTCATGTACCGTTCACGCTGCTTGAAATATTCTTGGTGTGTTGACACAGGAAGTGCGCGGTAGTGTTTGTGGATATTGATCTTGCACGACATTGAGAAGCGTCCGGATAAAGCTCGTGTAAGTAAGTAGTTCACATGCCAAAGACTCCACCCCTTCATATCAAGCAAGACCACTACCTTGTTGTAGTGTAAGAAGATGACGTAAGTACTCTGGTCTTTGTTTTTGATGTTATACTAGTAGACCCTTCACACACGAGAATCGCCTGAATTACCCACAGCCACGACTATCTAAAAAATAAGAAAAGCAAAAAGTCGACTATTCTCGGTACAAGAAGAAACACTAACACCACGATATCCTCGGCAAAAACGGTTCCCCTCTCCTTGGCTTAATTGCTCGTCTACCGTTCTGAGATTGCGGCGCAAGAAATACGACACGTATTTTTCGTACTCTTCTTTTGTCAGCAGGTTGGGCTGCCAATGCGATAATCGCATTAACATAACCGGTTCGCCAAATCGAGTAGTACTTAAGATAGGCAGACTCCATGGCGTTGGCGCCCTTCTCATTTATGTGTTTTCGCAATACGGGTTCCCCGACGCGCTCGCACCAAACAACATGCGCAGATGCCATGGCGGATGCCTTCGCAGCATCCCACTTCCTGAGATGAAGACGAAACACGAAGATAGACGTCAACATCGTGACACGTGATTAAGATGCATGATCAGAGTTGTATGCCAAGACCTTATGCTCATGAGCTTGTTGTGAAGGTGTTCAGGAGAGAGAGAACAGGCAGTACTCCGCTCACCCTCATCTCTCGTCACCAAAGGAAAAGCCGAGCTCGCAGAAGATTAAGATAAAGATTTAGAATAGGAGGTCATCAAAATCAATCTATCAATGGTGCAAAAAAAAGTCGTCGAGATCGTTGAAGAATGAATCCAAATTCTTAAACTTAAACTTAAATAATCTGAATCCCAAACCTAAGGAGTATACAAAGATACCTCGCTTGGAGTATTCGAATGCACTTTCTTCTCGGGAGGGTAGGAAACTTTGGCTGCATCACTGCGACCTTTGCCTTTCCTAGTTGTTCCAGCGTATTCCTATTCACGACGTCGCCCGCAAATACTAGAGCAGAACGGCCAGAATCCATCTGCTTACCTGGACATTGGCCGTGTTATCTTTTCTCTGTTTCGCATGCTCCTTGTCCCATTGGGAGCAGGCAGGGCATCTTGCAGAGTTGTTGTAGGTTCACTCCTGAGCTATATTTTCAAACGGTTCAATATTCTTGTTCTATCTTCTTCTGATGGAAAATAAGGGCTGTAAAAAGATGCTTTTGAGCTTGTTGAAGTTGATGAACAAGTATTTCGCTAGTAATTCCAGTTCGTACGACTACGTCATTTGCGGACTCCGCACTGTCGTTGGTAGTGGGTGTGAAATCAGCCGGCTGAAGGTACTGAAGCGAAGTCGTGGTCCTCCTCCTCTAGCAGATTAGAATCCACCAAGACTGAGCCTCCTCTATCTTCGCCTTCTGGTGCCGCCGAACAGTCACCCGTAGAAGTCCTCGAGGAGGGGAGCGGTGAAAGGAGAAGGACCTCCACCTACAGCAATAGCACCTTTGAATCTTATTCATTGTTTTAAAATTTGATCGATTTCAATCTATTAGTACTCCTGCTGACATAGTAGTACAAGAGGACTATGGTTGGCTTCGGGACAACAACAATATGTAGTATCTGCCACTTCTGAAATGTAGTAATGTCGACAAGAAGGCACTACGTACATATTATGACTCACGCCCTAGCTTTAGGCATCTTATCCGTGCTGCTGGACTGGCTTGTCGATTTGCCTCGCACGTTCTCGCTATACATAGATATAGTATGGCTATGGTGCTGCGTCTTTTTTTCGTCTTCCTCAACCTTTTTCTACTCGCCGTATTCCTGGCTCACGACCTGAGCTTTGCCATCCTCTTGATGCATTAAATGCACGAAACAATAGAAAAGGCAACGGGTACGGGCGTGCTAAAGGGTGTCACGCAAAAACTATATGTCACAAAGTCAGTGAGGTGGTTGTCATATCGAATCATTGTCCTCTTTCTTTCGTTGAACCTTTACCACTAGGTCCGTCAAGTGATGGAGATGTTTATCTTCATGTGTTCTCAAAGTTAACTTGATGCTTTTGAAATAGCTGCACATCGAGCTATTGTATCTTGGATCAGGAGCCCCCCTTCTCTGGTTGTACTTCTACAACGAGAGCAAACACAGCTGGAACGAGGTAGGCGTAGCCCGTTGTGACTACATGTATGTTCGATCATATCAACAACCCGCTAGTACCTCGCAGAAAAGCGCCCGTTATGTACGTTATGTAGAGACCACTAAGGAAATAAGCCTAGCTGCAACCTACAACCGAAGTCCCTCTCCCTCACGCCATTTTTGAAATCACAACAAGCTTTCCCCGAAGGTCATCGGATTGATGAAGGTTCGCGTTGGATGCCGCCAGCGTATCAAAACTGCAGTAAATTAGCTTCCGCGATAGTCCGTGGGCAAGGACCACATGCAGGAGATGCGCAACTTCGGTTTCGATTTTGTGTTCTCCGTCGGTTTTCATCTGTTCCTGTTGATCAGCTAGTTGTAGTTCACTCCAGTAAGCGCCAACGATAACTGCCCAGTGTGCATGCTCCTGAGTGCTCGCAATCGCTGCTCCTTCTTCTGACACAATAATTGGTTCGTGCGTAGCGGAATGTTTGTTGTAGGGCACGAGGAAAACTGTTTCAGCACATTCACTTTCACCTTCCTCTTCGACACCCTCGACGCCGTTTCGATTTCGTTTCCCCTTTGGAACAAGGAAGTTCTGAAGAGTACGATTCCAATCTTCTGTGACGCGCGCCTCGAGTTTGTTCCGTAGTGTTCCATTAACGTTATCATTTCCTGCTTCATTCGTTGCAAAAACTTCGTTGGCCACTGAACAGAGGCTGGTGGCAGAGAAGAGCTCCCCGTCTGTTGAGACCTTTTCATGTCGGGCTGTGTCCAGAAACCGTTGGACACTACAAGTACAGGATGAACTCCGTGTCGACTCGTTCAAATTCAATAAGTAATGTGCTGCCATGTTCAACGCGACCATACCACAGCTCGGTCCGATCTGACGTTGGTGAGGGAAATTTTTCAAGCAGAATACCCACGACTCGACGCACTCATTACTATTACTATCGTGGTGCAGCTTCTCTTCATTGTCCTGACCTTTGGAATTGAAAAAAAAGCTTTCCACAATAGGCCATTCGCTGAGGAGTCTTCGACGAAAATAGAGCTGATTCGGTTTCTTCCCTATTTCGAAGACTTGATGTTGAGGTGGCTCATCTTGTTCCCCGCCACCGGCACCTGCCCTGGCCATCAACATCGCTTCCAGTTTCGATACTTGTTTCTGATTGATCAACTTCCCCACTTGCTTCAAAGCGGTTCCAGTGCTCCCTTGAGGACACAATCGAAAGCCCACACTTTCGTAAAAACGTTGCAGATGCGGCTTGCAGTCTAGGTACAAATAGGGCATCTTTGGTTGCTTTTGCAGAAGGTATTCAATGATTGCATCCAGGAACGCTTTCCCTATGCCGCCTCCTCGCAGATTCGATGCGACTACCAGCGAATAGAGCGTACCGCAGGGCGCGTCTTCGCCTGCAACAATGCTCGGACTCACTTTCGCGTGGCCAATCAATCTGCAGCTGGTAAAAACTGATGGTGCAGGCGTGGCATGCTGGTGATCAACAACAACTACACGATGAACAGGCCGCGAAGCTGGATCCACCTGGAACCTCGAAGCGTTCTCATTATTTCCTTCTCCGGCAATATGTTGCGTCGTGCCTTCCTCTTGCCTCCGGCTCCCTCCATTTCGCAATGCCGAGTCTTCACTCTCGTCCGCAAAAAGCCCGAAATGCCATGGCAGAGAGCCTCCCGGCTTTGAACTTAGTATGGACTCGCGCCGTGACGCGCTCAGGTGCGCTTGTCGCGGCCAGTGTTGATCCCATAGCGTCAATGCCTCATCCACAAAACTAGGTGGGCTCTCGCTGTTGAGGAGGCACAAGCGCAATGCGGAGCTCGCCTTTGCTGACTCCTGCTCGAGAGGTGCCGCTACAGCCGTATCAAGTCCCATTTTTTTGGGGCTGAGTGACCATTTGTAGCGCCTACCGTTCTCGGTTCATGCCAGAAGTCCTCGTCGGGTACCCATTGTGATTGTCATCTTCTTGCAAAAATACTTCTACTACGGTATTAGCACGCCTACGACATCCGGAGGACGGAGGAGCGAAAGCGATGAAAGCAAAATTCTAATTCACTTGATATTGATTGGTGCCGCCAGTCCAAGTCCAATGAAACATGAAGTGCCAACTTTCAGTAGTTTTTTTCATTGTTGTTTTCCTCGTTAGAAGGAGATATTCTGAGCTCCCATTGATTCACGCACGACAACGCGTGCGCACTTTCTATTACCACTCTTCAGTTCTTCGTGTATTCGAGATTTTCAGACTGACGCTGCCTTCTTTTTAGTTCTTTGTGTTGCTGCTGCGTCGTCAAGGTTCTGGTGACAGACTATGGTTGGGATTTTTACTGACCGTCTATCACTGTTCTCTCGGTTAACGAGCTCCTTCAGAATAAACGCGGACACGCGCCGCCAACATACTTACACTGACTCACTACAACAGACAGTTTCTCACTTTGTTTGGGGGTTCACATTCATAGTATGAACCCTGTTGCTGATTGATGGCAGAATAAGAATGAGAGACAATATTTAGGGAGAGAGCTGTAGCAGAATGGGGTCAAGAAAGGTTACTTCAATTTATTTCAACGCGAATAGTGCATCGTAGGAGCAGGCATGAAATATTCCAGGGTGTGGCCAAGACCATGTTTGGTTTAATGCGGCGCGTGGGCCTCATCGTGGGTATCTTCTAGGAAACCATTTTCAACTCAGCGGAGGTGTTGCCGACACACCCGCGTTCCTACGTCCATATCAAAAATTCGCTGAATCACGCTTGTTCAACAGAAGATCGCACTCGTCGCAGCACAACAATTGCAACCAAGAAGTACAACTCGTCAGTTACAACATTTTCTCGCTTTCTTTGCGCTTACGCTGGCCCGCCGCTCCTTAGATAGCCTGCATCGCGTTCGACTTCTGCCTCGCCAAAGCGGAGGAGTAGGAAAAGTCGAATTTCGTGATTACGAAGTTCCCACTTTGACTGCGAAAAAAAATCGCGCAGTTCTCTCGCGTGCTCCAGTGATAGCAGACTCGCGATCTGGCACAACCGCTTGAATTTCTTCCTCACCGGTAACGGCTCCAACACCAGAGTATGAAGAACGGGGTAGGAAACAGTTGCTTGTACTCGAACTCGAGTACTCGTATTTTTTCTTGATTGAATAACTCCTGAGCGTGAGCTCCTATTTCATACATAATAATTGCGCATGCATTTGCATCCGAAACAGTAGTTACTTACTTCTTCGCGAGAAAGTGAAGTTCAGAGTTAGTAGTTATATTTTCACGCGAAAACTCAAAGCCAAAGCGAGTCAATAGAATCAATTGAGTACTACAACATGATCCATCATAAATATTGCCTTCTCCGCCTTCAGCAGCTGCCGCATGCGCAGAAGCAATCGACAGAAAATAGTTCATCAGGCTTCGCACGTCCTGGTCGAACTGTAGTCCGCCGTAGAGTGAGATGTTCTGTTTCTTCGCGATATTCGTCGCGAGACGGTTACAACTCTGTTCAATTAGCTGCTCGAGGATAGCAAGTACTACCTATGGAGAAGTGATTGGAAGCGGAAAGAGCGAAGATACAAATTGCAGTCGGGAAGATCGTGAAAATCCGTGCAAACGGAAGTAGGAAGAGGTAGAGGATGTGGTGGAAGCAAGAATATTTATGGGTTTTATTAGCTGCCGCAACCATAATATTCACGGGACAATTTACTACGATGTCGATGGTTCAAATCCGACATTATTAAGTAGTGCTAAACCAGCATTTTTGGCGTATATGTACCTCCGGCGTGTAGCATCGCTTTATGTGCGTATGCAGCATGGAGACTTGCGCTATGAAAGTGTTGACGAAGAGATCGTTGATTTGCCAGTCGTTGAATTCAGCCTCTGATATGTTGAAGGAGTTCTCCTCAAAGGGCTGTAGTGATGGTATTAAGTGATGCTTCAGCACGAAGACGGTATTTCTTGGTATTCCGGGAATCGGCCGCCGCTGCGAACCGTCTGCATACATTAGAGCTAGGGATGACGAGGAGATGCTGGTCCTTCTCTCAATGAGAGACTCTCTCTCTCATCTTCATCATCTATGATAAGCTACATGAGCAACATATTCTGTGTCGGTTTTTTTACAACAATGGATGTAACAAAGATGATCGCTGACGTATCGTAGTCATGCAGGACCAGGAGCGAAAGTCGGATATAGTTCTTTGGTACAAATACGACATGATCATGATCAATTCATAATGCGCCTGAGCCGCTCATTACCGGGATGTGCGAGCATAGTGCCTGGAAATCTACCCTAAACATCTGCAGGTTTTGCAGTGTGTGGTCAAACATGGTTTTCTTCTCTGTCTCCAGATCCTCTGGGAAGAGGAGTTGATCGTCATCGTCGGTCTTCGTTGCAAAGTCGACCTTGATGTTCTCGACTAGCCTGTTGATGTATTCGACGCACTTGTAGGCGTTGTTGGACGCATGAGGCCAACTGTCGGCCGATGTGAGCGTGTTGTTGCTTTTATTCGCACCTCCCTGCTTATCGGGACTCGCGTCACCCCCGCCTCCTGTCGTAGCGCCAGCAACTTGCTCCAACATAGAGACCGCCGCGATCGCGCCTCCGGATGCGCCCTTCTGTGCGATTAAGTGGCGATACAGGGTATCAAGAGCATGCTTTTCACCCTCGTCTGGCGGATCGCGAACGTGTCTAGCGTCAGAAACGAACGCACGATAAGCAGGTAACGACTCTCGCAGGTTTTCCTGCACACGCTGATACACAAGTGAGTCTTTGGCGAGAACGTGCCCTACCTCGTTAATGATGCAGCACACTGCGACCAAGTTGCACCTGCGTCAACATCGTTTTGAAGGACGATAACAACATTTAGTTTTATTTTTATGATTATGATCATGTGTTCCTCATTCTTACAGTAGAAGATGTACGTAAGTAGTTAAGAATGAAAATCATGATTGTGGCGTGTATGTGGAAGCTTGCTGAAGCATATGAGGATTTTTTCTTCATCGTCCTTTGGAGCCACTATCGTCCTGGAGCCAAACAAGAACTGGCTCTAATAAATACTAAAGACAGGGAGTACGCCTCCAAAGTCTATTAGTATAGAGACAGAAGACAAGAACTGTGGTTGCTAGTTCATTTTTATAGACCGGATCCGTAGCTCTCCGAGTGAGGTACTGTGGTGTTGGCTGGCCTCATAAGTAGCCATTAATAGCGACAAAAGAGGTGCCATGACATGACAACATGATCCATCTTGGTCTTCGTCGTAATTGATGTGACAGGAGAGTCATGCGGGAGTCATGTACATGTTTTCACAAAACGAGGTGGAGATGGAGATGCATATGCAAGCACTTGTTCATGTTCCCTACCTAATAAAATATAAATTAATATGTATAAAAAAGTACGTTTCCATAGAAGCTTCCACAGTTGTTTTGAGAACGAAGAAGACGTTGTCCACTAAACTGGATGGACCAGGGTCTGGGTCCTCAACATCTACCTCGTCCAGGTCTAATGCGGTTTGCACTTCTACCTGCAGTAGCGCACTCTGCAACAGCACGTAATGACTAACCAAATCCTGCGCAGCTCTCGTAGCCTCCGCCTCACCGACTATGGAATGCACAATGCCCTCGATCTCTCGCTCCTTCGCCAAGTTGGTTGATGTTCTCAAATTAGAAATTGAGCGCCACATCAAAATCAATGACTCAGAGAAATAAAACAAATTCAAACTATTCACACTTATATTAAATTCTAAATATACTGTCACCTAATACCGTTACTGGAACCGGTGGGGGTGCCTGAAATAAATGGACCTCAATCCTACTAGTCCTACTTGATGTCTTGGTTGATATGTTTCGCATAATTGAGATGAAAGAAGTTCATCTACAACTCAGCTCGACTTTGATATTGATCTCTATCATGTATTTACACATAATATTGAGGGCCTTAATAGATGGCGCCTCGCTTCTTTGGTGTTGGCGGTCTTCCTCAGGCATGAGCTCTGGATCCGAGGAGACAACGGGATGATGTGCTGCAGTAGTCGTAGAATCATAATGATCAGCGCCGCTATCTAGGGCTCCCATGTGGGCGTCTGTGATGAGACGACGAATAAAGCAATCGAAAGTCTCGCTTTTCTGTAATAGAGCCTGCATCATGCTTAAGACGAGCCTAATCTTCTCTTTGTTGGATGCGACGCCCGACGGTGCAGGAATGTTAGATGGTGGTAATGGATGTATATGTAAGAAGTGCTGGGGGACTACGAAGATTGAAGACATGATTTTACCTGATGAGTGAAAGTTAAAGTACTCATGCAGAAACGAAAAAAGAAGAAGATTCATTGTCATCAGATAAGTAAAACGTCAAGCTTAAGTAATTATGAGCATAGAATCCATGACATAACAGCGCTGCTTCTCCCTCCACCCATGCTGCCTGCTGCCTTTTTCTGTTGGTTTTGTTGCACATCCAGCAGCATCTTGTTGTATTCCTGTTCTTTGAAAAGAGTGAGAATTTTTGTTTGCTGGATGCTCACCTCAGCGTAGATTCCGCGCAAAAAGTCCACATAGTTATCGATGCCGAATTCGGTCTCTATGTTGTCCTTGTTTTGCTGCAGGATTTCACTGATGTGCGCGAAGACAGACCACAATGTCTCCGCGTACGCAGGCATGGACGTCGCGGCACTAATTTTTCCGCTGGAGCCGCCAGCGCCAAGGTTCAAACGCCGCAGCTTCTGGACACTGGCGGTTGCCGTTTCTCTAATTCTATCTCGGATGAACTGGATGTAAGCGGTCACCGCTGAATCTGCGAGGCCGAGAGGAGAAATTAGAAGATAAAAAGCAGCTACCAACAAGGAAAGTACTCATGATTGAGACAATGGCGTTGGCATTCAGATAGGCAACTTCTCGTGCGAGTAAAGACCGACGAGAGGGAGGGCACAAAAAACCTGTGGGGTATAAACGTCAAACCCTTTCGCTTGCAATAATCCATGCATAAGTAAAAGAGCTTCGCGAACCGCGATACAGCAACTTGGTCCTTGTTTTTGATTGCGACCTCGAATTGCTCACTGACGATCGCTGCGAGCCGTCTCTTGCCGTCTTCTAGTTTCAGCAGTACCTCCTCATCTAAGAGAGGCTCCCGTGATCTACTTGCAGAAGTACCAGATGAGTTGCCATCTTTGCTAAGTTTAGCGCTGACCCCTTTTGCCTTTCCATCTTGAGACTCATCATCTTGAGGCCGTTTTATTCCCCTTACGGAAAAGCTCCTCCAAGATGTACTATGTATCTGCAGATGGATCTATTTTAGGGGAAGCCTTAATAAGTGCTGCCTCATGCTGCTCGGATACAACTGTAGCGCTCTTGTATTTTGCTACGCACTTAGCGGCAGTTTCGTAATCCTTGTTTGCTATCGCAGCGCCAATGCTCTCGCCACATTCACGAACCTCCAACAATTCAGTAACCAGAGCCAGCGTTGCCTGAATCCTGCTCGCTGTCAAGTCTAGCGTTCTCACTGGGTGACACAGCTCCTCGGCAGCATCTCGTGTGGATTTCACTGTTGTTACGAGTTTCCCCAGCGTCGCGTCGTCGATTGTGCGTACCAGCTTTCCAGCGTCATCGCCATGCAGTGATGACGTGTGTTGATCGTAGCTGTGGTGATGATGGTGAAATTATGATTACAGACTTCTCTTCAAGCACAACTCGTACGGACATAACAAACTACAACTACTTCTCTTTATCAATTTGTACTTCTAACTACTAGTTAATATCAATCGTGAGCGCAAATAATGCAGGACAAGGTCCGACTCAGTGGACCACCTGGACTGTGACATAATGAAAATGAGTACCTCATAGATCCCACAGAGGGTGCCGTAGATGAAGCCATCACAACCTCGAGAATGTTTTTCCCGAAATCTGCTGAGTCGCTGGCCATCCCTAGGAGGTCGAGTGCGCTTGCATACAGCTCAGCCACATCGCGTTCGAGCCTTGTGTCCTCGCGATGCCTAAAGATAAAGAGGGGATCAGATTCAAAGATTTTGATTTTACTACTACCTCCTGATGGCACAAGCATACATAACTTGTTGCGACGCTGTTGTCGCTGTGAGGACTATGTATTTTTTGCCGTATTGTTGACGATATTACGAGAACGAGTACGAGAAGTTTTGTTGATAAGTTCTATGCGCATGATGCTGTTTGGCGAGTATGCCAATGAGCACCAGACAAGTAAAAGTAAGTGTACAACTCACGCATGTAAGCCGTGAGCGCGGCATCCGACTGCTCCTGAGCCGAGCGCTCCAATACCAGAGGCGCGGTCGCGATTGCCGCCACTGTCATTTTTTCGTCGCTATCGTAGATTTAGAGGGGTTCCCGCCTCAGCCCTGCGCATTAAGCACCGGATCGGCAGAAATTACAGTTGGGTCCTCCCGTGAATCCTCTGGCCGGTAGCTCCCTCTACGGCGCCGTCACAATTCTTGGTGCATGATTCCCTCAAGCGACCAGGAGGGAACAACTGAACCGTCGATCAGCATGCTAGACGAGGTGATCGCATGCCCAAAATCGTCGGGAACACTGAGAGAAAAACGAGAGACAAAGCCCGCCCATTTTTGTTATTCTGAATTTCAGGAGTCTAAAGAGGAGCAACTAGATGTAGACTGAGGCACGCGAATGACGTGTTAAGCGCGAGAGAAGTGCCAGAGAAGACTAAGAGATACGGAAGTGATTATGGCTTGTAACCCGTACATTCTTCCATCTTAAAGCATCCTATGTATGATTAGGTAAAAACAAAAACATTTAAAGCAAAAGCGAAGCGTGATGCAGCAAAAGCAAAACTTCTCATCATCCACTGATACTGAAATACTCGTCACTCTCATCAATTCGTCACGTTTCACCCTACCCAGTTATTCTACCCTTCCTGAAACAAATGAGTTGTGGCTGTGATAAACCTCATTATCTGCAATAAAGAATCATCAAACAAAAGAAGTAATACTAATTAGTTATTAGATAAATAACAACTTCAACTTGAACTGCAGATTCTAAACGTCATACTTTTACTTCTAGGAGTGATTTTTATACGAAGATCTCAAGAGAGAACTATCTATTTCGTTACCTGATAATATGCGCAGGTGCTCTGATTTCTTGGTCCGCAAACGCAATGTGGCTGTTTCATTTAATTTTACAGAGTCAATGCTCCGTATAAATTGTCTATTCATCTCTTTGATATTCTGCTGCCCTTTATATCAGTATCTTACTCTTACAACTACATCATCAATCCCTTTTTATCTCTATAAAAATCTTTGTACTCATCTCGACCTTCCTCATGCAGTTAGAAAAAGTCCTGCATGCGAATCGTCGTGCCATTTTGTTCTTTCCATCACAACGAGGAGAACGGATGCGAGAGAGGCCGACCACGAGGATGGCAATGGTATAAATTCCATGAGGTGGATCCTGTCATGTCATTGTGAAAAGGATCATCTTTTCCTTTTAGTTTCAAGGAAGATGTGTTTCTCGGAAGCCACATTGTATGTAACAATTCCTATCTATTAAATTCGGAGGTCTCTCTCTTCGACAAGAAAAAATACAGGCAGAGCTCTGTGCTACGGCATCCAGATACACGATCTGAGAAAAATTATGCGGGAAGAGCGATATTCCTGCTTGTTTACCTTTAGTACTAGTAGTACAAGTACGTTGTTCGTTTTGTTGTCCATGTTGATGTCCTACTCTGTCCACCTGCTCGAGTGGCATCTTGACAATAGCCCAGACAAGCGTCCAGCTTGAGTTTCGGATGGGGGTCGCCTCAATGCACAAGCGTGGCAGACTTCCTGGGTCACTAACGTACTTTGCGTCGGTGAGAACATCTATCGGCGAAGATGAGGCCCTTTGTTGCATTTTCGCTTCTAGGCGTGCTGCAGTTCGATGTCGTGACTGTTTCAAGTCTAGTCGTACACCGCCTAGGACGTTCTTGCCATGGTCTTCATCTTCCTCTTCTTCCTCCGCAATGCTCGCCAGCATCGATTTTTGTTTTTTCAAATTTTTTCCCTGAAAATGGTTTCCACGTAGTCGCGATTCTCGTGCTGTCCGTGTCCCGCCTTTCTTCCCTCTAGCAGAAGAAACTGCACACAGAGTAGGCATACTAGATAGGCTCGACGAGCCTGTATCAGGTGTGCATCGAGCAGGTAAGAAAGACCCCGCTCCCAGGCTGCTGGGCGGGCTCGTATCGGCTCCCTCCTCAAATACGAACTCTGGATCGGCCAACTGCAATCCGATGGGAAGTTTTCCTAGGCAGAGATAAACGATTCTGCTCGTGACCTTAGATCCATGGCTTTAACAGATTTATGATCTACATATTGAGTACACCGGATTCGCAGCAGTTTCACAGTTCTTCCGACATTTCCGCTGCCAAAATTTTTCTGTCTCATACATTCCGTTTGTTCACTGTGCGCACTGCCGTGCGATTCAAGGGGGTCCAAGCACCAGTCACAATCGTAAGAAAGAGTGTTGCTCCTTGCGAGACTGTTAAGTTTCCTTCGATTTTTATTTTAGTGTTCGCGCAGCCAGAACCAGTGACTTCATGTTCGTTCTGCTCCTTGATGGCACTCTTAATCTCCTGTAACACCAGTGGGGAATCCACACTAGGTGGAGCTTCTGGCATCTCTGCGTCGGGTTCCACGTTGTTCTGCTTCCTGCTTTTACCCGGTGGACTCCAGTTTCTTACTTGTGAGACCCGTAGCTCAAATTCCTTTTTTCTCTTGCTCCTCGGAGATTCAACATGATCGGTCTCATGGGTCGTGTGGGTCTCTTGTCGATGTTGAGTTTGATGTTCTATGCTTATACTTACTTTCACCTGTTTGTTCTATCTTCGTATCAGTTTTTGGTTGATTCACTTCTTCAACTTCGACAGGCACGACGAAGGGCGGCGCGAGAATGAGAGGACAAGTCTCTTGTAGTTTACCATTACCATTGTCGGGCGGACCGTTCAGGCCATCAGTTGTAGTGGCTGTGTCGAGGGCTGCACTTGTTCCTCCAGCTACTGGCTCGTGATTTCGAAGCATTGCGGACTTTCCTGCAGCTCTCTGGACCTCAGGAGTGGCGCTCGTCCGTGGGACTTACGGAACGCCGAAGAGCTTTTACGTGACGCGTGACGCCCACCGCGTCACGCACAGAGCCTCGGGGGGAAGCGAGGCGCTTCCATTCAATTCTAAGCGTCACGCAGCACGCAACAACGTGGGGGAAAGGCTTAGATTTGAGCGGTCACATCTTTGCACTTACTGCGCTGTTCTTGGGAGTTCTTTCTTGCTCTTCTTGTGGTTGTCAGTCACGCCGCTAGCGTCGCGTGCGCGATGTTCTCCACATTTCACGCGGCCGCGCGAGATCCATGCTGGGCCCATGGTCGACTCGAGGGCCCACGATCGACCCGAGGGTCCCTGATCGATGCGAGGGCCCGCGAGGCGATCGCTTCGAGGGTCCATGATCGACTCGAGGGCCCATGATCGATCCGAGGGCCCATGATCGCTCCGTGGGTCCATGATCCATCGATTCGCGGGGCCATGATCGATTCGAAGGTCCACGACCGATTCGAAGGCCCACGATCGGTTCGAAGGTCCGCGATCGATTCGTGGGTCAGCGATCGCTTCGTAGGTGCATGATCGCTTCGTGGGTCCATGGTCGCTTCGTGGGCCCACGGCCGACCCGTGCGCCCGTGGTCAATCCTCGGGCGTGTGATGCGTGGCGTGACGCGTGCGTGACGCATTTGCGTCACGCATGGAAGAAGAGCAAGAAGAGGCCACCGCTATAAGAGGGGGGGCGCGAGCGGTGGGACTACTGTAGAAAGCTCTTCGGCGTTCGGTCCACCTTACGGTGCTCGTCCTGCTTTTGATTTATTAACCGGGCGGAACGGATACGTATACGAGGGCTCTTGCCGAAAATCTGCGTGATCGAAAACCTCACTCAAATTCAAGATGGCCGATAATTCCCGACCGCCGCGCATCCTCCTGACTACGATGGGACCTTGCAAGTCGCTGCTTCTCGGTAGGTCAGTCACGTCATACCTTGCGTCAGACCATCCATCCTGAGAGGAGTCGTTCTTGTTGCGTTTTTGAGGTACTGAAGGTTTGTTGTTGCTTCCACTACTTTTTCCTCGTGCAGTACTGCTAGTACTTGATGCAACGCCAGCTGTGTGGAGTTCCTTCTTCTTCTCATGATTGACTACGTAAGCGCCTATCGAGAGCGGCTCCAATCTGTGTGGCCCATCTGCCCCGATTACTGCACTTGTGTCGTACACTGTCACAACTTTTCGCGCCCGATCATCGATTTCTAGTACACGCACACCATCGTGCTCTTTCAACACAAGAGGTTTTTTCTTATTTCGTCGGTCTTAGAGTTGTAGTAAATGCTACAAGGATCTAATAGCTTGCTCATCTATTTCTTGCTATACTTAGCTGTTCAACAACTTATCAATATCATATTAGTTGCTCTTCATCAAAAAATAAAAATTGTGTGAGTACAAGTATCAAAATGCGTAGATGAAGGTGCAGTGAGGATGAGTGTCTATCGGTACAACTAGGCTTAATGTTCGAAGCCGTCGGCGGATGCAGGATATCTCTCGATGACTTTGCCACGCGCTTGAGCTCGGGCTCGGCGGATTCTCCAATTTTCTATCGCCCATTTCTTTCTCTTCTGAGCACCGTGTAAAGTTTCCCCCAGGGCTACGCGTGTTCCATCTGTGAAGTCTGTGTTGTAGGCAACCACGCTCCTCAAGTCGTCATCCACCTCATTCAGCTGTTGAGTCGCAGAGTATCCTCCTGTTCCAACATCCAACATCTCCCTTGAAGAGCCCGTCCCGGTGGCCGATTAAGATGAGCCAAGGATAGCACCTCCGTGCTCAAGTGTGCGCAGTTTCTCAGCAGTCAGTGCGTCTAGGACCAGTGGCGTTCTCTTGTTTTCTGCCTCCCTTTCCTCCAGGGACCTGAAAGCGGCCTCCACCCTCTCGATATCGGCTTCACCAAACAAAGATGGCGCAGCTCGAGGTGATTCTTGCTCATCGAAGTTGCTTGTTCATGTTCTAGTCGTAGTTGATCTGCTTCTTACGTCGCTGCTCGGACAACGACAAGTTGTATTGTCAAAATGATTTCATCCGCTAGTTACAACGTAGTTTCTTTACGTTATGGAATCCATAGTTGCAGTTGACGTCGGATGCGTGTTGGAACTAGTGGAACAAGAAGACAGGACATCAACCTCGTCAGGTCCGTCAACAAACGTAAGTACGCTCTGGCAGTAGTAGATATTGTTCTTGAGGTGGTGTCCGCAAGGTGTCACGATGAGACCTTCTCTGTATCGTGGTGTCCTCCTCCTCTGTGTTTGCCTGCTCTACACTGTTGCTTATATGGGCGTAGGATTGATGCCCACCAGGCTGACAACTGGGGGAAGTAGCTCTGGATCTGTCGTTCGCTTGCAAGACGGGAGAGACCGAGTCATAGAGCGTTGCACAAGGCTCGGCTGGGCCTTCTCTTAGAGCTACCGCGCTCGCATCCCTGGGGGCCTCCCTGGGCGCCTTTTCCCCTTGAAAAAAGGGCCAAGAATGATGTTGACGATGCTCCAGCGGTCGCCTTAACTCTCTCTCTAGAAATGCCGCCGCGGTCTCCATCACGTCGCACATACCCAGGAAAAGCTGAGTAAAATCGCCAACGTTCTTCGAAATGGCATGGTCGTAGAGATGAAGTTGATCTCGTCCGCCCACGCCGTCAACGTTTCCCAATTGCAAAAGCGTAGTCATCGCTCGTGATACTTCGAGAAGTCTCTCCTTGTGTGTTCGATAGAACGCGCCCAGTGTCATTAGAGCGCAAAACAATTAATTTCTTGGGTTCATATTTATTAATTTCTTCAATTTCCCAAAAACAAACAGAGGAAAAAAAATGACCCTTGGAGCCTTAATGTTACTTCATCCATATTCAACGCTCCATTGAGACGTGACGGTGACTCGTTTAGTCCTGGTGGTGGAAACTCCTCAGGATCATCCGCATCTTCTGGTAGAGATGGAACCTCTAATCTGGCGGAGTTAGAACGTGGTCGCACAGCAGGCTCCAAAGCCGGTGCCGTTTCTGCTTGACCTCTATGGAAACCAGCATCAGGCACTTGCAAGACGGGCGGTTCACCTATTTGTGAATGGGATTGCTCATCATGTTGTGATGATGGACAACGTTCTTGCCGATGATATTCTGTCTCATGATCATGATAATTTGTGATCTTAGAAGAGGTCCTTCGATCTTCTCCAAGTAGATGTTGAGGTGAAGGCGATCTCTCTTGTCGTTGTCGCTCCTCCAAGCATAGGTCCTCAATCGCATGTCGCTGCTTCTTTTCACGTCTTTTGTTTATGTGATGCACTTCATACTTTTCTTGCCCAGGGGACTCCCCGTCCACATCCATGATTTGCCTATTTTTACCATTCCCACTACCAGGCCTTTTACTATTTCTGGAAGTCGGAGTAACAAAACCAGCACCAGCGTCTTCCTCTGTCTGGAACGTGATTCTGCGAAGCCACCACCAACCAAGTCTGAGCATAATTAGGAGAGCCATTATGATCATGAGCGTTTGCCCCCCATAAATACAAATAGTCCTACTTTTTAGCACCAGGGCAAGCGCTTGAGATTGAGCTACCATCGCCGGCGCTTGAGCTTGAGGATGAAGATGATGTAGAGGTTGAGCTAGAAGAAGTACCATGACAGCTAATATCATGGCCGTCTTCATCTCCGAATAATTTTTGACTCGAGAAAGCTGCTACTGGAGTCGCGAGGAGCTGCGAGAGCACGGACGACCTGTCATCATTTTAGAACTTCAAGATCAAGACGAGATGAGGTCATCGCTCACTTCGAAAAGCAGAAGGGTAGAGGTAGTGGTTATTCAACAACGTACTCTGTTTTTCTTTCGGTTTTCTTGTGAGTTGAGCACTAACTCAAAACAAGAAGACATAAAAAGAAAATCTCTTTCTGTCGAAAAAGTGACTTCTCTGCATGACGATACCACCATGGTTTCGTAAAGACCATGAATAACAATATTTGCTTGTTTCAGATTTCTCATGCTCATCACTTTTGAAAGCTGCCTTAATCATTGAAGACAGCCCCTTCGTCTGGTCTTTCCCCGCGACCAGTAAAAGGTTGATCTCCTTGTTTACGCATCCGGTCGCGCATCCACTCCAACTGCTTAGGGTCATCAGCGACGCCATCATCGAGCGTCTCTCGGCGTCCTCCTCTACCAGTGTGCTGCTTCCAATAATCATGATCGACCATCACGATGGGTATAATCGTCGATTGTTTGTCTCCGCGAAAAGACCACAGGACATTGGCGGAGCTAGTGAACGTCGAGCAGAGGCAGACCTCGCTCAGATTATTGAAACAAAGAATCCCCCATGGAATTGCAAAAACTTGTAGTATGTTTATAATCTTTAAAGAAAAGTAGATTGAATAATGTTTATGTAGTATCTGTGATAAGTCACAGCATAGGTCATGTCATGTCATAGAGCCCCTTAATTATGTAGCATTTGATATCTACTCTTGAGGCCACTCAATACAAAGGTACCTCCAAAGGAGAGCCTAAGTATCGGTTTTTTAACTTACTTTTTCAACCAGCAACCACAGTTCCTGTCTGCTGTAGCAAAAACAATGAGCCCGAATTCGAACAAACAAACTACTTAATTTACAACTCAATCAACAGAGACATGATCAAGCGAATTGTAATTAATTTACAACTTATACTCAAATCAAAAAAAAACTTAGGTAGTGAAGAAGTGGATTAATTGGTACAGTAGTCGGTACCCCTTCCCCTTCGTAATCAAATTTAAAAGGCGAAACTCAACCACAAGTCGCTGGGGACCCACCTGCTATAAGTGAGTTTGGAATATGATAATTTCGATTCCGTTCGCGGTCGGCAACAACAACATCGAAAAAGCTAACATATACATAAACACTAGTCGTTAATAACTTTAACTTTTCACACGTTTTTCAAAGTAGAGTTTCTCGTCTTTTGAACTCCTCCCGGCGTGAAGCCGATGCATCAACAAGACAGAGGCGTTGATGGGTGGTCTCTTCGTTCGTCACAACTCGACCGACAACAAGTCATCATGTACCTCACTGAGCAGGTGGCCGAAGCTGTCTTCAATGCGCGAATGCGCCGCACTCTCTTCTTATGAACCGATCGAACACCACGCTGCTGCGTCGGTCCTCCTCCTCAAAGACCATTTTGATACATTAGGAAGCAGTAATCAACAAGGTCCTCGCCTCTTTCTTAGGGTACATCTTCAGTGTTGTTCGTCTGTGCTGGCGATTGCAATAACCTCCACGTTCGTCTGTCTGATGACCAAGAGGAAACCAGGTATCAGTTGCTGACTACAAGTATTTACTTCACTCCTTGTAAGAGTAAATGCATCATCAGCACGGCGAATGGAATGCCTCACGATCGACCTCCACATGAATGTAGAAGTTGTAGAACAAGCTGTTTTTTGTTTTCATTCAATGGCACCGCTCCGCTGATCGTGGAATAGCCGTAATCGTTTCCGCAGAGATTGATACCGCTGCAATGCGTAAAGACCAAATAGGCCTGCTGCTACCGAAGTACCGAACGCCACGTAATTGATGTACTGAAGATGATGATGATGATGATGATGAGGATGATAGATTTCCAGTTCTTTTACTTTTTTCGGCTTGTGTAAATTTTTGCACCTTCAACTTATTTGATAGGCGTCCAGTAAAAGACGAGACGAATTTCTCAATCGACAATGACATAGCTAATACATAGGTCTTGAAATATGTTGGCTCATACTCATAGTTTAGACTATAGCAGAAGTGGTCGTGAGGACAAGTACAACGAGACGTATCTGAATCTTTATGATGAAATAAGTCGTGACGATGTATCATGTAAAAAGAAACGGAACTTCATCGCATCTAGTATAAGTACGTAAAGTATTTGTAGTACCGTAAAGTAATTATTTGCGTGCTCCAACAAGGATTCGATCCCCTCCTCAGCTGCTTCCTCGACGTTGTGCAGTGTTTTGCCCACTTTTTTTCCGCCGGCTTGCGCTGCGCCTAAAGCGCTAGTTGGTTGATCAAGAAAGTTCGTCGTTGTGGGCACGCTTGGATCTATCTTTGATGAGAAAGACGACCGCCGACGTCTGGGTTTTACCGACGAACACATTGTTGCTCCGTCTTGTTCCAAACTGGGACCTATGAAGCTCGGCGAGAAAGAAACGATTGACCCGTGTGGTGCTTTTCGTGGCAACATTGATGTAGGCATGCTGGCATCGAAAAGATCGACCGGGTTTCGTTGTCCCGTGGGTCCGTAATAGTGCTTCAGCCCGCTACTTAACGATGAAGACGCGCTTGGACTCGGCGCACCCCACATGGCTTCAGCGAAGCATGACGAGACAATCGATGGCATGATTGATACAACTGGAGATGATTGATTCTAATCGTTTAATTGTTAATGATTGACCCAAGAAGGAAAATCCACCGTCTCCGTTCTTTTTCTTGGAATCAAAAAGTGTTCATTCGAATGTTGACAACTCGACCTCGCGCAGATTTTTCTACACATCAAATGAATCACTAATCCTCGTTTTCACGAAGAGAAACCAACAACAATATTATGGTTTCAGATGTTTTAGTCTTTCTAATCTGAGTCTGACATAGCTACGGTGCACTAAGATGTTGATATACCATGATCATAGAACAAGAAGAGCAAGAGCTCAGCTACTAGTAAATATACGAGAGATCGTTTATCAAATATCTTGATTGTGTGCACTAGGAAGCAAGTCAGTAGTTCTTCTACATAGATTAATAGAGTCAGCTGACAGACAAAGAGGGAGGTTCGCTGGAGAGGGAAAGTGAGAGCGGGAAATCAGAGAGTGAGCATCGGTGTGGAGAGTGTGTGGAAAGGTTCATGTAGATGATGTCTGAGCAGGATCTTGTTCGCCTTCGCCGTAATTGACGAGAGATGTAACATTTTCTGGACATGACCAGGAGAACGATAAATTCGTCAATTTCTATGGAGTTCTGTTATATCACAAATTCAACACGCTTATCAGAGTACCGATCGTGTGCGAAATCTTTACGACCGATTTCTCATTTAGTGCTCCCATCTCGTTTTGTTGATCACCGAAGACAGATACAGAACGCATGAAACTTTCTTCTCGCCACCAATTTCACGTACTGCTTATGGATTAAATGCTAGATCAATCCAGCCTTCACTTTCATCTCTACGATCCGCGTCAGATCGGAATCCAAGTCACTCAAGAACAGAACCCCGCAAGGACCAATTCTTTTTTACCTCGACCACCCAGATCCAAGTGGAAAGGATCGGGAAGGATGTCCTGGATCTAGAAGGAGGTAGGACAATTGACATGTTGCCATCCGTCCACATACTCAACAAGAGTGTCACACCCTAGCTTTCAAGTCCAAATTAATGTGTTTTCAAATGAAAACACGTACTATCCCTAGAGCATGTTAATGGAGTGCTCGTGTCATAGTGCAATTAATTGTGATCTTTATCCTAGGCCTAGCAGTTCTATTCTTTCTGGTTACTGTGCTGTTTGTGCAGGTCCTCGTCCTATACTTCTACTTGGAAGATGGAAGACAAAAAGTGTCTGTGCACTCCCACTCTCTAAATCTGATTATAATCAGAGGAAGAGCTTCAAAACAGCAATAGCGCCCACGCGTCATGGCACACCGGTTGTATACAGTTTCATTGTTACCATGTAGACATGAAATTTCCCATGCTCTTAAAGAATTTTTGCATGGAGATTTTCGGAGAACCACACTATCAAATTAGACCTCGCATTTCGCATCGACTTAATGGTGCTCCTCGTTCTTGTCGATACTCGAATTCTACTTATTTGACAAATACGAGAACGTGTTCTCCTCGTCCCCTGGAAGCATACAGCATCTCCAAGATTGGAAAATGAAAGGGAGTTACCGCGAGAATGAGGTACTCGGTTCCCGTCGGCAGATGCAGACAAGTCTCGCCCGGATTCGCCTTGCCTTGGTGAACCGTGCCGATGACGACGGAAATGCTCCGGCTTTGCCGCCACCCATGCCCTCGAAAACGATTGACAATCTCAGGCGGCGAAGGTTTGGATTTACCTCCAGGGGACATCGCAGCATGTACCTCGCTCATTTTTTTCTCAACTCTGGAGATGAAATCCCCGTGAGCAACACTGTAGTCCATTCTGTCAATGTGATCGGAAACTGAAATTCGCAGCGGTTTTTCCTCGTCCTCGTCCGAAAAATGATCTATAGGCTTCGCAGACATTTTTGCAGTATCTGCATAGGAAAGCTTGCCCTCTATCTCTAAAGTGAGTAATAAGTCCCCAAGAAGCTTCGTCGAGGTTATTGTGTGCCTGCCGCCTTGATGCCTTTGCTGATGCTTTCCGAGGGAGGGAACACAAGAAATGGCGTCTTCTTGGTCTTGGTCTTCAGGATATTCAAATAGAAAGTGGATGGCCAAATCTTTCTTTTGACGCAATACGCCAAAGAAAAGCAGCCTGGTGGATACCATTGCCAAGAAGCGCAACGTCGAACGCACGGCGCTGCTCAGCAATGCGACTTTAAGCCGCAGGGCTAGTGCGGACATGATCCTTTTCGTCCCCCTCTTCAACCAAACGAACTACCACGAAACTTTCGACGCCTCTTTTTCTTGCGTCCGTAATTGCGCGAGCAGTCTTGTATTGATATATTCGCGTCTCCATCAAGGTTGAGCCATCAGCATTACGTACTACTTGGATCACGTCGTTCCAAAATAAAAGCACGGCAACATCTGCACTTCGCCGCATATTCGCATTGTCGTTGTACCCTTCGAAAACGGCGGCGGGAAATACTCTACGTGCGAATTCAGATCGATGCTGCTTCCGAAAGACTACACCAGCGCCAGTGCCAGTCTTCTCTCTTCTTGTTGACGAAGCATCTTTATTTCGCACCATATCAGAATCAGACGATTCTTCAGTATAATCGTTTCTGCATGTCGTGTAACTGTCGGAAGATGTGGTTGTTGATCGGTAAACAAAGCTTCTCTAGTGACCTTAAAATTTCTTTCAACTAGATCTGTTCAAGTACAAGTACATCATGACGCAAACTTGAACAATTCCCACTCGGAATAAGCACCAGCAACAATGCAAATAAGAACATATTAATCGAACACATCTCATTCGCATGCACAAGAGAGCGGTGGTTCTACCGCATGATCTTTGACCTTTCGTATCAAACGATAAGGGTCAACATAACAAGAACTAAAAACAGGCAGCTCCATTTGGCGTGTAACTCTACGGAAAATCGTCTGTGGAGGTTGTGATAGTTCTACGGGATTTCAGGACCGCGGAGTCTACAGAGAATCAGTCGACGCCGTGCGGCTGCGTTTCGTCTTGCGTCTTGTACTAGTACGTGACGAGTAAGTACCTGATCACCTCGTTTTTACTCAACTTACCAAGAACAAACAACACGATTGAACATGAAAGAAAATTGGTTTCTTGATCCAAACACAGCTCTTCATACAAGGGAGTATCCAGCACTTCACCCCCTGTTTAACAACATCGGCACAGCGCTTTCCTCGATCTTCCTCCGACAAATGCTTGGCGCCGCATCCGATGCGAAGAAAGTAAGATACTCTCCCACAAGAGTGTCTCCGAAGGTCAATTCCTCGAATAAGACTATCAGCCTGTCGCATACCTCCGCTAAAAGGTCCTCATAGGCCCTCGTATTAGTATTGGTTCTACTAGTACTCCTAGAAGGCTCGTCAACACCAGCATGATCGTTCTTGATATTATTGTGCTCCAGTGCAGATCCAGATGATGATTGTCCTGTGGTCGTCCCAGTTGCAGGTACTAGCCCGAGTTGTCGTAGTGGAGGTAGTTCTGGAAAGAAGAATAGTTTTCTCAATACCGCACGACAGCGCTGCTCTTCGTCGTCTCCTTTACTTCTTGAGTTCAAAACTAAGTAGCAGACACACAGGCACAGACACGAGAATCTGAGAGGCTCGGGGGTAGAGAAAGTTTCAAGGTTCGTGTTCGAAAGTGATTCGAGGATACTGCACAACGAGTGTCCGTTGATATCCTCGCATCCAGACGCCATCGCGTAGTAGAGTGCAGGCTCGCCGACAAGTGCTAAGGCGTCCGCAGCCGGTGATATGGAAATCCGGGTTCTAGATGCAGCAAACTCTGCAAGCGAAAAAGTTTTGGTCTCTTCTATTTCCTTGTCCATCTTCCTTGGAAATACCGATGATTGCAATGGCGATTCTCCCTTGATGGAACTAGGAGTAGAACCCAGCATAGAGGAAGGAGATGCAACATTTTTCACAAAGAATTGTGACATCAAATCGGCTTCAGTTGAAAATGTTAATGTTGTAGTCTGGTTTTGTGTCGAAGGACTGGAGGAAGATGCTATCTTCCTCGTCGTTGCATTTGACATGCACAGAGCTTGTCTCAGTAATGCACGAACGTTTTCGTCAAACCGGAAATTCAAGGTCGGAAAGTCGGGAGTTGCGACTCTGTGACGCGCAAATTTGTCAAGAGTATGCTCAAGAAACCCACCTTGTTCAGATAGTAAAAGAGATGCCTCAAGAACAACATCTGATTTAGGTTCCCCGGTTCTCGGTGCGTCTTCCTCCAGTTGAGGCTCGTATTCGAAACATTCCCGCAAGGCAGATCGGATTAACGGTGTTGTACGCAATTTACGAAGGAACCGTTGCAAGTGGAGATAGAGAATCGGGCAAACTCGCTGGAAACAGGGCATCAACTGAGCCACAAAATGGCCAGCCAGGAAATGCTCAGCTGCAAGTCTGATCCTTCGCGATAGTCCTGAGATCTCCTCTTCGTCTTCGATGTCTTGCTCTTCATCTTCTGCCTCCGCCGCTTCAAAGACGGCCGTGAAAAAGCGCAAAACGAATGCAGCAGCAGCACGAAAGAGTACCGGACTGGATCTTTTTTCGTACAAGAAGAGGAATTGCACCAACTGCGGTACGAAAACGTCGAGCTCTTCGTCCACGCCTAAACCCTGGCGAGACCAGATTGTCCACAACCGCAAGCCCTCAATGCACCGTAAGAATTGCAAGGTTGATGGAAAGTCGTTTGGCCCGGGGGCCGCGCAGCAGCCACACACCGTTCCGATGATCGCCTGACGAACTGCGGCTAGAATCTTAGATTCGTCTCCCTGAGGATGTTCTGTTGCAGACCCACTACTATTGACCAAATGCTGCTCCCCGCTGGCGAGACTAAGCCACAACTGCGAAACGCGCACACCACCGATGTCGCAGCTGCACCTCAATAGCCGAAGCACCGCCAAGCGCAGCTCTGGCAAGGGCGTGCATAGATCTAGGAGGTACTTGTCCAACCAATGGTTCTGGATCACCAAATTCACGATAAAAGTCAACACTTGGAAACTAACACTTCCATTGCCGGCCGATGAGTCCGGTGCTCCACTCTTGTTCTTATCATCTTCTGTATCATCATGGCCCATGTTCTTATCATCTTCTTCGCCCTCTGCAAATGGACTATCCAGCTTCAGGTATGGAAGAATTGTGATGCATATTTTCACCGTCAGAAGCGTTTCCGCCTCCGTCATTTGCAAGCGGTACTGAGTTGTCATGGCCATCAAATGCGTCAATAGAAGTATAGGATCTAAGTACGGAAGGGGAACGCTAATTTCGCCAATATCTTTACCAGATTTTCCCTCTGACGAGGAAGTTGACGAACTTCCCTGTGTTACCTCAGAAGTACCACCCGCAGCACTAGTTTTCTTCCGACCGCTCTCTTTTTCGGTTCGCGACGAGGCCAGGCGCATTACGTGATCCGCGAACTCAGGCCAAGATTGCACGGGCCGGCGAAAGATGCCTGACTCCGCGAAGAAATCACAATCCAGAACTTCGGAAGCGACGTCCACGAATGTCGTGTAACGCGCATCGTCCCAGAAGCATGAGACTTCCGCAGTTGGAGCATCTTTTTCGACTCCCTGCTGAAGGCGGTCCGTCGCTGCAGCTCCGACAGCAGCGGAAATTCTTGTTGTAGCTGTCGCTTCACCTGCTTGCTGCTTCTGGGTATCTGGTACTTCTAGAGGAGACCCTGACGACGACCGAGTCAAGTCAGGGATTGAGTCTCTGTCTGGCGACTTCATGGCACCGGATGAATCACGCGTAACACCGACGATGCCTTGGTGCTGCTCCACAGCGGCAGAAAGGTCGTTACAAGATGAAGAAACGCAGCTTACAATCGTGCCGCGTGCCGAAGCGGCCGTGCTGACAGTCCAACGGCTTGCATCCGAGTCTTTTTCAGTAATGCTCGCGGACGCGCTAGCGCTTCCCGAAACAACATGATCTGCGGATTCACCCTCACGAGGACCACCCTGCTGTTGTTCCTCAACAGAAGCAACTTGTTTCAGGACGGCGCTGTCGCTCAAGTCAAGCCCCTCATCAGCGCCTCCGGCCAGAAAGGTCAGCAGTGCGTTCAAAGCGGCGAGGCGCATGCTGCGGCTTCGCTTGAGCAAATGCGGGTATAAGAGCCGCGGAATGTCCCGCAGCTCCTGGTACAGTTTCAGCATGCCATCCTCTTCGGGCACCGTTGAAAAGCCGTTCCGCTTCCAGGCCGTGCTAAAAACACGCGCCAGAGTCTCTAAAGCCATGGTTGCCTGAGCATCGTGTGCAGATTGCGATAACTTCACGAGTTCAGGAATCGTGTAGCCTGCACGCTCCGGTGCTGTGCCGTGATGGTACAGTGTCGGAAAACGGCTGTAGTGAGACTTTGGCACAAGCTCGCCATTGAAATCAAATCGCATCTCGTCCAAGTATGGACTGTAAACTTCTTGGTTATTATTTGATGAATTTGATGAGGTACTAGAAGCTGGTGCTTTACAACTGGTACTGTTCATCTGTGCGGCCCCTTTCTCGGATTTTTGTTCCAGTGTCGTTCCCTGTTGGGTCTTCTCCAGCATCTCCTTGTCGTGCTTTTCGTTTTCAGGAGCAATTTCGTCTCGGTCTACAACCGCCTCGTCTGGGAGCTGCACTGGCGTCCAGAACTCAAGTTTGCGTAGCTCCGTTTCTGAAAATTTCAGCTGCATAGTGTTTGAATGGGCTACCGCACTCGATGCAGCTTGATGCGCTTGTTCATCTGCTAATTTTGTACTTCTATTTTGTGTTTGTCCAACCGCATCACCTGAAATACTACACTTGGAGTCGGGTTTCTTGGAGAACTTCACTCCCAGTTCCATCGCCTCGAGATCGGGCAAGGACTCATCGTCCTCATCTTGATCTCTATCGGTCAAATCAGCATTCTCGCTTTGCGTTATCTCATTGTCCTCATTCGTCAAATACACCTCTCCCCCTTGCTCTCGGAACTGTTGCACACTTTCTCGAAATGCAGAACTCGAGCCTGGCTTTGCCTTTGACGTTGTTCCTCCTGAGGTCGCCGATGACAATGCTGCCCCATCAAGGATAGAATGCGTTCCAGCAATCTGGGAGCCGCCAGGTGATGGAGCCGTGACACTGCTCCCTGGGAAGCGACTTGCGAGTTTTTGACGACCGCGTTCTCTCAGGAACTCGAGTTGTGCGCCGGTCATCTCAGACAACAACGTCTGCCTACTCTGGAGGATCTCTTCGTGAGACAGCTTAGCTAGTAACTCGTCTCCAGCACGGTCCACTTCTTCCGGGTCAACGTCTTTCTCGTCGCGCGCCCTGGAACTCAACGAGCCTACCATTGGAGGCATACCACTAGAACATGCTTGAGCAGGCGTAGTTGTGCATGTATGTGAGGAAAGAGCAGCTGACGAGGTTCTAGTCACTTCAGAGTTTGGTGAACCATTCGCTCGAGTTCTCAAATGCAATGCGCTACTCGCGCTAGGTGGCGGTCGAGCGCGCCGCTTGAGCATGGCGGGAAATGGAAAAGCCGTAGATGAGGCCGATCCGCTACTAGTGCCGAACTTTGCTTCATCCGTTGCGCTTGGAATAAGTTTGGATTGATCTAGTGCACGCCCTCCAACTCCAAGTCCTCCTTTCGCGTCAGCATTTCTCTTCATACTACCGAACAACGACGTGGTCGTGGTCGCTGATGTGTTGCTTTTCTTAAACTTGAGCATGTGATCGTAGTTTCCCAGAACCATGCTCCTCATTTTCTCCGGGTCGCCTAGGTTTTCCTTGAGCAAGTCTTGTTCTGGCTCGACGATGTCGCGCTCGACAATCTGGCCTAACACCAAACCATCACGCGCATCAACTTCTACAGAAGCTCTCCCAAGAGCTGACGGCGCATGTTGTGGTTGGGAACCAGGGCTGCCAAAACGGACACTTTTCGAACCGTCTGGAGAGGTGAACGACAACCCCCCGCGGCCTGTACTGTTGTTTCCAGCAATCTGCGAAGCAGTCGCATCACCTAGATTCTTCGCCAGACGCGAAGATGACCCGATAAACGCCCTCGGATTGATCGGAACTTGCAGGTCATCCGTGAAACTTTCCTTCTCGGAGGTACGAAAGTACCCTTCATGCACCCTGCGAGCGTCCCGCTGAATGCGGCGTAGTTCAGGATCGCGATGCTGCTCATGCGCAATCCGTAACTGTGCAGTTGTCGAAGCTGCTGCAGCACTGCCTGGCACTTCTTCTGCCGCTGCCTCTACCTCTCCGAGAAGCCCGTTAGAGACGGTTCCTTCGACGACATTTCGCTCGACAACGCCTCCTAATGCCGACTTTGGTCTTGTTAAAGTCGCTCCTGAAGTTCCGCTTTCATCAAGGGGGTCCGCTGTCGTCCTAGTCGCTACATTGTTGTTCGTGGGGATGTCCCTCCCTCCGTTCGATTTCATCCGCACGACGCGAGTAGATCGTGTTGCCGATCGCAGGAACTCCGCTTGCGCCTCCAAGTCGGCATCCATATCGACATGAGCACCCGGCATTTTTTTGATCCTCGCTTGATGACTTGGATGAGGTACTAAAAACACAATGAGCTTAGGAGAAGAAATAGTAGAGGCACCACTCAAAGAAAGATTATATTCTTACCTCATGGAAAATCGTCGGTCGAAAAAAGAAAATACTAATGGAACCATACTCTGGATTTTGATATATAGTCGGGGCCTCTTTTTTATGTTCAAAGAATCAGAATGACACCTTTCGTGCGGCAGTTCTTGTGGTTGTGGATGTGGTGCTCAACATTCTTCATAATAGTTTAGTTTTCAATTTCAATTGATGTTATTTTTGCTAGTAAGTAAGACAAGACAAAGGAAGTTTTTCACACTCAGTATGATCTTCTTGATCTCCATTTCTCTTTTGTCATAGCCTTTCCGGCACGTTCATGTCAGGTCTTTCCAGCCCGAGAATGATCTTCAAGATACGGCCTTGGTTAGGAGCTTGCACATTCTCTCTGTTTTGGATCGTCCAACGGCAGAAGTCTATTTGGAACTAAATCGAAGAGACACTTGCCGAGCGAATGCTGAAGGCACTAAATGAAATATTGAATTAAGTCCCTGAAAGTTCATGCTTTCGAAGTGGCTCGAGTATAATGCATGGCCTTCAATGAGTTACGAGTTGTTCAGATGGTTTGGTAGTGCTGTTGGAAGAAGATCGTTCAATTTGATAATTGTTCTTTTATTCCCTTTTTTATTATCCCCCCCCCATCAAGTCGTGGTGAAGAAGATACAGAAGATCAGAAGATTAGACTGCAAATACTCTGAACGACCACAACCACTGGGAGAACCTGATACATTTTAAGCTGAACAATCTTCTCTTTTAACATCTATCTCATCTCAACATTGGAGATGCCATCAATTCACTGTACAATCTCTGAACATGATTGGTACCACATCTTTCTCACGCACAAGATCTTTCTCACACACAATGTACTCCGTATGTAGTTCCTAGAGAAGTACGGGTACCTCACGACGCAATGAGCACCTAGATTAGAAGTATCTCTATGCCGATTTCTGTCATCTATTTGTGGAGATGTTCATGCGCTCCTGGAATAAGCGGCATCAACGCGTCGTGTGCGTGCGCCATAATTGCCTTATTTTAGAGCTACCCCTAACCCATCCCGTGAATACATCCGCGACGACACGAACCAACAGGAGCACCAAGCATAAGGATAAGCAATGCGAGAAAGAAAATTCATGCTACAGCTGCCGCCGCTACCCTGATATTTCTTCTAGACATGATGACAAATAAAACGCCTCCGCGTCGGTCGAGGATGGAAGACATTCCCCAGAAGTTCTCTGATGGTCATGGTCGTGGTTGTGATATTCTGGGCTTCTTAAAAACACTGCGCAACTACATCCAACCGCCACTATACAAATCGCCGAGTTTCTTTAGCTGTAGTCGGCCTGCTACAGAACGCGATATACACAAAAGATCGAGTCGGTCTTGCGCCACTACTCTTTGCTACTATCATCATGATGATGGCGTGATCTATGTTTAAGCAATTGGCATGCGCAGCGTCATGCAAACCATGCTCAATCTCCAGCGTTTACTGGAGAAGTCATTTCCAAATTACACTTATTTAGTAGGTCTTCAAGCTTCATAGTCCCACTCTTCATGACAGTTAAAACAGCGCGCGCGATCAAGACCCGTCCTATCGTCAGCTCGTGACCCCCAGATTTCCGCCTTCGCAAAGTCAGCACTCTTTATCGTCACAACGTGGCGAGATCTAACGTCATCCGAGCCACAGCGTGGGCATCGAGGCGATGCATCACGTAGAGGAGAAGCATCGAGAGCAGCCTTCAGAGAACCAGCTTCGTCACCGTCTGCCTCTGGTGCAACTTGTTGTGCAGCGCCACCGCTCTGTTGCGCGCCGCTGCTTTCCGTAGGAGGCGGTAACTCTGTGGTTGATAGGCTGACAATATCACGAAAAGTGAAAGTAGATGGCGAGTTCTCAGCAGTAGGCTTCTTAGCTTTATTCCGCATAGATATTCCCAACAAGCTGGCATCTGCAAGTTCGCGGCTAGTGACCGCACTTTTGCCTTATATTCCCTCGCTGCTGCATCCAGGTCATTCTGTGAAGTTAAAAAGATGGCAATGCCTTCGATCACAATTTCATCTCCAGTTCTACACATCTTCTGACTGCTGTTATGTGCACCTGCAGTCTTTTGATGAAGTTGAAGTAGAGCTCCGCAATCTTTTGCTGAGCTTAAGAAAGTAGTGGTAGACGCAGATGCTCTCTCAGCTTCATCGTTTGCAATGGTGCGAGCACGTTTCGGATTTGGCTCACCTTCTTCTGACTTCTCTACACCTGACTGGTCTTTGGCGTCTGCGCCTTCTCGTTCAACTTATCTTAGCCGGTTAATATCGCACGCATCCTTCTCGAGGGCTTCCAATCGGCGTGGTGCAGCGCCAATGTCATTATGATCCGCTACTTCAACTTGAGCTTTTCGACTTCCCGTAGCTGTCGGTTTTTCTTCTTTCGGTACAGCGTTCGTAAAAAAGGAAGCAAAGAATGTTTCAAAGCAGGCACTTTCAAGAGGGACACTCCAACCCTCTGGAGTGCGCAGCAGCATTTTTCTTGCGCTGAATCGCAGCCCTTCGATGGTTGATGACGACCACTGATTTCCAGGAGCGCCACGAGATAAAGGCCCAAACGAAGGTGAGCTACTTGCTGACGGAGGAACTTGATCACGTCGGGCAATCTCTTGTGAGGGATTATCTTGTCGACTAAGACGTTGCCCAGCGCCTGCGCCAGAACCTTGAGTACTACTACCCAACGTAGATGAAGCACCACGGAGCGCTGCACACGCCTTCGCTGCGGTACTTGAAGCTCCCTGCCTCTGCCAACGTGGCTTGATCATTTTCTTTCTCTTGAAACGGACGAAGATCTGCGCGATCACTCAAGTAGAAGTTGAGACAAGGAAGAGCGTACCCAAATATTATATTAGTATGAACTAATTGGTTATTTTCTCAACTACCTATGGACAATGATGTCGATCAACACAAAATGAAAACTCTTTTTCATTCTACAAGAATACTCATCACAGGCTGCTTCACATACCTTCGCCTTCTCTTGCTATCATCGGCTACCACCTCCTGCATCTTGAAAAGACAATCTTTTTTGTTCCATAATGGAAAACCAAACTGTAGATCGTTGGGCTTGGGGGCGGCATTTTCAGACGGCTTATGAAATAACGAAGAAGAAGCGCTTGACCCTTTTCCTCTTCGCAGATATATAGATACACAGGATAACGGCTTACTCCGGCGTTTTTGCATGCAGGACTCAGGATCGAACCATGCATAATCACCAGACGAGATGCTGTTACTGAGTTCTTGCACTCGAAAACAATACATAGACGTAACCAGCACAGAATGGCAGAAATTTTAGCGAGAAAACTGACACTCAAAGAAGCCACGTCCAACCCTATCATTTAGTGCGCACAATTTATGCAGGAGCTTTCAGCGATCATTCTTGGCAAGAAGTGCCAATGCAGTATGAAGACGAACAACCCTTGATGGTCGATGACATATCAGAAATTGAAATACAGAGGCTCCTCATACTCATTAATACGAAGGCTTGTCCTCATCGGTCATCCAATTTTCACCTTTACTGAAATGCCCTTCGCGCTTTTCATGGTAATTTTCATGCTATTCTTCGACGAGGTCTGCATGCTTCTAGGCACGATCTTCATCGAAGCAGGTGCATTTTTCTTCATCGGCGGCGCTGCTGAATTTTTTGCCGGCTCTTGCGTTTTCTTCATGGTCGTAGCTGCTTTCTTCGTTACAACAGTTTTCCTACTCTTCTCCGACATCTTCCTCATACCAGAAGTGTTCGAAGATGCCACTTTCTTCGTCGCAACTACAGCTACTGGCATCTTCATGTTTGTTCTCACAGCCGCTGTAGTCGATTCCTTCATCATCCCCTTTAATGCAGCGACACGCGAAGATCTCGCTTTTGAAGAAAGTTCGCCTTTCCAACCAACCTGAAGGTCTACAGGCTGCGGCCGCTTACTCTTTTTTGCATTCGTCTGAGCGATTTGCTTTTGCAGATCTTCAATCTGCTTTTTTAATGCGTCCACTCAGAAGACGACTGCTTCCCTTGCTGATTTGAAGAACCGTAGTAATGGTGTTCGTTCTTCGTCAGGTGATAGTTGTAGGTCACTCCTGGAGCTCCATCATTTCCGCCTGTGGGGGCTTTACTCAAAAAAAAAGAGTTGGAGTGTTTATTGCTGAAAAGCGATTCGAAAAGCGAAGAGCTAGACTCTCCTGCTGTACTAGTGCTTGAAGATGGAAAAAGATTACTCTTGTAAGGTGCTAGTGCACTACTCGTGGCCCCTCCAGCACCGCCACTGCCGGCTGCATTGCCGTAGAAAAAGTTGGAATCTGATGGACCTGCATTGTATGAGCTGCTACCTCCATAACCACTACCATTGTTGTAGTTGTTGAATTGAATCCAGACGAAAATGCACCTCCACCTCCAATACCAGGTTCATTATTGTAACCGAAATTGTTGCTGTGCGATGACTGCTTATTGGCCTCTATGGCCCTGGCATACGCGTATGGATTGGAGATTTTAGTCCCTGCGCTTGTGTACAAATTTGGCGTGTTCGAGCCACAAGCTGCCAGATAATTCTCCGGGTTCGCAATGCCTGGCCTGAAGCTATGTACATTTTTTGTGTTTTGCGTCTATTAATCTTTCCACATGTAATTCATGCCCGCGAACTAACAGAGATAATCTCGATCGAAAGGTGGAGCAAGCCTAAACACTATTTTCTCTGACTGCCAGTGACAAAACGAAGAAATTCTCGAACTTGAGTCTCATTCTATGTCTTCAGGCTCAATGCAACAAATTAGTCTTCGTTGTTCCTCCCAAAAAGTCGCCGAATAGAAATCTTGATGGATCGAGCATTCAAAAAAGATAAACAATTTCTTTTGCATTGCATGAATGGCGAATCATCCCATCTCCAAGTCGTCTGATGTGGCTACTCTTCGTTCGTCCACGATAACCTCTTGCATGCTCACAACAGGTCTGGTCAGAGTTTGACGCCCTCGCCCTACAATGAGTAGTTTGTTATGGACGGACGTTACACCATGGAGGTATCATCTTCGCAAATATGTCTTCAACATTTATGTACATGTCGCTCCACATCAACATCGCGACATAATCATCATAGTTGACTTTCTTTCACCCTCATCAACATCATGATGCTCGTCTTGATTATTACTATGACAAGAAACCGGGGTCGCCCCTTGGGCGACCCCTCCTTGATAGCAGCACAGTCACAGGCACAGAGTAGAACAAACATAAGAGAAAGCAAAAAAAAAAGCGACTGAGGCACGGAGCGCCCGCCCCTTGGCCTTGGCGGCTGCCGTCGAGATGATGGAGAAGAACAAAGACCGAAGCAACCCACGGAACCCAGAACCCTGGCGCGCGGAATCAATTAGGCACGCCACGCCAATGAGACAGGCCCGGCGGACATTCATGCGTGCGCGGGGGCGGGCCGGAGGTGATGCCAATGCCGTAAGGTGCGCCCGACGTCGGTGAGCCCTCCCAAGCCCGCGCGCCCTGCTCGTCTTGTTCGCTGGTCCCGCTCAGCTTGCCGGGGCCAGCTTTGGCCGCTCAAGCCTCTCCGGTTTGGGCCGCCCGCGTTCTCGCCTAGGGCTAGCTGACTGCCCTCGGCTTTGTTGTTTGGCTCAACGAGCGGGGGCTGCCCATCGATCCCGCCTCGGCCCCCAAAGTGCCCCACGACCTCCCCAAACGCAGCACGACCGACCTCCCCAAACACAGCGCGACCTCCCAAACACAGCGCGACCCCTTAAGCACCGCACGGCCCCAAGCTACAACGTGGCCACGCAGTCGCAGCGCGTCCCCCAAGCAACACACGAAGCACCAAAGACACCACGGCCCACCAAACTTATTAACACACCACGACCACCAAGAAGACACAGCGCGACCCACCAGGCAACCCACTACGGCCCCCAGAAGACAAAAAGAGCACGAGCATAGGGGCACAGCATGACCCCCCGCGCAAATTACTACAGACAGCCAGCCCCCAAAAGACAAAGGAAGCAACCCCGCAGACAACACGCAGCCCCTGGGCTATGACATGACCCGCCCCCTCAAAAAAAAAGCAAAACGAACCGCAAGAGGCACCGCGACCCCCTGCGGCACCCCCTGACCCCAAACCCCCAAAGGCACTGCATGGCAAACCATAAAACTGAGCACGGCCCCAAAGGCGCGGCGTGACCCCCGGGCACAGCATAGACCCACAAAGGGACACATGGCCGGACATGAGGCATGACAACCAAGACACACCAGCACGACCGCCAAAGAGACAGCGCGACGAACTTCCAAAACAACACAGCACCCCCAAAACAGCACGGACCCCAAAACACAGCAAGACCCCGAAGGGCACAGCACTACCACCCCGAACACACCGCGGCGACGAGGACGACTAAGACACCACACGACCCCAAAGGACCACCGTGACCCCCTGACGTTGTAACTTATGGAGACCTCTCGCCCCTACATCATAAGGCCCCGCATGACCGCGCACGACCCAAAGCGCAGCCGCCTGGCCACGCACCAAAACGCAGCACGACGGACCCCAGAAGCACAGCGCCAAGCCGACCAAGGCCCACCATGACCCCCCTCAACTCATTGCGACCAAATGGACGCAGCACGCGGCGACACCACTGAAAAAAGGAAGCCAAGCCACAAAAGGAGAAGCAAAAGCCTGGCCCCCATTTTATTAAAGGCACAGCGTGACCTCCTCCAAAACAAAGAGCAGCGCGCAGCCCCCAAGGCACCACGATCCCACACCCATACGGAAGACAGACCGTGGCCCTTGAAACACACCACGCGCACCCTGACGCCGCGCGGCCTTCTTAACTCACTGCAAAACACAGCCCGCCCCGCTGCCGTAGCTGCAGCATCCGCATGCCTTCCGAAACATTGCTTGCCTGCCCCCCTGGGAACGAATTGGCCCCCCCTGCACCCACAGGCAGCAGCCACCACCCCCCGAGCACCACCCAAGCAAGACGCCAAGCACAAAGTGACCCACGAGAAACAGACCACAACGACGACCCTCCAACGCATCGCCATCGACTCCCAAAAAAACGCCACGGCGTGACCTGCCTGCAGCATCTACATGACCGCAAAGGGATTCGGCTGCCTCCTCACCGCGCAGCCTCGAGAAACAACATAACCCCAAGGCAAGCACTGCCGCCAGCATGGACGCCAAGGCCCTCACTCGGTGACCCCCAAGTCGCATCGCGATCCTTGAAGACCACCGCGGCCAGATATTCACAACCACACAACGCGCGCCCCCAAGGCGAAACATGGACGGCGACCCCCTGAACACACCACGACGACCACCAAAGCGCGCCGAGCTTCCCCTGACGCTGACACACCACGACCCGCCAAGCATGCCGCAGCCACTCAGACACAGCGGGGCCCCTTAGTAGAAACGCGGCCGCCTGAGGGCACTGCGTTCGCGTTGCGCTTAAAACATCACGCGGCCCCTCAAGACCTGCATGACTGTGAGCACGCGCCGCGGCCGTGCATCCCTCCAAGCTCCTCGCGGCGCGATCTTCCTCCAGCGAGCCACCCACGCACCCCCCCCCTCCGCACTTCGCGACCCTTCAAAACTGCAGGAATACGCACGGCCTCTGCAGAATAGTGAGAGGCTGCCCACGGCCACGGCGCCGCAAGCACAGCGCAGCTTAATGGACACCACTGCCCCCGCCAGACCCCCCCGACACAACGCGGACAGCGCCCAAGATGCGACGCAACCCAACAGGCAGCGCGCGACCTCCTAAAGCGCCGCAGCGCAACGAACCCCCCAAGCGATGCACAGTCCAAAAAACAAAGCCGGACCCCCTGAGCAGGCACAGCGTGAACCTTTGGGCATTATGTAGCAAGCCCCCCAAGCACAGCACAACCCCCCGACGCCCAAGGGGCACCGCGCGACCCCCCAAGCATGAGGAGACCCCAGACACCACATGACCTGCCAGGCACGCCATGACCCTCCAGACACACAAACGAACACAACCCCCGGCAGGCACGTGCCACGACTAAAAAGGCACGCCGCGACTCCTTAAACGCCGAGCGACCCCCGCAAAAACGCCACGAATGACCACCCCAGACACACCACACCCCCCCCGAACACAGATCGACGCCGCGACCTCTAGCCGCGCTCTGGCTCCCCGACGCATGCAAGGACCCCCCCGCGACAACGTGGCCAATATGGCGCAGAAAGGCGCCCCAAGCGCTGAGCGACCCCCCAAGCACACCACGAACCCCAAACACTGACCGACGCCCCGACCTCTAAACGCGCCACGGCCTTCCAGAATTGCCGCGGCTTAGCCTCCCCACGTAACATGGCCCCTGGGGCGCAGCTTGGCCAAAGCCAATCCTCCCGGAGCAGCACGAGCACACCCCCGAAAAAGACACAACCAGACCCCCCAACCAAGCACCGCATGGCCACGCCCCTCTCTAACACCACACGGCTGGACCTCGGGGGCACCGTATGAGCAAGCCCCAAAGCTACAGCATGGCCCCACAAAGACAAAGCAAACACGCCACCGCCCCGGAAAGATGGGGAGCAGCGTGGACCCCCGAAAAAACGGGCACGGCGCGAACCCGAAAGCCCAGCGCCTTGGGTTGTTTCTCTTTCTCATATGGATGCAGCCAGCGCCTTCAAAATAAGAGCAAGAAGACCCACCGCGCGGGGCTTAAAATCAAGAAGCCCGCGGAGCTTGGGAAGGCGCTCCCCATCGGCTGCCGGGCTTTCTGGGGGTTTTCTTCTCAGACAGAGAGACACGACGGGGCCAGCCTCTAAGGCTGGCACTTTTTGCAGCTTCTTCCTCGCGTTGTCGGTTGCGACCGGGCGCAGGGGGTCTGAGGGGGTTGCCCGGGCGGGAGTTGGGCGCCGCGTTTCTATCTTGGTGAGATTGCCCGCCCGCGGACTCCTCCAGCCGCACTCTCCTCGAGGGGTGTCCAGATCCGCGAGGAGCTAGCCGCGTGCCTACAGCTATGGCCTCCCACCCGCGTGGCTGGCTCTTACATTCGGCGCCTTTTCGGCTTTGCACGACGAAAATCATCAAGCAGGCGGGAAGTTGTGAAGGCGTTGCCAGCAGGCTGGCCCCCCTTCTCCTTAAGATACCTCGCTCGCAGCCTCCGCACGCACACTCCCAAGGGGGAGCTGCGAAACGCTAGCCCCCTACTGTGGTGCCGGTTTTTCTCCAGTTTTCGCCGACGTTCTCAAGCGTCGCCGCGCCTGATCTGGCGCGGAAGTTGGACAGGGGTCGCCCGCCCCCCTGCCCCCGCCTCCCCTTCTTCCCCCGACCATCCCTCAAAGCACCCGGCTGAGACTCTTTGGACCATTTGGACAGGCGCAGGGGTTGGACAGTGGTGGCCCCCCTCCCCCCTCTTGAAAATATCGAAGGCAGTGGAAGTAGTTCGCGGAGTCTGAGTCTCAAGCACGGGGTGGAGCTCTTTGAAGTTTGCTCCTCTTGCAGGGTTGTCGCGCGTGTTTGTCGAGTGTCGGGGGGGAATGTGTCGGGGGGATTAGCGCCTGGGACTTGCGACCGGGTTTAGGAG